>VXAU01004203.1:3440291-3667791 GCA_013399695.1 Formicarius rufipectus | reverse complement strand
CCTAACTATTGGGAATGCATTAACATCAATATTACCTGTGGCCTCTTCTTCCACCTCATTTTCCTAGAGAAATAAAACCAAAACTTGCAAACTCACTCTATAAAATTCCTATAACCTATGCTAATATCACACCTAGGACTTTCAGTGCTATTGTCTGTCTTAGTGTGAGGGAAGCAAACACTGATTTAGAGGTGCAGAAGAGAGAATAAAGGTGTCCTGTGCCCTGTGGCAGCTGCAAATGCTTAAAATGCAAGTACCTGCCTCAGATGGAAACTGGGATTCCCAGAAGTGTCACAGTCAGGACCTGAAGGAACATTTCACATAGCATTAAAAGGCAAGTCTAGATACACCCCAAAAATTTTTGTGACTTTTTTACTTCACAAAGAGGTCCCTGGTTAAAAGACATTGAAATTAGAGAGGTTTGAATGTCAGAGTAATGCCCTGTACCAGTTAAATTCCATTCCAGTGTCAATCGGCAGTTTCCCAGATCCCTTGTTATGCACAGTTTCAGTCGGGTGGGCATTCCACAGACTTCCTATAAATATCAAGTTACCTGGGCTCTGGCAAGCTACTCCCTGGGCCCATTTTCTTGGGGGACAGCAAATTTATACACAAATGGGACACTTGAGCCAAAGCTTTGCCAGCAATAATGCAGAGAAGCTCTCTTCTCAAAAGGAAAGGGATTCCTTACTCCTTTGAGTTCAAGAACAAAATGAATACCTAGTTGTTAACTGTCCCTCTTCTTAAGCACAAATTCGAAGGAAAAAAAACTTGCCCTGTACATTCTGTAATGAGGTGTTATGTTATGCTGTGCTACACAATCACACCTTTCCCATCATGGCAGAAAAATCTGGATACTGTTTATGAAGAGATGAATCAACCTGTGCAAAGGACAGGTAGATGTCTCAAAACAAGGTTTATGGAGTTAGTCAGCAGTGAAGGAAGTGCATTCTCTGACATTTCAGCTGAGGCTTTAGAAATAATTAATGGAACCAAGAAAAAAGTCTCTGTCTCCCATGAGCCAGGGCTTTCCACAGGGCCCCATGACACAAGCCACACACCTGGTGAATAATTGATGATTTATACAAATTAGAAACACTTCTAAATGAACGAGAAGAGCTGTCCCAACGTCAGCACACCGAGAAATGGTGGGGTGTGTTTGCCAAATGCAAGAGATTAGCAGAGCAAATTTTCTGATTTTGTGCTGTTTCTCCTGACATTGGTGGGACAACTCACCCTCTAAGGCTGAAACAGTCTCTGCACAGTCCCTAGGAAATTTTCCTTCTTACCATCCATAGGTCTGACTGTATGCTCTCCAACACTCTCAGCTATATCCTCTGTTGAACAAAACCTTTCCTGTTCTTTTTGTTATTTCTTTCTTGCTCTGCCTGTGGTCTTGAGTCTTCACTCCCAAAGTCAGTCAGCTGCTCTTAAATAAAAGGAGCAATCTCCCCCTTTCTCCTGATGGTTCCACCTAATCCAGTAATTCTTTTGAATGCAGTGGAACATACCAACCAAGAGCAAAATGCAACTTCAGTGCTGCCCATTACAGCTTCCACCATCAAACTGTGCATTCAGTGTCAACTTGCAACCTTAACATCACCAGCAAAACTGAAAAAGCCTCTGCTCTCTCCTCAGAAAACCTTCCATTGTCTACAGAAAGCTCCTGAGAGCTTATGGCTGAAAAACATCACCAATGATTCTCTTAGGCTCATAGCTTCCTGCTTTTTGCTGTTTCCTCTTCTGCTGTCTGTCCAAATTTTCCTGGCTGCAATTGTAATCTTTATGGAGGAGAGGAGCAGATTCTGTTGCAAATCTGAATTTACATTACACAAAGGGACCAGAGCTTGCCTGACAGCTGCTTTAGACCTGGAACCTGGGATCACCTCTGTGTCAGGTAAACCTACAAATCAGGACCTTTGATTTTAAGAACTATTGCCTACTACAATTCATTGTCCGTGCAAATAAAGGTTTTACTCTCTCCAAATTCTTTGCTACAACTACCATAAGCTTTTTTTCCTAATACTTAATGAAGTTTCACAGCACAGACGTGCAAGTTTCAGCACTAACCCAAGCAGAATACAAATTTAAAAAATGAAGACTTGAGTAGTAATAAGCAATATAAAACCAGAAATAACAACTGCCTTGGTAAACACATCAGAATTATCTCATTGCTTTTTCCTTAAAAGAAGAAGTGTAAGTCAGACAAGGCAGGTGAAAGATGGTAAATATCAAACTAGACTTTAGAAATTCTTTAGAGAGAACACAGTCATATCTAGATTCTATATTTGTATTCCTTAGCTCAGTTTCAGGGAATGTTGTGACTGATTTACTAACAATGACAAACCTTGCCCTTCCATCACGTTCCAACAATGTTATCTATTAAATAAATGAATAATTAACTAATTAATGCCCACTCTAAGTCAGACAGATTCTCTTGTGATTATTATGAACACGGACATGCTGCCAGACATACATACTTCACATCTGATGTCAAATTACAGTGAAATCTTGCTTTGTTTAAATAAAAAATCCAAAACCCTTCTTACCAAGCGAGAGAATCTCAGTTTGTAATTAGTGTCATCCACACTATGCTCTAATAATTATGATTATCAGTTAAACGACAGAGTGATGTCACATATACCAAGGTCATTTAGCCACAGGTAAGAGAGTGTGGCATTGTATTCTAATTCAGATGTTGGACACACAAAAAAAGAGACTCTGAGAAGGTACAAATGGGAAGAAAAAGAGACTTGGCAGGCTGGAATAGCCAAAGAAGGTGCAGTGTGGGCAAAAAGTAGAAATAAAGTTTGCAGGAAAAAAAATCCCTAAGATATTCTATCTGAATTTATTTATTATTATATCTATCTTAAACTATTAATAAATAATGTATTTAAAAATTCCCTTAGTGCTTCAAACAGAAAGATTACAAGCCTTTGACAGCTCAGCAGTCCTGTCACTGCACATGCAGGAACAAGCAGGGTTAAGATTTGGCTGGCTGTGCATGTGCCAACACAGAACTGTGATCTTTACTTAAATAAATAATAGCCTTATAGGCATTTAACAGCTACACCACAAACCTCCTGAAAGCACAGATATCTATTTCACCTTCTGTTCAGTTTGTAGAACACACAGTTAAGAGAAAGTACAGCCAGATTTCTGCAGAAAGGGTCTGTTAAGTGGAAAAGTTTACTTATGTTCTACATACCAGCTGCTTTGGATTGTCCAGTAAGATAAAGCTTCCAAAAGAAATATAAACTTCTATCATGAGGCATTTTAACCTCAGAGTGGAAACCTGAAGATAGCAGTAGGATAAAACACTTGCCAGAGGAAACTACAAAAGCTTCAGGGTTTCTCTGACTTATAGAAAGTGAACAGTTTAGGAACACAGTAGGCAAAATAAAAGGTTTTGTACTCCAACTGAGACTATATTTCTTAAACACTCAATAATTTTGCCTTCCTCCTGATTTCAAATACAGACCTTTTGCTGAAAGGATAAAAACTGTAGTGCACCTGTTTCACTTGAGCCCATTAGAGCTTATTAATTTTCCCCTGTGAATGACCTTCCATACACCAGCACAAGGCTGAGCGACAGAAGATGCAGAGGAATAAGATGCTATAAAATGGACTCATTAGGCAAATCAAACAGAACTTTGATCTCACCCTCAAGTGATGTCCAAGCTGGGACACATCTATTTCTCCTTTAGCTCTGAGAGGGAAGTGCAACAACCTGTGGGAAGAAACAAAGTTTGAATTGTCTCATGGAATAAAAAATTTACACAATATTTTAAACGAATTATGAAATTTCATCTAGAAATGCCATGTTGTTTTACCTAATAATAAACCCCAAATTATTCCACCCCTAGGCTCAGCCTTGATGATTTGCTGTTCTCTAACATGTACCAATAATGCAAATTCCTCCGTCCCACCTCCACTCTTATCAGGCCTTCCCACTTATTTTCCTTTCTCCTCAGTAAAGATGATCTCTCTCTTAAGGAAGCAGAGGCTTCCCAAGATCTTTCTGGCTTTTCTTTAAAGGCCTTTCACAGAAGTAGAATTAGGTACATTATTTACCCATTCTAAACCCAGTTTGCACATTTCATTACAACTGTCCTTTCTTTCTAAAAATGAGAAATCTCCCAACAGAAAAAACCTCTAAGTATAAATTTGCAAAAGCCCCTCTGCCAGTAGAGCGACCTGTTCTTCTAAACAGGGACTGGGGAAAGTGAGGAAGTAAATAAAATGAAACTCCCTTTCAGATATCTTTGTCCTGAAAGGCACTTAGTATATAGATCTAGCAAAAGGCTTTGTCAAGATGGAAGAATAAAACCTCATGTAAGTAAGAGACAAGGATGTCTTGTTTAGGTGATATGAAAAAATAAATTCTAGTCATGTCCTGGTAAAGTCATTAACTTTTTTTTTTTTTTAATTTATTCTTTTGGACAACCTTGTTTGAAAGAAAAGGAAACCATCTTAGAACCAAATACTCTTCTACATAGGAAGATCATCTAGTTAGTTACCAGACCCATACACCTTTACAGACTCTTTCACCCACACCCCTTAAGACAAACATCTACTTTTTTCCCACTTGCTGACTCCCCTTTCCATATTTGAACAAGTCTTACAGGCTGTCTCTTTGTGCTCTGCAATCAATGGATTCACTTCCTTTATCAAATATAAAAGTTTCCTTTTATTTGCATCTCATGAAACATTTGGACAACAATACAAGAGCCTTAACCAAAACCTTTCTTCCATCCCTTTTCAAAGGCAGCAGGTTATTTGCTTGTTGTGTTACTAGAATGACAGGGAAGGGAAGAGACAGGAGACACTTCCAAACATTACCTTGGAAGATGTTAAAAGAGGCACTCAAAATTTCAGTGAGAAAAACAGTTCAAGCTCAAACTGAAATTAGGACACATTCAGTGTGAACTCTGTACTCACAGAAAATACACAGTAAGAAAGAAATATTCTGTCTTCCAGTGCGAGTGACTGCAGAATTACAAGTTTCTTAGCCAGTGGTCAACTCTGACACTAAACTGCTTATGTGAGGGCTTGCGAGTCCGAGGCTTTAAGCAGACAAAAGCCAGCTGGTTTTGGTCACCGGGGGTCCTCTGGGAGTCCACGAGGTCACTGACACGTTCTGCAAGCACAGAGGATGACAACAAAGATTTCACTAAGCGTCACTCAAACTGTAGGACTCTGAGCCTTGAGCTGAGACCATCTGAAGGTAAAGGCTGGCGTGGTCTCCCTGACATGTTACTCAGGGTCCGGAACAGAGCTACAGACAGACGGACGGACGCGCGACTGTTGCGCTGCGTGCCTCACCATGTCATTAGCAGATGACACCATGTCATTAGCAATATTCAAACACAAGAGCCGTGCCTGTAATTCTCCCTCATTCCATAGCAATCTTCAGCAATCAAGCCCCTGAGCCTGCCCACGTGGAGTCGGCGCGGTCAATCCTGTGCTGACAGCACAGCGGGGAGGATCCATTAGCGGGGAAGGAAGCGGCAGAGCCCAGCCCGGGGGGGAATGGGGCAGTCACACACTGGGATAAAAGACAAAAAAAAAAAAAATCACAGAATTTTCAAGGTTGGCACGGACATGAGGAGACCATCCAGTCCGACCTCCCTGCCAGGGCAGGGTCACAGGAGCAGGTGACATGGGAACAAATCCAGGTGGTTTTGGGATGTCTCCAGCGAAGGAGACTCCACGCCCTCGCTGGGCAGCTGTTTCAGTGCTCTGACACCCTCAATGTACAGAAGTTCTTCCCCGTGTTGAGGTGGAACTTTCTGTGGTTCAGTTTATGGCCATTGCTCCTCGAGCTGTCACTGGGCAGCATAGTCTGGCACCGTCCCGTTGGCGCTTGTGCATTAATGGGATCCCCTCTCAGTCTTCTCCAGACTGAACATGCCTAGCTCGGGTGGTGTCTCCTCCTAAGGGAGATGCTCCATACCCTCATGATCTCTGTGGCCTCCAATGGACCCTCTCCAGCAGCTCATTGTCTTTCTTACACCGAGGAGCCCAGAGCTGGACACAACAATCCATTCACCTCCGGAGGGACTTTCTTTAAAAGCAAACCCGGCGTGCGAGATGCCGCTGGATCAGCGACAAAACCCTTTATTAAGACCGGCACTATCACTTTCACGACGCCGTGACACGGAGCTCTGATGGAGCTCCTGTGCAGGAGCCGCCGCCTCACGACAGACCCCGCTGTCCCTATCCCTGTCTTTGTCATTGTTCCAGTTTCAGCCCATGTCTCCATACCTGTCTTTGTCTCTGTCCCTGCTTCTGCCCCTGCCCTTGTCTCTGTCATTGTCATTGTTCCTGTTTCTGCCCATCTCTGTTCTGCTCCTGTCCCTGCCCTTGTCTCTGTCCCTGCCCCTGTCTTTGTCTCTCTCTCCCTGTCCCTCTCCCTGTCCCGGTCTGTCACTGTTCCAGTTTCTGTCCCTGCCCTTGTCCTGTCCCTGTCTTTGTCCCTGTCCCTGTCTTTGTCATTGTTCCAGTTTCAACCCATGTCGCCGTCCTTGTCTTTCTCTCTGTCCCTGCTTCTGCCCCTGCCCCTGCCCCTGTCTCTGTCTCTGTTCCGTTCCTCTCCCTGTCCCTGCCCTTGTCCTTCTCCCTGTCCCTATTTCTGCCTCTGCCCCTGTCCCTCCCCTTGTCTCTGTCCCTGTCCCTCCTCCCGGGGCTGTCCCCTCTCCGTGCTCAGCCCTCCCCCGTTCCTCCCCGCCCGTGTTCCCGGGGCTGGCCCTGCTCTCTGCCCGCCCCTCCGCTTTACGGCCGCGGTGTGTGCGGTGTTTGCGGCGCTGGGGCCGGGCCGTGCCGGGCGGGTTGGACATGGTGAGTGTGCCCTTCCCTGCCCGGCCCAGGCCCCGCTCGGCCCGGGCCACGGTGTGAGGGGCTGGGCCGGGGCTGGGTGGGCAGCGCGGCCCGGGATGGCTCTGCCGGGCCCCGCCGGGCCCCAGGGCAGGCCCGGGGCGGTGGATCCGCTGCTCCGGGTGGGCTTTTTTTAATATACCCTTCGGTAAACGCAGCCTTGCGTGTCTTCCCCGTGCAGGCCAGCACGATGGTGGCGGTCGGCCTGGCCATAGCGGCGGCGGGATTCGCAGGTTTGTAGCCTCGGCGGGACACCCAACAAACACCCCGCTATGCCCGGCGCTCAGGGCTGGTGTTCGAGTAGTCTGATGGCTGATACAGAACGCTCTATTGTGGGAGTACGTGTATTAATGGCTGTAATGGAACAAAAGATCCGAGTTACTACCTTTATATGCCCCCTTATTCCACGCTGTAATGCACAAGTCATCAGCTGCGCTGAATTGCTGGATCTCTATGGAACTGTACTTAGCCTCGGTCAATACTGATCTCTTTAAGGTCGCTATGCAGTAAAAGCTATGAAGCAAATGGAGCCACAGGTTAAACAAGCACTTCAGAACCTACAAACACCTGTAAGTTTTTGTTTATCAGTAGAATATTTTTATTTAAAGGTTTGCTTGGTGAAACAACTAGTCTCTGTGCCACTGCTGTTTTTTCCTCTACTACTAAACATAATTTTGTCAGTAATAACAGTCTCAGCGATTCTTGCGGTGACTGGCTAATAGTGAACTTGTTCTGGCAATTTTAAGTACTCCAGTAATGATACTCTACTTAAACAGAATTTCTTACTACAAGCACAAAAGAAACATTGCTATTTTTACAGACTAAAATCTCACCAGTTTCTAAAGCAATAATGAGTTGGTTTAACTTACAAACTTAAAAATGAGTGGTTTTTATACTAACACGTTTTGTCTTTTAGGTCTTCAGTGGTTATTACAGGGGTGGATTCGAACCAAAAATGACTAAACGAGAAGCAGCTTTAATACTGGGAGTGAGGTAAAGGAAATTTATTAGAAGTGAAAGGTGAAAAGGAGCCAGTGATGTTTCCTTGTTGCTGCCCTTGTTTGGAAGGGATATCATTCTCAATGCTTAAGGCCATGCTATGCCCAGAATCCCCTGGGAGTGTCACTGCTGGGAAAGTCAGGAAACAGGAAATGGCCTTTCAGGATTTTCTGTGCTTATTGGGGATTCATTGCTGCACTTGAACTTGGTTGAAGCTAATTCTATCTGGACTTCCAGACACCTGCAATTCCCTAGGACATGCAAAAGCCACATAACAAGTTCAAATAAGCCCTTTTCAGGAAGCCTTGCGGTTCACTTGGCATGGGGAATGTCGTTGTGCTGTTTGCTGTGGTTCGTATCACTCCTGGGGAATTTCAGATGGATGCAGCATGTGGGTGCTGCAAAGCCACTTCTTGTATCTGTATCACTTCTAGAGCATAATAGATCTGAGTATGGTGGCAACCCCTGCCAAAACACTTAAGGCTAAACACAAAGATCTTCCCAAATAAGAACCATTTCTCTTTGAAGGAAACTTCCAATTGTGGCTGTTTTTTTGGGGGGGTTTGTTTGTTTGTTTGTTTGTTTGTTTTTTGGGGGGGTGTTTTTTTGTGTGTTTTGTTTTGGTTTTGTTTGTTTTGGGGTTTTGTGCGTGTGTTTTTACTTTTTCATAAATCAAGAGCAAATTTTACTTCTTTTCCTCCAGCCTTTAGGAAGTTTTCCCAATAAAAATGTTATAGCATATTTCCATTTCTTTTCAACCATGTGGATGACTCCCAGCCTATTAGACTGCTGTAGCATGTCTTTTTCAGCAGTGTGTTGGAAAAACCTTAGAAACCCTCTCCAAGATTTACACTCTGCGTATCAAGAGTAGGAAAACACAGAATTTAGCCAAAGAGTTTATGGATAAGTCAGAACACTCACTTCTTCTCAGACAGCTTTTTAAGATCTAGGGGATCTCATTAGGGTCCCTTAAACTCATTTTTTCTCTCTTTTTAAAGCCCTACAGCCAACAGAAGTAAAATTAGAGAAGCTCACAGACGGATCATGCTTCTGAATCATCCAGATAAAGGTAAGGAAATTAACTCATGTTGATTAATTAATATATGTTTTTAACAAGATTAATGGAACTGTGTAGGAAGAAGTGAGTAATACATGAGTACCCAAGCTACTAAATAAACCATGGAAAACTGAAAACAAATGCCTTAATCCATGTGGTTTTGGAGCATACTTTCATGTGAATGTTTTAAAAGCAGACAGATTCAGCAGGTCAGTTTGTTACTGGCTCTCTCTCCTAATAGATTAGGATAGGATTTGTTAAAATGAGATTTAAAATTGCCTTAATTTTAGATGAAAGGCCAGAGTATACTTGTACACTTCTGTGTGCCACATAGGAGTTTGAGTTCATATGAGTGCCTTGAGAGTTCACCAGAAATGGCAAGTATTGAGCCCCCTGCAGCTAGTGAAGACATTAAGTTGTGGAATATTCCTGTTTGTGGTGCTCTGAAGGCTTAGAATCTGGTTGTGCTTAAAGTTAGTAACTCAAGGCGTCTCTACCTGTTTTAAATTCTGTTCAGTGAGTCAGAGTCATGTGTTGGTGCTTGGCATTTACCTTCTTAATTGTTGCTTAAAAGATAAAGTGGCTTCCTTTCAAGTGACTGTTGAATTCATTACTTTTATGCACTAAAATCCAAAATAACCCCTGGGATATGCCTTTCATAGATAACACTGAGAGGAAGTTAACTTCAAAATTAACTTTACTGAATATATGGAGACCCTAAAAATAACTATTCAGATATTGCTAGAGCATTTCATGTTTTACATGACCTAAAACATTAAGATTCAAATAAATAATAATTTCACTACTTAAAGGTGTATATATATATATGCTACAGAGTCATTGCATCTCATGGGCTTTACAATT
Organism: Formicarius rufipectus; assembly: GCA_013399695.1. Taxonomy (NCBI): domain Eukaryota; kingdom Metazoa; phylum Chordata; class Aves; order Passeriformes; family Formicariidae; genus Formicarius; species Formicarius rufipectus. The sequence continues at coordinate 3,657,995 of VXAU01004203.1, read as the reverse complement.
TTGGTGTATTTGCACTGTGAATTGTTTCAGTGTCTCACTAAGTTGCCATGTGGAAAAGCTGAACTAGTCCCTTGGTACAAGAGGAGTTTGTGTGGTGGCCTTGAAGGAGGAGGGTTATATGCAGACATGTTAGTTCAACACTTCTGTATTCACCAGACTGTAGGGACCAATACCTTTATGACTGATAAAACTGGAGATAAAAAACACTCCAGTAAACTAAAAGCAACCTAAAAGGAAAAATTGTCTGATATTCAGCTCCTGTAGTGACTGTGTGTGAATTTAGACAGATTCAGTTGTAAATAGTTTGTTCTTTAACTGGCAGAACCCTCAGACCATACTCACTTTTTTTTTTTTCCTGTGTAGTGTGGCATTAACAACAACGTAGGTAAAAGTGTGGGAGTTTTCATCTGATGTGAGGTTCTTTTTTTCCTAGGTGGCTCTCCATATGTAGCAGCCAAAATCAATGAAGCTAAAGATCTACTGGAAGACCAAGCTAAAAAATGAGAAACTCTCAGAGGGTTTGTCCCTGCAAATGATTATTTTTGATAAATGGCTTAAGAAAAGTTCTAATGTCAGTCTTTGACTTCATATAAATGAAGATGGAAATAAGAATCCAGAAGGTACTTCCCTCCCTACTCACTCACTTTTTTGGGGGGAAATATGTGAGGGAGCGAGGCTTAAAGTTTTTTCATAGCTGTTTTTTATTAAACAGCACAATTTACCATTCAAGTATTTTCAGTGTTAGAGAGCAGTAACTTGGTGTGGCCAGTGCATGTTACCAGGGACAGGTAGACCTTCATGCTGTTACCTAATTTCTGTTCAACTTGCTGTGTTTGAAGTGCTGCTGCTCTTCAACTGCCAAAGTTAGCACAGTGGACCAGGCTGTGGAGGGGATGGAAAAACTAAGATGACTTTCTTGATAGGAAGAGCTGGGACAGATGCATGGCTGTCTGTGACTGAAGAAATAAAGTGCAGGAACAACATACCCTCTTGTCTTTGCCTTGTGAAGAACAAGGTTGGTTAAAAGTTACTGATGAGTCTGGAACGTCCCAGGCTTTTTTAGTAACTTTCAGTTTTTGATGGATTTTATAGCATTCAATAAATTCTGTATTTTCAGTAAAAGTACTGTAATTTTATACATTATGATATACTACAAAGCTAGAACTCACACCAAAAGGTTTGGATTTATAGCAATTAGGAAACAGGAACTCCTTATGCAGAGCACTGAGGATACCTGAGCTGGATTTGCATGAAACCTCATACCCACCTGGAGTTACCCTCATGAGGATCTCGGTTGGGGCCAAGGAGCAATGTCATACTCCAACAATCTTCCTGGTGTTTCTGCAACAACGGTAAAAGTGCTGCACAGGCCCTGTGGGAGCAAACACCCACCTGTCTGTAATCTTCAGAGCTTTCATTTCCCAGAACCTGGACTTGGGATTGCTGCTGGAAGCACCTCACATCCTGTGTGAGTGCTGCTTATTCTGTTGCTGTGGATTAGTTCTGGGCCATTTAGGAAGGATTGCAAGAGTTAGGAAGAGTTCTGTGCCTTCGGGAAAGAGCATCATAGAGGTAACATTGAGAACCTACGAAGAGGGGAGGGAAATAAAGTTTTCTTTGCCACAGAATTTAAAGCAGGGTGAAAGACAGCTGGAAAACCACCATGCACAGTTCCAGAGCCTGCACATTTCTAACCACAGGCAGAATGCTTCTGTACTAAAGTTTTTCCCTGTGAAATACTATTGACTTCCTGAACACAGCTTTTTTTTTTCCCCATCCCTGTGCCTGCCTGATCAGTTGAAATACTTGTGCAGTGTTCAGAGTTACAACTGTGTGTTCTCCAAGAGGGAACACTGTGGCTGCGTGTCCAACACTAAAGTCTTATTAGAGACTGCCTCTCTCCTGAACAACCCCCTGGCCTGCTTGGGGCAGCTCTGCTGGAGCTGTATCAGGTAGAGCAGCTGGAGGCACGGGTGGTTCAGAACACTCAGTTTTTGTTCTTACTTTTGCTAAAATCAGGTAAGACAACTTTTTTCATTTAAGTCAGCCCAGCTTCAACACTAGCCTGTGCTATGACTTCCTGCAACAACAACTTGTTACCCAGATATTTTTCCATACGTGTTTTGTGCTTCATTGCTCTGGCTCATGTGCCTGAAAAGATGGGGGTGTGTGTCATGCTTTAACATCTCAATCAAAAACTACATCTGCATTAATTTATATATATGTTAGTCAGGTTATGTGATTCTCCAAGATAAGGAGTCCGGTTTTAGACTTATTAACATCATCACCTTAAAGAAAGGAAAATTAGCACATTAGAAACAGAGTTAAAGGTTCAAGCTGCCTCACAAGTAAATTTCCATTGTTAGTTACAGCTTGAAAACCTTAAAAGTCAATAGTAATTTAAATTTCTGACAGAAACAGTCAACAGATGGAAGATCAAAGTTTATTTTCTTTTACTACCAGCATACAAAAAAAACATATTGCACATCAAACAACCAAAACAAAAATAAAAATACTCTACTAAGGACTAACATATGTAGTTTATACAGAATAAACTTTCTGGAAATTGATCTTTTCAGTAGTTCAGGTTATGTCTTAATGGACATGACTAATTCAGCTTAGTGTTAACTAAAGCTATGTTTGATTTTTAAATACTGTACAGTTTAATAAATAAACCAAACAAAGCCTCAATGTAGAACAGTCACTGCCAATGTCACCCAGTATCCCTGCAGATTATGAGAATTTAACAAATGTATTCCAGTGGTCTGCAGATTTTTCCTCTACATACAGCATTTAAAAAACATGTATTAAAACAGACCAGTTTCCAGACTAAACTAATGGAGAAATTACATTTCAGTGCAAAATATTTTAGACTGCATTTCTTTCTAGTATTCCTCAGGTGAAGAAGTGGTTGCATATTATTAAAAATGTAACAAAAGCAGCTAATGCTTTCATAAAGAGTATTATGTTAGGGATCCCCCTCACATCTTTGCCGTATTTTGAAAACAAAATAACATTTCCTATAGCCAGCAATTTTGTTTATTTAAATGTTACATATACTATCTCAAGGCACATCTGATGATATATTTATAACACAGTAGGTGTCAAAGTATGTTTAACATATGATTTCTTCAGGATCCCTCCCCTTTCTGTATTCCAAAATGGAGGAACTGAAAGTGCGGTGTCAAGACTGGCGATCCATATTCTATCTTTGGCAAGCTTATACAAGCACTATTTTAAATGTAATGTAAAAGAACTGTAAACTAGGAACTTCAGTTTATGAAACACCATTCAGCACTGCTTCTTCCTGATTATTTCCATCCTCCTGAACAGTGACTTTCTTTTCATCAGGGCTGTGCTGTAGTTTAGAAGGCTCATCCCCAGAAGTGGTGGCAGGACCATTCACTGCCTTTTCAGAAGGGCTGTTTTCGTCAATCGCGTCTTTTGCCTTGCAAAAACAAGAACAGGGTAACACAAAAATTCCAGAACAACAGAGAGTGTAATCTCAATTTCCCTCGGGCTCACACAGCAGTTCTGCAAAAGGAAGCACCTCTTTGTTCCCAAATCCTGTCATTTAGAGCATCCTATTACTTACCTTGTTATTTATAGGACACTTCTGTATCAGACACTTCTGAAGAAACTGTGCCAAAGTAATCCTGGGACTGCATAGCCCCAGCACACCCAGAATGCCTTATTTATTTCAAACTGTCTAAGCTCATGAAAGAATTAACTGAAAAACCGAGTTTCACACCTCTAAGTCTATATAGCAAGTTTAGATTTCTTTATTGGATCTTGTTTTGCTCAGATACGACTTATGGCAATATGCTCATTGTTACTTTATAACAAATTCTGCTTTATTAAGTTCTGTTTATTTTTCTGAGTATGTAATGTCATTCTGATCCCTTAAGGAGAAAAGATCTCAAATATACAATCTTTGTAAAATTAATTCCTTCTAAAATTCTTTGCATGAGCCACTAAACATGCCACCTAGCATTCTCTATCCCTAAGGATTAGTTCTTAAGACTCATCAGGTGCAATTTTCACGTTTTATTACATAATGCAACATTACTAAGTGTAGTCTTTTGAAATGCGTACAGACTTCATTTCAGCTTTACACTGCTCTCTATGTCTGCAAAGACAGTCTACTGCCAGTTCTGTTTACTCTGGGCCATTTTTACTTTCTATTATTTATTCTTGAATTCAAACGTATTTGTACTCAAATGAGGGTGAGCTACCTGAAGCCTTCATTCCTTTACTGCTCTGTTGCAAGGAAGGAAAAAGAAAAAAAAAGGAAATACACATTAAAAAATCTTACCGTTTCTTTCTTGGTTTTGGCTAGTGTCTCCTTTGGAGGGTTTCTCTGTCTACTTTGAGATTCAGCTCGTGATATATAATCAGCTACTGTTACTGTTCAAGGAAAAAAAAAAATCACAGTGATGCTCACATCAGCAGTCAATTCAGCATGAACCTTCATGTCTTTTCTGCACAAGTTATGCTCTAAGTGGGAGACATCTCACAAAAGGCCTTCACACTTACAGGTTATCAACCACAGCAAGGATCAATTTGTTTCTGTTGTTAAATACAATTTGTACTAAAATCAGTGGTAACATGATGATCTGAAGGTGGACTCAGTATTTTGGTCCAATTGCAAATTTGATTGGAAAAGAAGGGCTTTCTGTACTAGGTTGGAAGAGATCAGGCTGCAGGCTCTTTGAACTGTGTTTGTCACTAGGATTTTACCAGCTTTAGTGAAGAATTTCACGCTAATAAAATGAAGGCAAGTTAAATTGTGCCCAGAACTGGGGAAGGTTCAGAATGGTATCACAATGACATGGAATTCAAATCTTTATGCCATGAAGTGACTGGGGAGAGAACTCTCCCTCCTGGAGGTCCTGGGAACACCATCAGCACTGTTCCCTGGCTCGGGGGTGGGCAGGGGCAGTGCTGTCTGAGGAGCAGCACAGCGAGTCTGTGCCAGTAGGGCTGCACTTACTGGGTGCCAGCCAGGCCTTCTCTGACCTCTTATTACCACCTCAGCACATGCTCCTGGTTTTGTCTGATCCTGTCCTCTTGTAACCACACCAATTCTATCTTTAAAATACAGAGTACTGCAAATTTAAACATACACTTGTGTATCTGGTTGGCAAGCATTACCTACTGAACTGTACAATCAATTATATTTAGTATACCATGAATTCAGGTGATCTGTTTTTCAGAATTTAGGAATGACTCTGCATGAAACACAGATCAGACTAGAAAGTCGAACACATGAATTTCTCTTACTGTAATTGGACTTCTTACAACTGGGTCCTTCCAGAATTGTCAAGAGTTTTTGCACAAAGAACTGTTTTCTTTAAAATGAGGTTCTATACCCAACTCTTCTAATGCAAAGAGGAAGCATGTTTCATGCACACAGTGCATTCTTAATATTCATCTACATATAAGGACCCATAATATATAGAAATGTAAGTCAAATAATACAACTAAATGAGTGAAGTACAGTGGTTAGCACTGGGGGAGGCAGGGAGGGAAGAGTTCCTTCTTAGTTTCACTCACTACAAGGTGTTTATGAAGAGATTAAATTATTAGAGCATTTTTAACAAAGACAGTAACAATGCTCTCAGTGTTGCATCTTAAGTATTTATTATGCAAACTGAAAACAGTATTTTGAACAAAGACATCAACAGAAAAAAGATGAGAAATCTTATTTGGGAAATTTTGTTTTGTTCTTAGAATACTTAGATTTAAAAGAATTCCCATGGTTTTTGTAGAAATGCCTATATCTCTTCATGTTGCTGGATGAAATTAGTTTCTTAGAAGTAAAAGCTGATATCCATTTTTACTTATTCTGCCCCTTTATAAACTTATATCACTGTTACAAAACTGGAATGTTGAGAACTAATGGGTGGGTTTGAGTTTTTCTAGGAGAGTTTTTGGTTTTTTCCTTCCCCCAAGTTTTAGTTAGTATAATGAAACAACATTTTTCCCCTTAATAAATATTGCAGGAGCACCACAGATATAAGGAAGACAAATATAGGTGAAATTTTGAACCTGTCAATCTAGAAGACCTTCTGTTACTACCTTGCGCCGTGTATGTACAAGCATTTTCTAAACAGGGCATTATATTGAAAATTAGCCAGTTCATCTTTAACATTTCAAGTGTTAGTACACACAAAAGAAATGCAACAAGCCACAACAACAAAAATTGGAAACATGCAATTTCACTTAAATTCCTCCTCCTTCCCACCCTCAATCTGCAGATGACTTAAAACTATTCCCACCAGCCAAGGACTGATAGCAGCAGTGTGATGCTGGTGTGGGGCTGGCAGATCCCATGCGAGTTCCCTCACAGAGCTCTGCCAGGACCCACATCCTGCCCCTCCAATGCTGCTGCTCAGCCACTGCTGAAAAGGTTGTGTCCCATTCAGTGCAAGCGCACAGATGCAGGTGAGTGCAGACCATGAACCTTCATGTTTGTTGTGATCCTGGACCACAGAACTCAACAGCACTGTGACTATTGACTTCCATGAGAGCTGGATCAGCAGCATAACTCGTATGTCCAAGCAAAAAGTTAGACATCGATTAGTTTCATTAGACAGATTTTAGAAGTTCTCCTAGTAGAAGGAATGTCTTTCATCTTTGTCTAGTAGTCTTATTAGTTATTGAGTAACCTTTTGATATTATGCAGCTCTATGTAAAACAGCAGACACAACATTCTCTCATGCTTTTGACCTGAGATTACCCACATCTCCACTCGAATTACCTGGCTGTCTATCTTCTGCCTGACCCCTGAAGCGACGCCTGCGGCTACGATTGCGTCGCTGGGGTTTTTTGTCACTATCATCTGCAATTGCAAAGTTTATAATGAACTATTTCTGATCATAAATAAATTCTTCAGCAGTTTCAGCATGGGGCATTTAAAATTGCTTCTGTTAAAGACAGTCTAAGTAAGACAGAAAAGCTAGAAGAAAATTTTATACCGAAAGCATACACAGTAATACAAAAGCTAGATTTTACTTTTTGTTCTTGGTTCATTAAAACATTTAGGCACGTGCTTAATGACCTCAGATTTCATTTATTAAGTAACCATGTATCAAATTTTACCAACATAACCCAGAGGTTTTTTCTACATTAAGCAACAGATTATATTCTTGTCCCACTAAGTATCAAAGGACTTTACTGAGGGAGAGTACTTAAGCAGAATCTGGGCAGAGACAAATTAACAGCTACTTAAGTAGCTTTCCCACACAAAGACGGAGTTTACCAAGGACAAAACAACATGCTGATCCGATAGTACTGTTTCTATCAAAGCAGCAGTACCAATGGGAAACAACAAATCAAGTCTTTGGTGTCTCCATCAGACAGTTTTTACAAAAAAGGCACATGAAAAGGCTACTTGAGCTCAGTAAACAGGAGATTCCATGGCACAGCCACGGAGGGAGTCTTTCTTTAATCAGACAGCAACCTTGAACAGAACAACAATTCATCACTAACAAAAACAAACAAGGGCTTCACTACACTTACAGGGACAACACGTTTTTTCTGAGCTTGCTCTGGGATGATCATCCAACCATTTACATACCTAAACCATTCTCATTAACAGAAGCTGTATCAGACTCTGTCATTCCATCCATAAGAACAGCATCTTCATCAGTCCTTCGCCGGCGTGACCTCCTGCGGCGGTTGCTGCTGTGGTGGGACTCGCTGGCGTCGGTATCCACGGTCTGGTCTGACTCTGTGTTATCCAGTAAGCTGTAAGGGTTGCTGTCCGGATCTTTAAGAACTAAACAAATAGAAAGTTTCCATCTGAAATAATGCAGTGACACATAACTTCATTTCCAGGCTGACTTACATCTGTGGTTGAAAGTTCTGAACTACTGAGCACCCCTAGGAAAAGCTGTAACACACAGAAGTGAAGTATTTGATTTCATACTGGTTCCTCTCTCATTCTAATCCAACAGGAACAACTCTGGGGCACCACAACAGGCACTTACATTATTTCACCACAACGACTTCCAAGGTGACATTTAGAGAACTTTTACTCAAAACAGCTAAAAATGTAAAACACCTTTTTGTGGCAGCCTGGTACTTCTGACACTATTACAGTGTTATGTTAACACAGATTCTAATAAAACATAACTTCCAGCCTATGATTTTTTCCTCTCATTCTGTATCTAAACGTAAGCTTAACTGAGAAGTCAGCCATAGGCAACATGCCAAACATTTATCAACCTTGCTAGTAACATTATTACATGTGAGCAGTACAGGAAGGAAATGAAGATTGCCATGAACAGAACATGATCAAAGATCTCACAACACAGTGTACGACACAAAACTATCACACAATTGCACTGAAATCCCATAGTATTAAGACTGTAATGTAAAATGGAGTATAGTGGTAAGAGGTTATACAGAAAATTGCCAGGAACAAACTCTAAATTCAAAATCCACTTGGAGGACAGTACCAGAGCTAATGGATGACTTGCCACCACGAGGTCCACCACGCCCACGGCCTCCAGACACACTACGGCCTCGTCCCCCAGGGCGTCGTCTATTGTCACGTTGGTGCCTGCTCTCTCTGTCATCTTCTCCTGCCAAGGACCAGTCACTAAGTTCATCTTTTCTCTCAGATTCTGTTTCAGAGGGGTTGGAGAGCTCAGAGTTTGTACCTTGTACAGAAAGGAAAATGGTAAATGAGTTTTGGGATTATATTCTGGTTTCATATCCTCACAGAAGTATTCCAAACAGTATGGCTGGTTATACATGTATGTTATTTAAAAAAACAAAATAAAAACCCAAACCAACAAACAAAAAAAAAAAACCCAAACCATATATACTAAAAATCATTAATATACACATACACAAGTATATAATTAGTTTTATACTTATATATAAAAATATATGCACACATAAAACATATAGAGAGCAGGAGTTAGCTAAATTTCTAAGATTCTCAATCTAAGTTTGTTTTCAATAGTACCTGAAATAAGGGCTGAAAAAGTGCCAAATTTGTCAATTCTGTACACAAATAAATCAAGGATTATGCAGTGTTTCCTCTCTTTGTCTATACACTGCAGGCATTTGGTGCAGTTTCTAGGCAACTTCTCTGAAATTCCCAAGGACAACTTTGCCACCTTATAGCCGATGGCTGTTGCTAAGCAACCTCTTCTGGCTGTTGCAATGCTGAACAATTTCCCTGTTTATATTAAATAGCATCTGTAATACCTGGCCCTCTCTAAGCTAACCAAACCCACACAGCTTTTTATTACCTGAAAATTCAACAGTTACTATTTATTTTAAGCATCCAGGAACTCCCTCTACTAACCATTCTGGAATAAAGGGACTTACACCCATATAGCTCTAACATGCGAGTCTTGCCATTTTCTGGGGAAAAACATAATTTAGATTTTTCAAATGAATATCTGTGTACATAAACAAACCGAACAACTTTCATTACAATTTAGTCTGTTCACTGGGAAACAACAAATTTACAAACATCACCACCAGAATCAGCATAACATGACACGATCTAGGAAGCTACAGCCGGGGACAGACAAACCCCAAAGGTGCCCAAGTTTGTATCAGAAGTTGGCTATATGTAGGTATCCAAAGTAATTTACTGCCTTTAGTAAAAAACATTTTTCCTGTTCACCAGAGCACCCATGTTTCTTTATGGAACATGTCTGCATTGAAATGCAGTCTCTCCATTTGGGAAGCTGCTGCTGGATGAGGTGGGGATGTGCACACTTCTCTAAACTGAACAGCAGTGCCTTGTTAATTCAGAAATGCATCAGAATACCTCACTTCATCTTAAACAAATCCAGTTACCTCCTGACTGAATTAAAAAACGCACAGGATTTTGTCCTGCCTCCAGTTTAAATCATTTTGGTTTACTTTTCAAAAATATGCTAAAATGAGCATGATCACAGACAAGCACTTTTATTCCTCCTCAATTCAAACAGATAATGCTAATTCCAGGTTATTTTTTTCAAATTTGTGTCTCCTGAAAAGTATCTGCAGTTCCTTTTCTTTTCCACCTTTGTATGATGTTAACAACTAACTCTGAAGCACAAGATCTTACCAGAGTTCAATTTGCTCTTTTTTCAATTTTAAACTTCAAGACTAAACCTAATGAGGTGTTTTGAGATATGTACAAGACAAAATGACAATCCTTCATTTTCAGCCTTACCTGAGTTCACTCAACTATGCTGAACACAAAGAAATCCAGAGACAGTTTTGGACTCAAAAGTATCCTGAAGATTTGCTCAACAGAGGCTCAAGAGCACTCACCATAACCAGATGTGTAATTGGGGCCTCTGCGGCCTCTGCCTCTCCCGCTGTAGGACCTGGACCCTTGCACTGAGGAGAGGGTGCTCTCATCAGTTGTGTAACCCTTTTCCTTCTCAGGAACTCGAGTAGAAGAAGGTCTGAAGCCCATACCAATCTGACGCAACTGTTCATCAATCTGGAGCCTTTCCAGCCTTAGTTGTTCCACCTCCTACAGAAGAAGAAACAAAACCCACTGCTGATAAATGTCCCTCACAATCTACCATCACCCATTCAGTCATACTGAACACTAACATCCCTGCATCCAAGTTAATATCACCTTGAAGGTGCTTGCAAGTAACGGAATTCAAATATAAGTTGTGTTATTTCAAGAGTTTTGGAAGAAATCTTTCTCCTAAATCCCCATGCAAAAAGACTGTTTCAAAGATTATCACTATCGTTCTTAATTCCGCCTCATGTTTTCCAGTCAAGAATTTAAAAAAAGGGCAAACTGACAAAGTAACACAATTCACATTAATTATTTTGGTTAGCACCGCAAGGCAACTAATCTAAACAGAATATTGTTCTATTACCATATCATTGGTATGTTACTATTAAAAATTCCATCCTACCTCAACAGAGCATTAAGCTCTGAATAGCAGAACATGAACACAGACAAAAAATTTTGTATTAGTTCCCAAATGCCCTATGGGGTGGGTTCAAGGCACCAAACCTTAAATTCTGATACAGAGATAAAATATATATTTATATATAAACCCAGGAATTTTTCTTGCTTAAAATTGTGTTACTTCTACCCAAGGTTCCTCTAAAGATTCTTTCTACTTTTAGATACACTCACCTTTAGATAAGAGATGTGATATTCTAACAGAACCTGGACATTCCCAATGCTTTCCTTGGTACCAACAAATACAAATGGTACCATTCCCTATAAAAACAAAGCATCCAAGGTTTTTATAAGGAAGAACATCATCATGAAAACAGTGCTTTCTGTTTAAGTTATATAAAATAAATGTTTTAAATTACAAAAGTGAGCTAAATAAGACAGTAACTGACCCTTGGGATGCAAAGACGAACTAGAAACAGCTTAGACTGGGGTGAGAGGAGGAGCTTCAGACTGTCCAGCTTTCCCAACAACCTACTCTGCCAGGTAACCTGGCATACAGCGTTTATATTCCCTCACAGAACACATGCTGCGTGTGTGTACCAGAGCAGCTGTGTAGAAGCGTCCACAGTTTACCAGGAAGTGTCCAGTGGTTCACTAAACCAACTTTACAAGATTAAGCAGCTTTAGAAGACTTTATCTTATGTTCTCATCTATTTAAAATATGTGGACACTCTTAACACTAGCAATCCCAAATCAGTTATGTAGCTAAAGTATGTATTAGGAGAAAGATAAAAAGTCTTACCTCAGCAGCAAAAAAGCCCTCCTTGAATTGCTTCATATAAAATTTACTACAAGATGCCAGCTTAAAAGTAGTGCTCTCTATATCCACAGGTTTTGAAAATAAAAACTTCATCACCACTAGAAAGAATGAAGTACTTACGTCTTCACGGGGCAGCTTATTTTCATTGTCTCCTTCAATTCTCACCCTGACGACTCCAGACTTGTCTACAATCTCCTGAATCACTTTTCCATTTTTTCCAATAACTTTTCCTTCAGAGGGCAAGAATGGTTAATTTTGTACCTGTTTTCAGAATATTTTAACGCGTTTCTTGGTATTGTAAGTTACGTATAACAAACCCCAAAGAATACCCCACACTGTGCCACAGCAACGAGGTGAAAACTTCCAAAATTAAACTAACTCCCTCTTTATATATATTCATTCACAGTGATAAGTAGCGATGAAGATTACCACTACATACCAACTTAAAATAGAACCAAACCAAGAGTAAAACGGCACAAGACTTTGCAAATGCTTATTAACATTTATATATCAAAGTTATTTGGACCCCCTGACTCCACATGTACTCTCATTCAATCTTTTCTGACATTGTAACAGGCTTATACATTTGTTGGAAGCCGCTTAAGAGAAAGTAAAATAATACATAATTATTTTCTGAAAATTTTGCCTTTACAGACTTGTGTACTACCAATGGTTCCCATGTTACCTTCAAAATATGCATGGGATCTAAACCAAGAAGTTCTTCAGAACTTATATGCTTAAATCTTAGAAAAAGGCACTCTTTCACTCCCTTACAAAAAGACTTCAGCTCTTATTGAAAATAAAGTTATGTGGAAACATTTCTTCATCCCAGTTACAGATATCTGGCCCTTAAAACACATATGTTTAAATTACGAATAATGGAAGGTAGAACAACTCAAAAAAATGGGTAACAGCCAAAACTGCATGATAGAATAAAATAGTACATAAGGAACATTCTTTATAGCAAATGTCAACATGATATGAAGTGCAAAAAAGCATTAAAAATTGTTTCCCTTCCTCAGAAGTTCAAACAGCTCAGCAGGTTTGGGTTTTTACCTTTTTGTCTTAAAAAAATACGTTACAGCTTATCGTTCTGTATTGCATCCCTACAGTTTCATTTTGCACAGCAATCCTGTTACCACTACTAAAATAAACCACACACATTATAAACATAATGGCTAGCCAGTATTTGGGAGAAAGTCCTTGGTCCCACAGCACTTCAGTGGATGGAATGGCAATTCAGTATCTGGCATGGCAAGAAATGCACAGGCACAGTACAATGTCTTCAAGTCACTGATGAGCAGCACACTTCTTTCAACCTGGGTGTCTTCATCAAGTGTAGCTAAGTATCTGCTTACATGTGTTCCCACAGGTGATCAGGGCAGGACATCTGCCTTTGGCAAACTGGTGTTGTCATTGCTTAAAAGCAGCATTTTCAGTTAAACTCACTGCTGTGACTAGTGCCCTGATATTGGAGTATAGCCACCCTGGTGGCTATACTATACTATTCCTATACTATACTATTCCACAGAAAACCAGGTTGAAAAGCATCAGATTTAGCAAAGTTCCTTGATTTAATTAAGTTTGCTGAATGAGACTACATAAAAAAGTGTGTTCACGTACAAACTAATGATTAATTTGTTCAACGTTAAAAGGAGCTTTAACATGAGGTAGATTAGAGAATCACAAAGTTGCATCAGATACATAATTTGCAGAAGTCCTATTAAAAAAACCCACCAAACAAACAAAACCCCACTACACCTTAACCTGCACAAGTTCTAGAATCTTGAGAGTCTAAGTTCTAGGAGTTTGCACATGAGTTATTCAAATAATGTTGTCTGAAATATGCAACCACCAAACCACAGGTGGTTAAAGCCCAGGTTTTAATTTCTCCTTTGGGTAATTCAAGCTGGTGTTAAATCAGGTATAACACCTGAAACCTTAAAAGTGCCTTGATGCCCACATGCCCACAGGCTGGTCACATGGAGCAGGATGCTGCCAGACTTGAGTACAAAGAAAGCTAAAGGAATTAGAATGAGGGCAAAGGCAAAAAGTCACCTGCGAAGACATTTGTCTTCTGAACAGGAGTGCAAATAACCCCACCGTTAGGTGGCTTTTAATACAGAAGCAACCAGAACATGCATTTTTAAGCTTTAAGAAGCTACACATTCATAAAGCTGAAACATGGAAAAATGGCAATTTCAAACTAAGGATGAGCACTGCAGTTTTAGACAGGAGCTCACCACCATCTAACCACCATCCCTGACAAACCTCAGCTCAAGAAGGAACAGTGACAGGAGAATCATCTTACATCATTCTTGCAACTCAGCTGCAGCACTTCCATGTTAAATTTTGAAATTTAGTTTCAGCACTTTTAAGCAGAATTTAGCAGGCATATTTTTTACTAGATTCTGAACTTCAAATATTGCCATTTAGTACAAATCTGTAATCAAGTCAGTTTAAGTCTTAAAATCCTGACAAAGTATTATTCAACAACAACATATCCAGTTTCATAATTCCACCATATAGTTTTAACAGATTTATCACTTTCTACTTAAACAGACAAATCAAATACTCTACTGCCACCTAAATCCTCTTTGCAAAGTCACAATGATTAAGTCCTTTTCCCCAAGTTTTCAAGTTTTAGCTGTATTACATACCAACGAGATTTCTAGGAACTTGAATAAAATCCTCCACAAATTCCAAGTAACTTCTGGCCTTTTTTACTGCCTCAGCAGTCTGGAAATGAATTTTAAAAAAATGGAGTTTATTTTTGAACATAGCATGTTAAAAACAAAACCTTGTAGCAACAGCTGCAAGTCTTTCAAACCAACTTATTTTCAAAAAGAGAACTATAGACAAGATTATTGTAGTTTTGAACTAAATGATAAATAAGTAGAAAAGCAACGCATCAGTAAAGAATAAAACACTTTCTTTCATGGTGAAATAACATTTTAAGAGGTTTTAAGATAATAAAATGGATGCCTCATCCCTGGGAGTGTTCAAGGCCAGGTTGGATGGAGCTTTGAGCAAACACTGGGAGATTACTCCTTCCAGAATGCTGGTTTCTGGCCACAATTCATCTACAATGTTGTACAGGATAGGACAGTAACTCTGGTTACTGAGAACTCCTGTAAAGGACTCTCAGCTATCATGAAAAAAATTAGTTAATTGAAGTGATACAGATGCTGAAGAAACAAGCCTTCAATTTAGCAACAGCAGAAGTGTAGAATTAAAGAAGGAATATCAGCAACTACAGCTTCTGAGCATAATTTCCATTGTACACTAACACCTCAGCCCTTTCATATGTCACTTTTTAGGCAACACATGAAATAAAGACTACCACCAACTCTAGCATCTTTTAATCAAATCAGGGAAATCCTAGAAGAATGAAAAAAAAAATGTAAAAACCTCTACTTCTGGTAGAGGTCAAAATAATAGCAAAAGAAACATGGGCAAATTGGATTTCAAGGTAATGAAAGCAGCAATCAAACACTGGAAAGAGATGAACAGGAAATCACTGTGGAGAGCAGAGGTTAATGCTGCATCCTCAGGGCAACAGCTCAAATGACACAAACTTAACATAAATTAGTGATTTTTCCCCTTCAATGAACTCTACAAATAGGACACAATTAACCAGAGTTCCTGTCTCAGGTATGTTTATCAATTCTTTCCCAAATAAGGATGAAGTAACAGTGAATTTACAGAAGCAGAGTCAGGATGAGAAAACATACAACTGCCAGAGCCTCTATCTCCACTCCGCTAGGAGCACTCAGGATTTGTACTCGAGTACCTCTGTGACTCATCCACATCCCAACATGAGAGAGCACATACAGCCAGTTCAGACAATGCCTTCTCTGTTCCTTGCAGTGGACCATGGATTAAAGACCTCAAGGGATTCCAGTCACTATCAACTAATTTTCTCAAATTTAAATTGAATTCCACACATCCACCCATGCTCTGGTTACTTCACACAGTGGAGCATATAATGACAACACATCCATGTTTCTAGAAGAGTCTTTAGTAAAAAAGATTCAATGTAGGATATTTTTCTAAATTCAGGATTGTATCTACCAGCGTTAAGAATTGCACAAGAATGGACTGCAATTTCATTTTTACAGTAATGAGGGTCTAAAAAGAGACTGTTTCTGACACAGTTTTCCCTTTCTGGGAAGGATAAGTTTCCATAAACAGTCCAAGCTACTGCCCAAGCTCTGAAGTTAACAGGTCTGTACAGGTATCACAAGCAGCAGAGAAGGGGTCTTGGAACCAAAATGGTCTTGGCCAGACAGGGATAAAAGCACCCCATACAGTTTAATTTCCTTGTACCCATAGAGATTTCCAGTATTCTGTAAAATCTGTCTTCCCGTTTCATCCCTCAGAGTCTGGCACTGAGCAACACTGAAGTTTTATTTGTATAAAAAACATCACCCATGGAAAACCCTTAGACCCCATCTGCTGTGTCAATGACACTGGTTCACTACTCCCCTGTATCTCAGCCTAAAACTGTCTGCCTGTGCACTCAGCCATTAGGGCCTGGCTGCTCGCCCACTTCAGCTGAAAAAAGGCAAAAAGAATAGGCAAGTACGTACCCGGACGCAGAAACCCTTATCATCAGAATATTTAAGCAGCCTGGTATTTTTAGAAGCAGTTATCACTTCTAGCAAAGACAAGCCTGGATGTGTCTAAAGGTATTTTTATTTAGGGGGCATCTGGTATTTATAATCATTGCCTGTGCACCTCTCTAAGAGGCTGGTGACAGTCATAACCTTTCCACAAGTTCCAGCATCACATTCACATGAAAGAGATCAAAACTGAAATACACTAGACATTCCACTGCATTTAAACTTGTCCAATTCTTCTTCAGGAACTGAGAAGCAATTTACTGGTAGCAGTAGATCAAAGAAGGACCTGTTGCTACTCTGACCCCCTGGAAGCATTTAAGGTTTCCAAAAAAAAGGACACAATTTCAGAGATACTGAAGAGTACAGGAGTTTAACCTCCTCTCCACAGGATCAACTTCACCTGACCCTTGGTTCACAACCAGGTTCCACTCCTAACATAGATGGCGCAGAATTCAAGACCTCAGATTCCTGAAGCAGCAGACAACCAGGGATTTCTAAAGAGTTAACATCAGAGACTCAGTGAGTGGTACCTATGGAGTTAACAACATGGCATAAACCCCCTCAAAATATGTTCTGACAGGGTCTGGTGAGAGTGGCATCTTTTTCACTACTCTCCTACTTCCTGAATGGACCGCTGTTTTGGTCCAAAGACCAGCTACATTTCAAGGTAGTTTTGAAATTTAGAAGAGTCGCACAAATGGAACTAACTTGGAGAAAACCATTGTTTTGCCAAAGCCAGAACTGCCAAAATAAATGGGTTAGAAGCAGCAGATACAGGCTTTAACATACTTGTTAGACACAGCAGACAGGTGTGCAGATAATACACAGCAAAACACATATGAACTAGAAAGGGGGAAAGGGAAGAACCAACAAGATTCTGAAGGAATAAAAACCCAGCAAATCCATGATCAATTAAAATGGCAGCAAATGATCCTTCTCTCAGGCTGATCAAGATACACAGTGCAGTTAGACTTTGTGCATGGGCACATGGAGTGATTTAGGACAGAACACATCTTATGCAAGAAGAGTTTCCATTTCAAATACATGTAGTAGAAACTGGCAGTGTGAACAAGTACACTGACACTCCTGACTATTCAGGTGTTTTCAGTTCTTAATTCTAGGTACAACTCTCACCATTCCAAATGCACATACAGAGTTAAACGCCCCCATGATTGATATAAAGTTTTCCCCTTACCTCTCCATAGATTCTGAAAGTACCGGTATCCTCCTCAAGTTCAATGGTAGTAACTCCTGGAACCTTCCTGGCTTGTTGGATGTTACTACCATGCGTTCCTATAGCAAGTCCCATTAAATCTTCTCTGACTACAAACTCCTCATGAAATGCTGCAGCAAGCTGCTTTGTGCACTGAAAGGAAAACAAAGGAAGACTCATCCACATGCACTCAGTGTAACGTGCTGCTGTAAGCTCAGTTTCAAGTAAGACAAATTACCAGCTGTGACTTACCTCCAAGTGTTTGGTAGCTTCTTCATTTCTTGACATAAGCATAAGTTTGGTGCGGATGCTGCGCAAGTGCATGTCACTCAGAATGTTCACTCGCTTCACTGTTGCTTCGCTGGCAGACTACAAAACAGATGGAACATGGAACATGCAGTTTCTTTTTTTTTTAAGCAAATCCATGCTTAAATGATAAATCAGGAACCTACTGAAACTAAGTCATGGACGTGATCTCAATTTCCAGACCTTACATGAACATCATTATTCTTCAAAACAAAGCACAAGAAATTCAGCACCAACAACTATCTGGTTCTCACAGCATGTTTCACATTAAAGATTTTGCTGCTGAATATACACAATAACTCTTTCCCCTTGATGTTGCCCAAACAAATTAAATGCCTTTCTACCATATATATGCTTGCCATTCACTGAATGATAAAGGTAATGAAATTATCAGGGACAACACAATTCTGCAGTGATGTTCAAGTGGATAATGGAATCATGAAGAGAACCTAATGCTGGAACAAGTCTATCTAGTAAAGAGAAAACCATCAGGTAAGAATCCAAGAAAACAATTCCTTAATGGCTACAATAAACTAAAGCAGTTTGCCATGTGGAAGCTCAACTGTGAGTCAAATTGCACAGTGTAGTTCAGCACAGGGGGAATGTTACTGCTCCAGAGTGGAGTGAACTGGAGTTACTCCTGAGCCACCTGCTAAAAATCAGTGAACTGGCACTCAGCTGAGAGCAACAAAAGTCATAAACACAATGAGACTAAAAGCTGCTCCTTGTTGTTGTTGGTTGGACTTCGCAAAAGAAGATCTTGGGATAAGCCTGCACAATGGATTTTTTAAGTGAGGCACAGGGTGCACAGAACTGGCCCCACTCCCTTTACTCTTGAGGCTCATCTTGCCACGGCCGAGCACGCTTGGACGGCAACAGCGAGTCCCTCCAGGATTCAAACAGGTGTCCGCAGAGGAGGAGCCGGCTCCACAGGCGGGGGCCTACGCCACTCGGCCAACGCCCGCCGCCTCTCAAGTGTAACATACAAACAAACAAACAGAAAAGCAATAGTGTCAGGCTGTTGAGAAATCCTGGGAGCCCACGTGGGTCAGAGCACCAGGGGAAGACCTCGCCTTGTCCTCTCTGCCACCGAATGACACAAACGTGGCACTGCAGCCACGCCTGTAACACGAGCTGGGGCAGGCCCCAAAAGGTGGCAGGGAAAGCTGCTCCTAAATTTAGGTTGTATGCAGTGCAGGCCTACCCCCAAAGATTAAATGCATCTACTTATATTGAATCTCTCCTAATTTATATAGCTTGACAAGTTAAACCATTCTCCATACACACACACAGCTGGCTGCATCATTCCTGTAAACAATATACTGAGAATTCATGTAACATTTACATGGAAGTAATTACTTACCAGTATTATTAGTTGAGCAGTTTCAGCATGATAAAAAATTCGACATGCTCCCACAGCTTTCTTGAAATCTTTATGTGCGTTTTCATTAGCACACCTAAGGAGACAAAATGAGTGTTATTTCAACAAACTGCATCAAAACTGAACACATAATAACACGATCAGACCAGAGAATGCTTCAACAGTTTACGGCAAAGACTGTTCAGGAACAGGGAAGTTCCCATGATTTCAGAGCTTGTTTCCCTGTGGATTCTGTGCCACCACAATTATCTGGCAAATCTCAGTAACAGCCCCACTGTGAAGTGCATCACATGTACAGGCACAAAATGAGGCCCAAAGTTCCCATCTCAGAACTTGCCTTTTGTCCTCACCCCAAAACCTCAGCAGAGATCCCAATCAGCAGTTCCTAAACCAGCTACTGCAGCCACAGCCACCCTTAAGGTTCTTCATGGACCTGTAAACTGGCCCCTAAAATACAAGACAAATATTCTTTCCCCCATAAGTAAATGCCTTACTGAAGTGTGCAGAGCTACTCACGCATCTCTCAGGTCTTCCGGAACATCCACTGTGCACTTGAAAAAGGTGTTCTTTTTGACAGTCTTATTCTGATTCACAGGTCGGAGTCGTTCATACGTGACAATTTCATTGTAAGTGGCATCACAAGCAGCATATTCAATGACATAAAACTGAGGAAGAATTGTTGTTATTCCTTACTGAAGTTACCATTTTTAAAAAAGATACCGTAACATTACCAGCATCACCAAGGAAGTACAAAATATGAATGTATAGACAAAAACATAAATTAAGTTCATAGAATGCTATGTTGCTATACAGATGAGCCTCAACATATTTCAGCACCCCTCTGATACCTCAGTGAGGTCATGGCACCGTTATCAGCACAGTTTCAGTTCCCCACAACAGCACACTGAACTAATTTTTCTCAAGCCCATCTCTCTTTCAAATATCTCCATTAGTTCAAGTTCCAAAACTCACGAAGTTCACTGGAGCTCTAATTCTAAGTAATAACTAACAGACAATCATTCTTCACAGAAACAGCTACTCTGCAACATTAAAACAAACAAGGCAAATGCACTGATTCAATGGGCAAATTACCTGTGACTCATGTAAGATCAAAAGACAAATAAAAATTCAATCTTTTTGACACACACTATGCCAAATTTAGGAAGGCAGGAGAACTAAGATGATTTAGCAGTTACCAATAATCTACTCCTACACTTCCAATCAACACATGCAAGTATAAAGAAGCTTGTGTGCACACTACCCCTGACACCTAACTTTGTGTTAGGGATGCAGCCTTCTCCTCCCCTCCCTTCCACCTGGCTGCAATTTAGGAGTGCAGCAGTACATTCTTCCCTTCCTCCCTCAAAACTGACATCTCTTTTTGTCAACACACAATTTACTCAAGTATCTAGAAAAAGTAAGTCCGTATGACTTTTCCACATGCTATTTTCCAGTTTCAGGGTTTTTTTTAGCTTAAGTATCATCCTAATCACATAAGGCTCCTTTGAAACATAAAAAACCCAAGTAATTATAATGAAAAATAAACAATAAACAGAACAACTAAATTTAACAGATTTACCACTAGGCATTCTAAAACCTTAAATCCTATACTTAAAGATAACTCTGAACAACAGAACAATCACAAACCAAACTATCATTAGACATGTGGGTTGTTTCTAAATTCCATGTTTACTTAGAGGAAGAAATCTGAATATGGAACTATGTTAAAGACTGCACAAAGAAGATGAACTGGAAGGTTTTTTGGGGGGACAATTCCATGAAATAACGAATTTGAGAATCCCCTAAAAAGATACAATCCATCTGAGGGTTTAAGAATTGGATAAAAATATAATTAAAATCAGAATTAAAAGTCTTTCTTCTACAACTTTTTCTGAATATTAGCAGCACAGTAAGGTAACTGATAGTAAAATTTCAAATTTCTGTGACAAGTAAGAAAAGCATATAAGCCCCAAGAGATAAATCAGTTTGCTTCCTTTTATCTTTTCTTAAAAAGCTGTTTATCCACAAGGATCAAGATACAGAATCCTCCTTTGATAACTGTTTACCATACCCTTGTCCTTACAGAGCTCAACAGAAGTTGCTGTTTGTTAAATGTTTCTAAGCAATATTAGAAAGTGGACAGTTATTTTTTTCTAAACATTGTTGCCCTTGGTTCTAGGAACCTGATACAGTAGAAATATCAAAACACAGGACTCTTTCTATTATGAAGTTAAATTCTGTTGCTATCATTTCACAACATAAAGTTTTAATGACACCATGTTAAACACTGACATAGTTCTATACACTGAAGTATATGAACCTGCAACTTACCAGACAGCTCCAACTAATCATTTATTTATGCTAAAATATACTTGACATACCTAAAAGCAAAACCACCAGTGTCCTTCCACTACACTAAGCAAAAACACACACACAAGAAACGACCCACAGCAACACACAGCTATAGTTACAACATGCTTAATGTAAGAACATAAACAGATTTTCACCATGGATGTTTTACTTCATTTTTAGCACCAAGTTCAATTCACAAAACATGTTTGTTTTAAGTCCTGTCCTTGGGCAAACACACAATCCTCCAAGCAATTAAATTGCTCAGCTACAAGGACACAACTCTCTGCTGTCCAATGCAAGATGGGTCATTCCAAAGTGCTCTCAACCTGTAATTCTGTTTTGTCATGTTTCTGTATTTGTAGGACTTTATTCTGAGCTTTTTCATGACAAAATACTTTCTATTAACTGTATTTAACTTGACAGCGTGAAATCACTAAGTTTTATAACAATCATTTACCTCTCCTTTCATCATTCGAACTTTTGCCAGCCACCAGCCACAAGGTTCTTGGTCATTTGCCCTAGAATAAACCTGAAAATGGAAGTTGTAAGAAACACAGAAAATGTATACAAACATAATTCACTTACCTGCACTTACAATGAAGAATGAACTCCCAACTTCTCTAATTTTCATTAAAATGGGACAGTATTCTACACACAAGTAATTTTTGTGTAAATTATTCAGGCACATGCTTCTTGCACTACAAGGACTGTGAACATATTTTTTGCATATATTACTGACAATTCAACAGAAATTTCTAAAGGAAGATAAAACCTTGGCTAAACACTTCTTCAGGGGCAATTCCTCAGTAAATTCAAACATTGTCGTGACACTAGAAGTTTGCACACAGTATAATTTCACAATTCAAATTTCTGTTTTGTCTTTGGCTTAGTTGATACATATCAAGGACTACTGAAATGAACAAAATCATGACATGACTATACATTCCATACTAAACTAATGTTACCAAGTTAATGTGAGATCAGATATAGACTAGATGACTTCTGAAACTCAGTTTCCTCATTTACTCCTTATACACTTCTGACAGACCATTTGCATGCAGACTAAACCAATTTTACAACAGCAAGAAGGTAGAAAGTAACTTTACACATAACAAAGGCAACAAATAGCAAGTGTCTCAAAGGAATAGGGTGAAAAAATAAAACTAAAAAACTACTTTTTTCATTTATTAATAACTCAATTCTTCAGGACATGTAAAGGAAAAAAACTAGAAGCAATTAACTAAAGATACTGCAATGAGCTGAGAACAGGACAGGCACCTTTTGATTTCTTATTTAATACATCACTTCTAATTAACACTGTTTCTCTCTACCAACAGTGTAATTCACACAATTCCCTATCAGATTATACCAGTTATTTCAGCTGGGTTAAAACTCTTGTTACTGGAGGAACTTTATTACATAGTCATATCAAAACATTGCCAACACTTACACTCCAGGTCAAAAACTAAACCTGCCAAGTTTTTGTTTCAGAATTAAAACCTTCTCAGCCATTTTAAGTTTTAGATTTTGAAAAGCTTCCATTGGTAGTCTTGTGGAAAAAAGGAAATGCCACAGCTTCACTGAAGTTGTAGTAAATCCATTTCTATAAGCATACTCCCTTTTAAACTTTCACCTTTGGTAACACACTTAGAATTATCACTTTGCCTTGAATGGACAACCAGTTACAGCTCAGGATAGGTCATGAGTATTCACTCACCTCTACCTCATCTTCTTCACCAATTTCTTTCTTGATATCAGGGGGTGGTGGCAATCTGACTTCATTAAAGGGCACCTGGCGTTCTGGTTGCCAACTGAAAGTTGAAGAGGCATTACATATTATTTTTCTACTGTTTTCTTCATTTTAATTTCAGAACTCTGAGTTATAATGAAACAGAAAGGCTTCTTATTTTACTATAGTTGGCTCTACTAAGGATTTTACTTGTAAAAGTGTGCATTTTACAAACACTACTGGAGCAATTCACATGCTCTGTTCTCCTGAAATTCCTTTTCCTTCTACTCTGTCGATGTAATAGAACACCATCAGCTGTCCCTCACTCTTTTAGGCAGAAATCCAAGTGAAAACTCTACACAGGCTGAAATAAAACCTGGAGGAAAAAAGAGAACCCCTCAAAAAAGTTATTAACTGAGAATATCTGAGAGACTTAGATTACACCTATCAAAGCATTGTAGTGTCCATTATTTCTGCCCACCATTCAGTTTGTATTATTACTGAGGTGCTGGAACACATCCAAAGAAGGCCAGGGAAAGAAATGGGTCTGGAGCACACATCTGAGGAAGAGCAGATGAAGGAGCTGGGGGTGCTCAAACTGGAGAGGGGAAGGCTCCAGAGGGATCTTACCACACTCTTCAACCATCTGAAAGAGGGCTGTAGCCAGGTGGAGGTTGGACTCTTCTCCCAAATAACAAGTAATGGGATGAGAGGAAATGGCCTCAAACTGAGCCAGGGGAGGTTAAGATTGGGTATTAGGAAAAATTTCTTCTCTAAAAAGGGTGGTCGGGGCACTGGAATGGGCTGCCCAGGGAGGTGGTGGAATCATCATCCCCAGAAGAGTTCAAAAGGCACACGGACGTGGCACCTGGGGATATGGTTTACTGTGAACATCATGGCGCTGGATCAATGGCTGGATTTGACTTCAGAGCTCCTTTCCAATCTTGAGGATTCTATGACATGGATAGTTTGTTGAAGATGGAAGGTATATTGGTCATAAAATGTTACTTAAATCACATTTTCTTTCTGAGAAATGGTGAAGGGGGCGGGTAAAAAAAAAAAAAAAGCTTACAATTAAATTGCTCTTGTTGCAAATAGAACGATCTCTAATCTCATGGTTTAGGTTTTTCCTTCCCCTCCCTGCCAGTGGAGGAAGTTCACAGTAGAAAAGTGTACAGAAGGATCAGTTCTCAGAAAATGAGTCAAAGTTTTGATGGCAACACTTTTGGAGTCCAAAAATCAGCGCATCTCAGTGGCGAAACATAAAACAAGGTCACTTGTGACTGGCTACGAATTACCTGGTAGGATGACCTGCCAGAACAGATGCCTAAACTACAAGGCACAAAGTACAAAAAGGGAGGTCCTTGCTTCTTACAACACAGAAGCTTTCCTTTCAATATGGCAGCTCCCAACTCCAATGAGCCTCTATGAAACTTCACCTCAAAATCCAATGTTCTGCTTTATACAGTAATAAGTTTCCAGTTCCCGAAACTCATGCATTTGTTGCCTCCTGATTCTCAAAAAACATCTCTTAAAAGAATCAAGGCTACCTCCCCAGACATTAAGTATTGCTATTGCTATTAAATCATCATTAGCAGTCTGTGCTAGTACATTTAACTTTGGGAACCTTACAATAGCTGTAGATAAAGATTGGCTAACAAGAGAAGAAAATGCAAAGTGACAATTTAGACTGCCTATTGCAGAACAGATGTGTCTACTTAGTGATAATCACTATCACAACAGTGACAGGACAGGACACTTGCCAACTTCACTTCTACTAAAGCCTAAATGAACTTAACTCAGTAAAAAGCATAAGAATTGATCAGATTTATGTAACAGTAATTTGACTAGAACTGTGTACACACCTCCTGATCAGACCTATCTTTAGGCAACAGAACACTCTATATATGTTGTTGCCCATTCTTTTTGGAACATGGCTGCTGCTGTCAGGCTTTCTGTAAAATACATGGATGACATGGATATTAAATAATTTGAAATATGTTTGCTAAGAATTAGACCCCTGCTATGAACCACTGGCACTTCCTTTAGCATACTGGTTTCTGACATAAAAGCAAATTCTTTGAAGGCAAAGAAAAGTAACTCTTTAAGACATAACATCGATGCTGAATACAAAACTAAAGATTTGCCAAATCTCTTCAGATCATGGATAGGAGGAAGGACCCAACTTTTGTCATTTGTTAGGTTCTGGGGTGAGGGTATGAAAACTCAGAAGACAGTAACAGCTTCCATAACCACCTCAGTGTTAGTACAAATTACAGCTGCCAACTCATCATCTAATTCTTGTCGTAAAAGAAGGACTAGAAAACATAGGTTAGAAGGAAACAAAGACATCATGTAGTAAACCCCAGGGTTACTTTCCCCCTCTGGATGTCATTTTACATACATGTACATACGTACACACACATGTATACATATACACACCCTGGGATTATTTAACCAGGATTATGCATATTGTTTATAAAGACATACTTACACACTCCCTAGTATTAACTTTATTACCCAGCAAACTTCCTTATAGAAAGGCTCAAAGACTTATCTACAGGTTAGAGCTGGCAGAGTTTAGTAACGATTTTCACATCAAAAGCTGACACATTTTATAAGTCCACCTAGTAACTCAAAGGGAAACAGGAAAGCAGATGCAGCTCACGGAACATTTTGCAATAGCACTGGAATCTCCCAGGTAATCCATGGTGTTATCATTCTGAACACTGAACAACAGCTACTCATTTGTACTTTACCATCCCATTGATTATCCCTGGCTTGCCACTACTAGTCCCTAGCACCACTGCTGTGTTTATATAGTAAACGAAGAAGGCCCCCATGGATAACATTTTCTGAAGATTTTCTTTCAGATCTGTACTCTTTTCCACTCAAAACCAGGAAATCTTTTGAGCAGATATATATATGAATTTATTTTCCTAACAGTTAAAGAAGTCACCATCAGGATATTTCTGTTTTTCTCTGGTTTAGAACCTTGATCAGCATTCCTCAGAGTGGACATATACTGAACTGCTTCTTTAAGTACTTTGGTATTTTCCATCTTTTTCTGTTTTTGTGTAAGAGTATCAAGCCTATGCCACTGATTTTTATTATCATTACATGTGGCTGTCACATCTGTGGGCATCACTAAAGATACCAGAGAATGAACAGGACTGTGTAACTGATGAGCTGAATTCTGATACAGAGATTCAAGAAGGCAGCTCATGGAAGCTGAACAGAATATTGAGCCTATACATCTAGAACTATACCTTCGCTAATGAAATCTGCTTCCTCTTAATGACAAAGTAATTAAAAAAAAACAAAACAAAACAGTAAAAGCACAAAACCCAAATAACAACTGAATTTGCAAATTACTTTTAAAATAAAATACTTACTTGTTTTCAAATGCAACTGTGAGAGAGTCCTCGTGAACATCTTTGATAAATCCCTAAAACAAAAACATTTTCTTTTTAAGAATACACGGGAAAAATCAATGTAAAGCAGCACTTTCAATACAGCCTGAAACTAAGCCCAGAGCACCACTAACACCAAGGTTCCAACTTAGGAAGGGTCCAAGCCACACTCCCACTGTTCCCACAAGGTTGCTGATATCCTTAGCTGGCTGTTTCAACACATACAGAGCACAGTGATTTTTTCAGACTGCTCAAATCTGACCACCACACATGTACAACTGACCTCACTATCAAGAGCCTCATATTTTATTCACAGGCATGCACAAGGAACAAAATGAGACAGACCTAGGTAAGGGCAGTTAGTCAAACAGCTCTGCTTGGTACTATTTGCTTCATAGGTGTTCTTCTCAAAACAAAACTGAATCCCAAACTGGTCCTCAGAAAGGTATGGGCAAGTTTGGATCAAATCTGGCAATAAAGCCTGCCACAGAACTAGCTACAGTATCATCTTTCAGGTACTAAACTGGGGACTGGACAAGGCCAAATGCCCACAGGACCTCTCAGAAAACAAAGAGAATACAGTATTCCAAAGTTTTTTGTGCTTATATTTAGAGGGCGCTGGTTATGTCAAAAACATACAGAAAAAGATCAGTCTGACAGAGTTATACCCAAGTATCCATGGAGAAATGAAGTTCCTACATTTCTTGAATAATGAAAGCAGGCGTGTTGAAAAAAATAATTTACAAAACTCCTCAAACTACAAACGAACACTTCTTCTGCAATTTCTACAGGCTGGTGTTTACCCAAGCAGAGGTGGTCCAGGAGGACCCTGCAATTTTAAACGAGTAAGGGAGCTGCATAGCTATGTCAAGTGAAGTTCCAGGAAATCTGCTGAATGGATTACATCCACTTAAGAAACTGGCAACTGAAGAGGACGAGGAACGTATCAGCTGTGCAAGGAGCAACCAGCCCACAGAGGTATTGTGTGTCAGCTCAGGGAAAGATAAATTTTGACACAGGAGATCCCTCCATGTAACAACGGACAGTAAAGGAGCCTACACTGACTGCTGGCTGCAAAGTGCCTACAAAAACAAATCTCCTTTGACCTGAGCTCTACTTGGGCAGTGCTGTGAAGGCATTTGCTCAAAACCTGCTTTTCTGCTCTCTGAGCTTCCCTCAAACCCATCTGACAGCAACACAAAAGACAGGTTCTAGCAGAAAGCACACTGGTAACCCTGAACAAAGCAGGTCACTAGAAATCATCTTCCTGAACACTCCTAATAAAATAAACCCTCTCAAAGGCCGTCTTGTCACCGCAACGGAAGGAAGGCAAATCTCCTTCTTTGAAAGGTAACTGAAACAGCTGACAATAAAACACACCCCTAAGCACAGACTTTCAGTTTCAAGAAGCCTCTGGACAGGTAAAATGGATGGGAATATGAAGTTCTGTCTGTTTAAAGATGCAAAGACCATACAAAATGTTACCGCCTAAAGATTGTGCAAGCCAGCACCAGAGGTAAAGCAGAACTTCTACCAATTTATGCCACCAAACATCCCCTTTAAACAAGCCCCCATGTGAGGAAAGATTAACATAGCATGAATTGCAGAAAAATACAGTTATTCTACTACAATTCATCCAAACTCTATCTGGGGCAAAACACCCAAGTCAGAGCACTGCAATCCAGCTTCAGGCAGTCCAGCAGTCTGCTACATGAAAACTCATCAACAAAAAGCAGTATTTACAGAGAGGCATTAACAGTCATTTATCTGCATTCCAAGAGTCTCTGCTTCAGTGTTAAGTCTTTACTTTTTTTAATGTGGCTTTAATTCATAGCTGAACTTGATCTCTTATGTGTGTTACTTCGTGTTCGCACAGTACTCAATATGTATTTAATTCTACGGTCAGTCTATAATAGTTGATATTTTATTCTGCAAATCTGAATTCAGTCCCTTATTAAAAAACACAACTTCAGAATCAAGGGATTCAATATCAGGTACCATAAAACATCTGAAAAACATTCAGAACTTAATCCTCTGTAGAGTTTAGAAAGTCCTGAAGCCATTATCTACAGGTTGCATTAATATGACAAGAGAAGTGCAAAAAAGGAATCCAACCGCACTGACCTTCAAGGACTTCAGACAATTAGCCCATTGCCAAATAAAGTGTAGCTTTCTGTTTAAGGCACCAACAGGTTCAGTATTCACAAGCAACTCTCAAGCCAGGCCCCAATGAAGAATGACTAAGATGAAGTGGAACAGTAATGCAGAGATGGCTCTCAGAAGACCAATAGCTGACAATGCACAAATGTCAGCTGCATAAACAGAAACACTGGGCACTTTTTAATAAAATATAAGTACAAATTCCAACAAAAAGTCTGTACATTTTACAACACCCTGTGGGTTTCAGGAACTCCTTCAGTAGGAAGTCTCTCCATTCAAAGTGTGCCCTCTGCTTCCCCTCCTGCAGCAGAATTTAACGCAGACTCATGGCTGGCAGACACGTGGGCACTGCCTCAGAATTACCTCAACAGCATTCTCTGCTGCCATTCCCAAGCTCTTTCACTCCCTAGTATTTACACGTGAGAAATACTCAAAACCAAGTATAACATTTATGAAGTACACAATTTGGTTAAAAAAATGCACATGTGTAAAGTATTAAATAAAATCACATTAGTCTTAAATAATCATATTGTTGTGAGGTCTGGAAAAAGTCTGATCAGATGCACACAAGAGTAATAGTGAAGGAGTAACAAAAGTAAAAAATCCCAAGTACAATTCTTCCTATTATTATTAATATATCTACAGTTGTAGAGATGAGATCACATTTACAGCAACTGAAGCATAGCAGTCTCTGAGGTATTATAGACTGTATGGTTCATTTGTAATACAACTAGAAATGAGAATTCAGTAGAGGTTTTAAATACAGATTTCTAAGAAATTATTCCATTATTGCCAAGAAGGATGCCAAAGTATCATCAGAACATCTGCTGACAGTAAAAATTCCTGCATATTACTTTCTACCTCCAATCTTGACTACACACATTGTCGGTTGTCACTTCAAGATAAAAGCAGAAATAGATTTCACACGTCAGGATGAGATTTAGTGTAGTTTTTAAAGCTTTGTTCCAAGAGCCTAGGATTATTAATTAAAAAAAAAGTTACAAAATAAATAAATATCCTTCTTTTCAGCTAGGGAGTTTTGAAGGAGTTCTTTATCAGTGAGGTAACCCGATATAAATAGATTTGCACTAGTCATGTCTGATACTGTATCAAAAACATTCTCTACTAAATTAAGTAACTATGCATCACCTTCTGTTCAAATGAACAAGGTGCTCCATTACTGAATTTATCACTGTTGCCTAAGACAGATAATGACACCATCAAAGTTTGCAGAGTCCTACGTTCCTAATGTACCATTCCATCTAGCTTCATTCCAAACACAGATGATGAGGCAGAGCTAACGTGAGACCACCAAACACATCATCAGGAAACACAGTTGCATCAAAACACATAGTGAGGAATGGTACTATCGTCAATTAAGTTTACACAGCCTTTGTGTGGGTTTTACACCACTTACAAAACTGTGGAGGGCAGGAAGGGAAGAAAAATTGACATGACTTCATCTTGCCATGATGAATTTGGCCTGTGCAGACATTAGTGTCAGTCATGCTGCGTGCTGTGAGCAGGATCTCTGGCAGTCCATGTATGCTCTGCTTGCTGCAGTCCAGCTCAGGAGGCAGGGGACTGTACTGTACTATAGCTATTAATGTCCTGCTGGCTCAACAGGCACTTGGGCTCAGACCTGTCTCTGCCACTCACTTGGCAGGAGCTTGTTTCCCAACACCAGCACCTGGAAAGGAGGGGATCAGACCCAGCAAATCCAACACAAGGCCAGACCAAGTGCAGGATGAACAACAGGGCAGGGAACTGTGAATGAATGAATGAATCACTTGCCACCAAAATCACTACAGCTGAGGCTTCTTCATTTCATAACAGACACATACTCTTTCCCTTTTACCTGGGTTTTGCTCATGGATTTAGGATTAGGATCTGCTGATAACATAAACGGATCAAGACTTACTGAAATGCCCTTACAGTGAACTGTATGTATGTCTCTGTGTGTGTATATATACATACACACACAAGCAGAGACTACCTTTTTTAAAAAATCCAGTTCCAGGCAAAGTCACAATATGTGTAGAATAGGCAGATGCAACCCAAGTTCTCTCTGTATCCCATTTTCTTAAGTTTATCTAACCCACAAGTAGGGTAGTCCAGTCTAAAAATGAGGTGCAGTTAGTTTAGCTGCAAACCTTCTTTCCAGGGACAGCCACTGGCTAGCTTTTCAGTCACACATACCTGCACACTAAAACTGTATTAATATCACCTTACCCACTGCTGAGCCAATGTCAAACAGCAACACTTGGGCATCTGGTACCACAGACTGTTTCTGAACCAGTGACATAAAGGTCAAGTAGCCTATATCCAATTACCAAGCCTTTCCCTACTTTTCAGATGCAAGAACCCTTCCTATTTCTGACTAACACTGATACACAAATGCTCCAAGTAACAAGCACATGAAATAATTTTTACTAAGGAATGTGTCTCATGCTGAACTCCCATAGGAAAAAAAAGGAGAAAATAAATCAAAGCAAATGCAAGAAACTTGTAAATAATAAAATTGCTCAACAGGAAAGACAGAACTTGGTGAAGCATTTTCATTAGGAGTGATTAGTTGCACCTGCTTATACAAGGAATTGATAAAAGCAAGCAGCTGTAGCTTGCTGCAAAATACAGAGTATTTTTCTTACCTAATGCCTGTTTGTAATATATCCATTTTAGTAAGCACAGTTTAATTTATGACATTACTGCTTATTTTCATTCACAATCACAATTATCACAGTATGTTAATTCAAGGGTCCTTATGACAGTTACGCAAGAACCTCAGCACTGAATCCTCTGGTTTAGGCTTATTCATGGAAGTCTAAATGACTCATTGCTTATACTGCTTTCTTCATATGCATATTCTCAAAGGGCAAAACTTCTGGAAGACACCCTCCACTGATCGTGAACCTCAGTAATCAATAACCACTGCCTCTGGCATCTCCGTTCTATCAGCCTAAAAGGCTCAAGCAAATGGCTTGTTAACAGCAACAATGACTACAGTTATTACTCGAAGCACTCAAACAACTTTCAAGAGATCACCAGCAACTTTAAAAGGTCTGAAATTTCCTATCCATGCAGACATAGGCCTACATGTAATAAAAATATGCTGACATTATAGAAGACAGTTGAAACCTTTAAAGAAAAAAACCAAAGGTAATTCCAGTTACTATGCTGCCTGGTGTAGTAACTGTGATAACTGTGTAAGCTACACTCCCAATGACAACTTCCTAGTTTAATAGCCATCATCCTAAAAGCCACTCAGAACTCCAGTTGTTTTCAAAACCACTAATTAAAAACTGCAAGAAAATATTTAAAAAAAAAATTATATTTTTATTGAAGCATAAACTCTCCCACAGAATTGCTCATCATGCTTTGACTCTGCATGTGGAGAAATGGTTTGTACTTTTTATTCATCACTTTTTTCCCTTAGTAATATTTTGGCTAGTTTCTGCCTTGAGGCCAATGCCAATTCCTGCTACCAGCACTTTGCCTAGTCCTGTTACCAGAAAAACCACACCTCTTGAAAGAGGAACAGAGCAACAAGGAAGCACTTCAGAACCTGTAAATTAAAGGGCGAGTTCCATTCTAATTCACGTTTTCATTTATTTTATGCCCTTATATAATCTAAACAACAACTACTGTACAACTGAAAGAACACATGGGCGTGCAGCACCACAGAGCCCATGTTTAGCACATACAAGTCCCTACAACTACAATGAAGAAAGCAATGGATCTTTCAGAGTTATTCAGATGCCACAGAATGACTCGGGTGGAGGAAGCAATCTGGTGTTCAATTCATGTACCTTGGGACTTACTGGAAGGCCCAACCTAGTCCACAGAAGCTCACATCTGACCTCATGATTAGCATCACCAGTGCGCTAACCTGCATACAAGTGAGCACACACAGGCTGACAGAGACACTGCCTAAAAACAAAAAGCTTTTGCCTTGTTCTTCCAAGAGCCCTTTACAGCTGGCAGGCCCAGAGGCAATCAGCACAAACTGGATCACAAATTTCTGTATAAAATGTTAGGAAAATCTTTTTTACTGTGAGAGTGACTGAGCAGAAGCACAGCTCATTTGGGAATTTGTAGTCTCTCCATCCGCTGAGATAGTCAAAAGCCATCTGGATGTTGGCAACTGGCTGTAAGAGGTCCTGCTTTAACAGGGTGTGTGGACCAGATGAATTCCCACAGCCTCTGCCAGTCTCAAGCCTCTGTGACTCTGTGAACTACTTCATGGTAGCAATGACACCGAGAACCATCATCCTGACAACACTGCAGGCCAAGAGAAGCCTGGGAGCATTCAGCTTTCACTCTCTTTGACCCACTCAGAGGCCAAAGAAATTCAGATATTTTTGGTCATTTTATCTATAAAAAAAGTCTACTCTAAGGTCCCAGAGACAAAAACTAACCTGCCATCCAGCCCTAGCCTAAAAAGTTTCACCTGTCCTGCCCTCAGGAAGCCCTCAACACACCTCTAACCTATGCAAACCCGCAACCAGTAGACATCAGCAACCCTCTCTGTTCTCCCCTCTGTTCCACAGCACAAACATCCCCATTTCTCCCAAGCCCATGACCATTTTGAGTCCCATCAGTGCCATCTATTCTCCAAAGACAGCAAATGCTCAATATTATGCTATATGGAAAGTCTTCTGAGCTGTAGGAACTGGCTCTGCTGTGTAGTGATTCAGAACATGGGATAAAACATAAGGTAAATGCTATCCTGTTCTCTAGATTATATCATTTATGTAAAACAAATGGAAAAAAAAAAAAGCAAAAATTATTTTGTTGATTTAGAAGTTTAAAATTGGATCATTTTGCTTTCTCTTGTACAAAAAGTTATCTCAGGATCTACCTTAATCACAGTTACTATCCAGTGATTCATGCATTATGAAAAACATTTTTAGTTTTCTTGTATTTTAATAAGAACCTAATTTTCTGTACTAATTTATAGCAACCACAGCGTATACACGTGTAATATATGTTCACAATGCATACATATAATGTATGCTCTCCATACATGTACAAAGATTTCCCTGTTAAAACTGAAGAGCAATTTTTAGAGGAACAAGAGAAACTACAGAGTATCATTTACCATGGTCATACCTCCAGTAAGTATTGAGAACACACCATAATCCTCCAACAGATTTAATCATTACACTTGTTCTACTACAGATCATAGGAAGAACTCATTAAAAAAAAACAAACCTCTCGTGTTACTCTTTACATAATTATTTTGGTTTTTATTTCTGTTGGCATAGCGGGATCGTTCTCATCTCATGCACCTGGAGGTATGCTGTGCTAATGAATCTGAATTTAGACTGTTCTAAGGGCAAACATCAAATTTCAACTCATCTACAAATTCTTTTCTCTTCAGAAAACTTTTGCCACCTTCCATGCAATGCTGTGGCTTAGACAAGATGAGCCTCTTCTCATTATCTTGCACACAGCATGATCAATGCTACT
Source organism: Formicarius rufipectus (assembly GCA_013399695.1). Lineage (NCBI taxonomy): Eukaryota > Metazoa > Chordata > Aves > Passeriformes > Formicariidae > Formicarius > Formicarius rufipectus. The sequence continues at coordinate 3,623,633 of VXAU01004203.1, read as the reverse complement.
GGTGCCCAGAATAGGACATTTCCTAAATGAGACTGACATACCTCCCTCCTTTGCTTCACAAACTTTAAACAGTAAGTGACTAGGAGTGTTACCTAGTTCCAAAACACAAGCAGAACTTCTGCCTCCCTCAACTGTAAGACTCACAAAATGGAGTCACTGCTACATTTTACTGCATGTAGCTCACAAGAATAACCTTTTAAAATTGTGATTGTTTGGTCTATTTGGTTTTGGGGTTCTTTTGTGGGTTTTTTATCCTGCCACATTAGCAGCGGATTGATCTGAGTTGGGGCTTTGATCGTTGTGCATCCAATCACTCTAACCTGCCTTCATCCACCATGAAGATGCCACCACTGGACTTAATCCTCATTTCATTGATCTCTAAGCCATTATGCCACTTTTAATTAAAACTTCTGCTTTTGTTAGTCAGTGTTCACAGGGATAAAACACATGATGGTGCTAATCCAAGTCTGACAATTCTCACTGATTTAGGAGAAGACGTCATTGTTCCACATTTTAAATCAGGCTTATTGTAATAAATTTTGTGCACACAGATTCCTTCAGTCCAAGAATTCAGCACACCTGCTCATACTCCCATGAGTCTCACATTCCTCCTGAGCAGAAGAAACAACTAATCCATGGTTTGTAAAGTTGTCCGAAATCACAAAGTAGAAAATGGAAAGCTAAGAATTGTTTCCAAATTCTGGGTTTCTTAACGGGCAGCAGGTGGAGTGGATATGGAAATCAATTCTACTTAGTAGCATCTTGTTCTAGATGTAAAATGTTTCTGACTGGTACTTTGAGTTCAACAAAATATGTATCTGATTTACAAAATTTATTATCTACTCACTTTAGTAAAAAATTTCAGAGGGGATGCAGGTTGCTGCATTCTTTCCTCATAAGAGCGTCTCCCATTTGCCATGGCCAATAGAAAAAAAACTAACTTCTGAAGTCAGCTGGTTACAAACCCTCAAAACCAACTGCCTATACATACTGTACAATTACCACATGACTTCCAAGCCAAATCCACAGCTGCACATAGGAAATTCGGGGGTGGGGGGGAAAGAGCTACCCTACACCCCCCAGTGCAATATCGCCTGTGCAATGCCACACTACGCATGTGGTTGGGCACAATAGCTAAAGAAAGTCCCGAGATTAAATCCTCCCAGAACACAGACACTGTGTGCTCACAATACCGGCTGGAATCAGCCCTCCTGGAAAGGAAGACAGGAGGCTATTGCCATAAAAAGAGCTGGGATTCTTAAACATCTGAAGCCAGGCTTAAGGCAAAATGACTGGCAGGCAACAGCTGAGAGTATTCTGCATTGATCCTGTACCATCCTGACATTCCAGGGAGGGTGATTGTGAAGGAAGATATCTGACGGCATAAATAAACTCCAAATCTTAAAAAAAAACATTTTAAGTATTAAAAAAAAAATAATAAAATTATCGCCCCGCTTCACCCCATCCCACCTAAAAGCCGTTACATCTCGGAAAACCAAACCACCCCACCCCTCCCAAAATGAAGGCTCTGGGAATCCCNNNGGAGCGAGCGCCGCCCGCCCCTCCGCCCCTCCCGCCGCTCCCGGGGCGTTCCCTGCGGGACGGGCTCTGGGAAGGACTGCGGGGAGGGCTCTGGGAAGGGGTGCCTGGAGGGGTGACGGGAGGGGTCGTCCGCCGTCGCCCCCCGCCCGCCGCTGAGGGCGCAGCGCGGGCGCAGCCGTGTGAGGGGGCGGCGGCGCTGCGCGGACAATGCGGGGCGGGCGGCGCTGCCTGAGCCGGGCCCCGAGGCACACCTGCGGCTTCCGAGCTGTCTCCGGGGGTGGGCGTGTGCGAGGTGGGGCTCGGCATCGCGGCGCCGAGATCTGCTTTGTCCCTCACGGAGGGCTGGGCCCTGGTGATGGTGCGCTGCGCTGCCCTGCCCTGCCCGCATTCGGGGAGGTGTGGGATGTCCTGCCCCGCTGTCCTGCCCGGCTACCCCGTGTGGCGTGGACACAGGTAACAGAAAGTATAAAAATGCCTGTGCTAGTCGAGGGCCCTGGCAACACGGTCGGGTGTGAATTGTGCTGCGAGCTGGAGGCTCGCATGAGCTTAGTCATGCACAGCCTGATGAGCGGCGTGTGCCTTTGCCAAATGCATATGTTCTTGCAGTAGCTTTAAACGCAGAATCATAGAATCATCAAGGCTGGCAGACTTCTAAGGTCGTCAAGTCCAAGCAGCAGCCCAACTTTGCTATTGTAACCATTAACCCACACCACCCAGCACCATATTCAGACGTCTCTTAAACACCCCCAAGGGTGGTGACTCCACAACCTCCCTGGGCAACCTGGTCCAGTGCCTGGTCACCCAAATAGTGAAAATGTTTTTTCCAATATTTAATCTGAACCTCCCCTGTCTCAGCCTAAGGCCATTTCCATAACACCACTTTCAAAGGCACTTTCTGGTGATCTTTCGTGTTGGACATTAGCTCCAAGTGACCAGGGATACAGGATGACATTTTACCCGTCAGATGCTTTCATTTTTACTTTCTCCATGTTAATCTCCCACTGTAGCTTTTGTGCCAGTTGTAACCATGACTGTCAGAGGGGTGAGGGGTTTGGGTAACACAGGCCCCAAAGTGTTGAGAAATCTGGCTACTGAATAAGGAGGGACAGGTGGTCAAAGTGGTCAAAGAACATGTGGTGCGGCACTTGGGACGCCGTTTAGTGGTGCACAGTGCAGTGCCGGAACTGATCATCTTAGAGGTCTTTTCCAACCTTAACATTTTCATGATTCTGTGATTCTGATGTGCCATAACTGAAGGAAAGATACAGTTCTCGTTACCTTTAATGACCAGAACCATCCCCCAGTTCTGCAAATGTGTCCACCCGAGTTCAATTACCATCATGGACTTTTTCTCCCCCATGCTGTGTGTATGCATATTCTCATTCTTGCATAATATTTATTCCACATGAATGTTGAAGGGTGTCTTTTATTCTAAATTGTTTAAATCTTTATAAATTACCCTCAGTTTACTCTGTCCATGGAGCCTAGGCCATGCATGGGTAAGACAGCCCTTCTTGCAAAATGGTAGGTGCCCCCTTTCCTGCTGGCAGAAGCCACTCAGGACTTCCCAGGATAAAATATGGATCCTGATAATATGAAGCAAACAGTTGTGCTACAAAAATTCTGCACCAAAAATTTTCATTGCTCCGAGATTGATTAGCCTCGGGTTCACTTACTCAGCTACCAAGACACAGAGTCTCAATGGGTTTAAAAAGAAAAAATGCATAAATAAACTATGCATGAGCTGCTGTTTTCTGGAGTAAAACCAGGACACAGATAAAAGCTATCACTCCAGAACTGCATGAAGTGCCTGGGTGTCTGCATTTGCAGAACTGGGGGATGGTTCTGGTCATTAATGATAATGAGAACTGGCTTGAGCCAATGCAATCTGCATCTGAATTTGCCTGATAAAATTTGTTTTTCTGGAAGAGTGCAGATGATAGTGGTTAAGTGACAGGGTTGTTTACATGTTAATATTGAGGAGATTGGTATATCTGGGTGAAATGGGGGCAGAGGAGGGTATTAGCAGGTTGTGGCCCATAACAGTTTGCAGCGTATCAGCCAGAATGTTGAGGATGAATCTGTTCTAAGTTTAGTTTTCACTTAATATTAATTAGAGGTAACTACTAAATTGAATTACCCAAGGTATTTAATGAAATAAGAAAAGGGAGGATCTTTATTCATCTTCAGGAACTCAAGGGTCTTCCTCCAATGGTAGCTACTGACAGCTTTTTTCACAACATACAGGAAAGTGACTATTTTTTGTTTGTTTTCATTTTGCAACACCCGCAGTGAAATTGCCACCTCTGTTTCCTAGAACTGTTCAGGTCCAGGAGATGCTGTGGGTAAGTCTGATTGAACCACTCTCTGTCCTCTGTTGAAACTTCCACAGCTCAGGAGGGAGAGCAAGCCTCATGCCAGAGGGACAGTAAGCAGGAAATAGCGGGGTTTTATATCCTTGGGACCCTTGGTTGGAAAGAGCAGAAAAAGGTTTCCTTGTTTGAGTGAGTGAAATGAAGGGCAAAGGATTAAACACTGAGGGGTTGAGATTGCTGTCTTCAAATAAATCAATGCACAGGGAGGAGATAACAATCAATGAAAGACTGAGGCTATAAAAGACAAAAAACATGACTAGCAAAAAGACTCCAAAATAGGTATAGGCTGACCATTAATCAACTTTGTCTGGAAATGGGACTTTACAATGGGAGGTTGAAGGAGTTTCAGGAACAGCGTTTCAAAACTAATTAATGAAATTTAATAAAGCTTGCCTACTTTTAAGATGGAAAAAGCTGTTATGATGGTGATATATCATGAGCAATATAAACCATATTTTCAAGATAGAAAACTTTGAAAGTATTGATTCTAACAATTAAACAGCCAGCTCACACTCACATCCTTCCAAATGCCTTGTCTGAAATTCAAGGTGTGGATATACTAGAGAGGGTTCAGGAAAAGGCCATAGAAACAAGGACTGAAAATGTGTCTCACAGTGAAAGAGTATCATAGCAGAGTTTTAATATTTTGAAAGAATGATTTTTTTCCACAATATATAAGTATCTAGGTAGGTAAAAAAAATATCAAGGCCTCTTTAGATTCCTGTCAGTAGCAATTTTGAAATCAATATTGACTATGCTCTAGTTCATACACAAATTAATTCATGTTGTCAACTGTGTAACTGACGGTGAGAATGGAATTGTCATTCTGGGGCCTTCTGACATGAGACTCTGTTAAACATTCACCTCACCCAAAAGCAGACAAATGTTAGTCATTTTGAGGGACACTTTTTGGGCAAGAGTAAGACAACTATGAAATCAACGTAAGTGCTTAGAATAGTTATCTCTTAAAGTAAGATTATTTTGTTGGCTAGACTTCGCGAACAAAGATTTTGGGATAAGCCTGTGCAATGGATTTTTTAGGTGAGGCACAGTGTGCGCGGAACTGGCCCCACCCCAAAGTAAGATTATATTTATTTATGAAAAAATGCAGATATTGATAGCCCTCTTACACTACTTGTGGGCTGATAGTTTATGTTTGAAAAAAAAAATTAGTTTTAAACTGTTAGTTACTTTGCCGGCAATTAACTTTAGTGCCTTTTCTAATACCAAAACAAGGGCCACTTTTGTGTTTACTAAGCATATTGCATTCAGTAAAATTAAAACCCATAAGCATCCTTTCTTAGCACATTTTGTAAAAAAAAAAATTAGGCAAAACCCGAAGTCCACTAAATTCAGAATTATGCCTTTACTTACAAACACAGTGTAACAACCTGGGTCTTACATTCCATTCAGAGAAGGGAATTGCTGACATTTAGCAACTTACGCCATAAAAAAATAAAATAATCATAAAAAATTAATGTAGTTTTGCCTTTGAGCGGGTAAAAACCTTTTGGGTTCTGTTGCTCATTCTGAAATTTTGGCAGAAGGCTGATACCTATGAGAGAAATCCACACAGAAACTTCCAACCTTAGCAGAAGCTTAGGCAACAGGCAGCACTGAAAGCCTCTGTAAATTGCTGTGCATCCCTAATTCTCAGTGAAGTCAAGCAACATAGATGGATATTTGAAAGATACTATGATGTAAGATCATATTGGCCTTTTGTCTCACCCAATGATGAAACTACATTACAACTCAGAAAAAGTCTTGGAGAAGCTCTTTCGAAACATTACCTGTTCCCAACAGTGTAGAGTTTTCTTGTTTATGTGTATGTTTTCTTTGTTCCACACATTGGACTTTGGTGGCAGAAGGAAATCCATGAAATTTGTAAAATCACCTCCAGTATATCCAGTATAGAACACTGATACAAAGACATAAGGCCTCCATACAGATTGTCCTGTTGGGCTGTATAACAGCCTGTAGCTTATTGTAAAAATAGAAAGAAAACTCCTAAAGAAAAGCTTATGTATTGTTTTGATTTGTCCTTCATTTTTCCTGTCATTTTTGCAGTGTTTGAATATTGAGCTGAAAAAGAATCTCTGCCATTTTTCATCAGCCTTTCACAATTGCATTTCTGACCTTTACCAATGAATGAATATTTGTCTGGAGGTTCACTGAGCTACATGTCCCATGCCCAGCCACATCTGCAAGTACTGTAAGCAGACACCATTTCTGAAAATAGGACCCACAAAAGGTGTTGCTAAGTGAGTGTATGTAAAAACATTTTTGTGCAATGCAGTTTCAAACCCCCTGTCTGATATGGAAATAAGTGAAAGAATAAATCATAACTGTTCCTATTACTGTAAATGAACTTTTGTAGTTATTTATACCTACCTCAAAGGGAAAAATCATTGGAGCTAATTTATTTTTTGTGTTATACAGCTGATAGCACTTACATTTATCTGTCCAGACACGATGAAGTTACTTTTTTGCAGCTATAGGGTTAAAGACCTCCTATGTTTAGAAGGATAAAAAGGGTCAAGAATCCACAGAATGCAGTAGTTTTTTACTATTATTTTCTACTTCCTGTTACTGCTGTTTAAAAAAGAATAAGTCACTGAGCTGATTAAATTATATAAGGAAGACATCAAGAACTGATATTAAAAGAAAATTAGTTTTGAATACAGTCTGTGTTTATGCTGAAGTAATGATGAATAATATCATTCAGGTTCCATTTGTTCCAAGTCTACAAGATAATGTGCATATTCAGCAAAAGAAAAATATACATCCAGGCAACAGACTACTGTGTGAAAGTAATTTCATGCTGAATGACAACATATGAACCTTGTGTTTTCCCACTGGATGAACTTCTGTCTTACCATTCCTTGGTCTTCCCATTTTGGTCAGTGGCAGCACAGGAAAGTAGCGAATATAAAATGAAACATTCTAAAAGCAACAAGAAGCACTAGATAATGCCTGCTGTAAACTCTGTCCATCCTGGCACCATGCAAAGAAACTGCAAAATCATTTCACTGAAATTTTAATGAACTCCAACGAGAATACTGCTGGTTAATGGACTTTATGCAATGAGCGGAAGCTCATCCATTCACAATCCAACTTTTCATGGGGTTGGCTTGGTTTGCTAATTGTCATTATCACTTTACATCTTCCACCTTTGAATGCTGGTGTGGATGCAGCTGACCTAAATAAAAAACTAACCTTGTGCTTGACTTTGTTCCAAGCCAGGAAGCAAAGTGCACTGAGCACCAGAGGGACCTTGGTGGTGAGTCTGCAGTCATGGTGATGTAATAGAGTGGGAAAACCTGCCATACAATTAGCTTTAGATGTCCAAGCCTAGGATTTCTTGCCTTATTGTGTTAGGAGTTCTGTCCTTCCTGTCACTGTTGTTAACCACACAAACCCAAATTAATAATTTCTGATTTCTGAATATTTTCAGTGGAAACCAGGAATGGAAAGTAGTGTTTTTCATTATTGCTCATCCAATTTTGGTCCTTTTTGGATTCTCAGGCAAGTCTAGGGTACCTTTGTTTTGACTTGACACCTGGACCAGCTTGTAGTGTCAGCATCATGTACAGAGATATCTGAATTTCTAGTGTTGGACTGGACAAGAGAAGGATTTCAAGTAATGTGATATGAGTTACTTGCTACCTCCTGCAATAATTAAAATGTGCATGTTTAGTCACTGGTTCTGAGCTTTAGTATTAATTTCTTAAAGTCAGGGCCTACTCTTGAAAAAAGGCAATGAAGTCCTGAGTAAAATTTGTGTGAGAGACTGGACACCAGGCATGTTGCTACCATAAATACATGATCAGAACTGTAGTAATTTAGTGCCATGGGACATCAAAACACAAAACAGCAGCACTTAAACAAAGGTGTATCAGGAGTAGTAGAGGGATACACCTCAACTCAAATGAAGAAATGCAGTATGGAAGAGTAAGGAGGGAACACACAGGTTGGAGGAAGTTAGCAATGCATTTGTGTGAAACTCTAAGCAAAAAAATTGAAAAGCTCATTTGTGTTCCCACAGGATTAATTGATATAATCTAAAGCACATTCATAATCTAAAACAATTAATTTCAAAAAGAGATCAGTTGTCAGATCAAGGCACTCTTCTGTCCAGAGTTCCAAAAGCACATTTCTGTCTTGCCACTGTTTACTTTTGGAAGGCCCCAATACTGCAAATTATTTGGGCAGGTGTTTTATATTTAGCATCTGAATTGAAGGGATATAAGAATAACTTGAAATAGTAGGCTTCATCTGTGCTCTTCAAGAAAGGAAGGAGTCAAGAAGAAAATTTTCTTCAAATTTGTTGGCAGAACAATAATATAAAGCATTCTGTGTATTTGTATTTGCTGGTTTCTCTGAAAAGTCGCACCCATAGAGCAATAGATATATGTGTATATAAAATACACATTTATGCATTTGTTGTATGTATTCTTATTGTGTGTATATATCAAAAAACAGCGGACAAATACAGAGTCCAAGGGCCCCAGGAAGTAGGCCCCCAATAAGTATTTTACAGACCAAGTACTAAGAATGTTGATATGTCAGCATCCCAAAATGGATTGCATTCAACTCCCTCAAAAAAATCAGGGGAACCTTATAGGCACTGATTTAAGAAATTAAATGCTAATAGAATATGGGATTAAACATGCACATTTTGATGATTTTGAGGTGTAGCTAGTGAGTCATATCATACAAATCTACATTCCTTCAAAGCCAGCTCTACTGTTGGATGCAATAAGGAGGTATGGAACAGACAGTATTTCAGTGAAATGAGTTATCAAGAAGTTGTGACATGTTTCCTGTGGTTTTTGTGATTGCCTTATCAACTGAGATGACCTTCCTCGAGTACGCATGTTCCAGCTGTATCACAGATGCCACTGAAGAGGGTGGGATAAAATCTGGACTCTTGCCTTTTTCTTTCTTTCCATCTTTCTAAAAATACCGTTCTATTAATAGCATAGCATTTTCCCAGACTGCCTGTCTGCTGAGATGAAAAAGGGAACTCCTTAAGCTTCTTTGGTGATAAAATAGACAGCTCTGATAAATGCACCAAAACTGACCACCCTTCTGATCTAATCAGTAATATTATTGCCCAAGTGTTTGGGATGTCATGTCTTTGGAATACTTCCATTCTTTTTTTTCAGTTGTTTGATCCCCTGATGCCAAATGCTGTAGGCTGTCTGGCATACTAGACACTGCAGGACATGGTTTCACCAGTGATTTGTTGCCTTAAGACTCATCATCTGGGACCTAAAATCTGAGATTGCTTTAACCTGCTCTTTCCACAACCTGCTTGTTCTGTCCTGTCTCAGTGGAGTTGTATCTCCAGCCCTGGACTTTTCCTGCTGGAATGAATTGGTACTTTGGAAAGGAGTTCCTCTATTCAAGGCTTAAAATGTTTCTCTAGACAATGGAAAAGAAGTGGCTAATTGCCAGAAACCAACTACATTAGAGCTGTCAAAAGGAGGGGCTGAGGAGGATTATTGCAAATGGATGAAATACATGAGAAAAGAAATAGAAACAATTAGGAGACAACTTATAAAAAGAGAAAAGTCAGGGACAGTGGGAAAAGAACAACAGAAGAAAGAAAATTTCAAACAGCAGTGGAAGAAAAATTCAAAATTCAGGCTTTCATGAGGTAAGGTTTGATGAATGAAAAAGATGATGTAAGAGAGTAAGAGATAAAATGAGTGATAGAAAAGTAAGAGAGAAAGAACAGTTCTGGGGAATACGTGAAAAAACACGATGGTCACCTGTGGTATTCATATGTTTTTCTCACTAAAAAAGAATGTAAGAAGGTTGAAGACATCAACGGTATAGACTAATCTACGTCTTCTATAATGCTTACTGATATTTGTGATATCCAAGTTAAAATCTACTTTTTGCCATCCTGGAGCAGGAATTTGATGTCTGTCTGAACTGTGTGAGCATGTTTGTACCACACAGTCAATGCTACATCGTGTCAAGGAACTGGACTAAGCTCTGCATGAAGCAGGATTTGCTTGGGAAGCAGCACAGCCCTGGAATGTAGCATTGCACCCAAGCTAAGATACCTCACCTTTCAGTAGAGTCCTTTGCCTCCGTGGGACATCAAACAAGCATGGACACAGTGTTTGTAGGTACCTTCTTCTGACATCCTTCTAGGTCAGCACACTGTGTGGTAAGGGTGTAATTCCAGCTTTTTCTGTTGAAGGTTTCACTTCCCACAAATACTCCAGTGCTCACAAAGACACAGAACGTGTGAGAATGTCTGTTTAGATTCTGAGCCAGTGAACCCTTGCATACCAGTAAAAATACAACATATTTTTCTGTGTAAAAGCTTGCTTATCCAAATCAGTTTACAACACTGCAAACTTCAAAAAAATTCACAATTCCCATTTTGTGGAACCATTTTGAACCACTTTTTATTCACATGGCAAGGGTTTTCAGAATTTGACATTTCCATCATTAAATGACAATTTAAATTAAAATATGTTTTCTAAATGCATGACAATAAAACTCAATGTCTTAGATACCCATACTTGTTCCTCTGAGAAAACAAAGTCTCAAATACCCTAAATTCCACACTGGAGCAATTTAGATCTCCTTAGAGATCACAGTTTGAACTACAAATGCAATAAGGGCTGCATCCTGCTGTAGCTGAAATCCTTGCTAAGTCTACTTCTGCTTTTCAATCTCTCTAATTTTTCATTAGATCAAGAGTCACACATTTTTGTTGGCAGTAAAGCAATTCCAATTTGAACTGCCTTCTGTCTTCAATAGGAATTTTCCCAAAGTACAGAAATAAAAATGTAAAACTTTGCTGTGTTTCATTACTTTCATTCTTTTGAACATTGCTGCTCTGAAAGCTCTGTGTGAAATTATTAGAAGATGGGTTTTGAAATGCTTGTGAAAGTAGATGCATATATGGGACTCAAAGGGCCTTATTTAAAAAAGAAATTTGCCAGTTACCCAGATCTCTGGTTGGTTATGCTCATTCAAGGATACAGAATCCATCATTCCTATGATTATTTTTACATCTGAACTTTTTTTTATACTAGATAGACTTGAATCTTTCAGGGTCATTTGCCCAGCATGTAGTTGAATGTCCTGTGCTATAGATTCCAATTAGCAAGACCACGTTCAATGGTCCTACACCACCAATGCTGTCTAACTGCTTTCCACTTGGCTTTATATGTTTCTTCTTTGTTGCACCTGCAACCAGGTCTTTCTACCCTTTGATAGAAAAATTTCAATTACCCCAGGAAGAAGCTTTTAGCTTTATTAAGCATTGAAGTCTACACATTTGTTCTTCTGTTGAAGAGGAGTTCAAAAGGAGAGTTTCCGAGGAAGTAATCTGATAAATTAGGATAAGTCTTGTGGACTTTCACTGCCAATGTTTTTCCTGTAGTCTGAGCCTAGGAATCTGCCATCTCAATGTACACTTAAGCATTTCTTTAACACTTTCAGCCCCTGACAAATGTTTCTTATACTTTACAAGTAAATGGCTCTTCAGTGTTTTTTGAGACTGCTGTGCTCTTAGCATAAAATTGATGTCACAGAAGGCTGGAAGAGCTGTGCTCCAGCCTTGATAGATGGTGACAGAAAACTGTTCCCATCTGGTAGCTTTGTATTGGCCTCTGAGTAAACTAGTGGTTTCTTTTCTGAGATGATGGGTGTCAACCCGTCACCTCCTTTCTGCCCCAAGTAACCTCAGTTATCTTAGAAAAAGCAAGGCCTGCGTATACCAGGTCTCTAATCTGCCCTCCCTTTGTTGTGATTGGCCTCTCTGGGCAATGGGGTGGCCAAGTGAGGTGGAGGAAAGCTGGCAGTAACACTGTTGTAACTCACATCTCTTTGTAGATTAGAAAAAAAGGAGCTACTCTTCCTAATGCTGTCAATCTTGTATTTTACTTCATTGGTGGGTTCATTTACACCAGTAAATAAGGCTGTCATTTACGCTTTTTAATGTTTGAGGATTCCACAAAAGTTTCACGTCCCTGGTTTGAAATCGAATCTTTCATTATTGTCTCTATCTTGCAAATTAATTTATTACTGTATTTGAAGTCCTAAATGCCTCTTGAGAGAGCTGAACATACAGTCTAACAATCTACCCATAAAGAGCAAACATGAGTTACACATTTAAAGAAGATAATCTTTCAGTTGTATGGAAATCCTGTCACTCTTGCTTTTCTGTTTAAGCCCCATATAATAAAGCCTTACTTTCTGTTTGCAGAAAAGTTTTAATTCTTGCTCACTCATCCCTGTTCTCTGTGGCAGAAGAAAATGGCACATTAAATTGAGACTGTAAAAAAGGGGATACAACTAAATGAGATTACTATCACCAAATTAGAACATTAGAGTTCTCGGATGAAATATATTTTCCTAGAAATCCTCTAGAAGAGAGATTGAGGAGAAAACAAATAAACACCGAGAGAGTTCTCCAAACCCACATTCTGACCTAAGTCTGAAGCTACAGCATGCTTTTTGGAGCACTATTAAACACAGGTAGTAGAATTTACATAAGCAAATCTCATCTATCTAAATACTGCCCCATAAATATACATGTTATAATCTGTTATTAACACACAAGATTATATTGTCATAATACATCAAAATATCACAAGTGGGGATTTTGAATGAATTATCACTCTTCAATCCTGTGCATCCATGGTGAGGCCAGTATGCCACCTACATCTATCTTACAAGACACACATCCTCTCCTGTCCCTCAGGACAGAGGCACTTAACTTCTTTCTCAGCAACTCAGCCAACAACAAATACTCCCACACAAAATTGAAAAAGAAAGAAAAAATCCCCAAACCATTTGCTCTCTCTTAGGAAAACATTCTTTCATGGTGCCATACAGTTAGTAAGACAGAGGCAAAATAATTAAGATTACAGAAATTAATTCTATATCAAAGTCCACAGAAGGACTCCTGTTGACATCAAAGCTTTGTCTTCTTTTTGATAATGAGATTACACTTCATACTTGATTTTCTACATATTATTCTCTGCAGAGTAGATGTATTACCACTGTCTGTCAATGATTCTGCACAAAATTCAATCTGTTTAAAAGCAAAGGATATATTTTTTATGCCACTGGGTTTGGAAAACCTGAAATCCAACAGCTGACTCCATAACCCTGGAGTTGAAACTGTAGTTAGAACTCATGTTTCCAGTGTTTCATCATGTGTATCCATATTTTATGCTTTTACTTCTAGTTAGTTCAGACCTTTCAAATTTCAACTTATATACTCAGCTTCATTCAATTTGTACATATGTAATTCCATGAAATGTAGTAAATAATTCTGCTGACAGGACAAAAGAATTAGAAAAAATGGTCTCTCACGCTCTAACCTGGTTGGGTCTGGAAAAATTAGATGGGGTAGAATTCAGTTATAAGGCAGCAGATGAGATTGAACATAAAGAAAGTGTTAACTTGTTTGCAAAAAATCCCATATATCTGCCATCCACTTATCAGAGTAGAAATATCATAAACCAAATGCCCAGTCTTACTTTGATCCTCTCCATTTTCTGAACACTCTGGTAATACAGACTGGTGACATTTTGACATGTAACCTTTTAAGAGGAGTTCAAGGTGTATGTTGCTGAATCAGTCATTGCTATTACTGATGTTTGCAGCATTAAGAGAGAGAAACTACTGGAGGAAAATGTTGCAGGTGCCAGACAGAAAGATGCCTATATTAAGACATGTTGAATTGTTAATTTTTAGTTATCAGCAAAACCAAACTAAGAATCTGCGTGTTCAGCTGAGAGTGTTACTGGTGCAGCTTGTTCATGCTTCAAAGATAACTGTTGCTTTCAGTAGGAAATGCTTGAGATTGTTTTTCTTCTCCTGGGTTTGAACTCTTCAGTTGAAAGCATACCTGAATTTTTTGATGTTTACAAGGACTGAAGAAGATCATCGTCTCAGTCTGGGCGCATCTGACCTGTAGCTGGAGAAGGCCAACTTCTTTCTCTGTATGTGAGAACACTGCAGTCCAGACAGCTCTTATGCTGGAATTGGTCCATAAGGTATTCCCATCCTAGTTCCAGCCATTTACCTTCCCTGCCCAAACCCTTTCCTACTTCCTCCTCTCTTTTGCAGCAGCTAACTACAAATACAGAAAATGAGATGAGGGCCTTTCAGGGGAAAAGAAAGCTGGCTGGTTGGCCAAGTGGAGAGTGTGGCTGCTTATGCAGTGGAGGTGATTGGAAACTGTCCAGGAGATGATCCAGGAGCATCTGCAGGTGCCAACGTGCAGAGGTTGAAGGTGGCTTGGGCAGGGTGGGCAGGGCAGGAGAGCTGATGCCAGGTGAGGCAGTGGAGGTGGGTTTGAGCATTATGTGGAAGAGGATGACAGCTGGGAGAGGGGACACAGACTGTAGCTGGAGGGTACATTGTTTGTAAAGCAGGCCCAACGCACAGCTACCAACTGCACATCTCTGCTTTGCATTATTCCACAGCAGCAAAAAACAGGTGGAGATGATTTCAAATGAGCAGAACAGTTCTATCAGCAACTTTATGCAGATCAATATGACAGATTGTTTCAGGACAGTGCTTTCACCCAAATGGTACTTTATCTTCCTGATGCAACAAATTTATATCTGAGTTGCTTTTACTTCATGGACTTTTAATGAAAGATCCTACCCTGATCATCTTTATTAAGGATCAGTTTATATTTGCTGCAGGAAATTCCTCCTCACTACATAACCTTCACATCCTGTTAAGCAAAGATCTCTTTTTTTACTCAGATATTAGTTGGAGAATTTCTCTGCACTTAGTGATATCGCCAAGGCACGAATCTTAGTCTGCCAGAGGCAGGTTGAGGAGCTGGTGAATCACTTTCTCTAAGATTTATAGTTACCCAGTGTAGCCTACAGTGTGAGATTATGGATGGGGGGCTGGAGCAGGAAAGGGGTCTGTGCATTAGAAATCACAGAAATGATCTACAAAACATAAGAAAACAGTAACTTAAAAAGTGATGGAGAACATTTCACAGAACCCAGGTTCTGCCAAAATGATTCTGTGCCAATCTCAACCAGTGCTTTTCAGCATCTTCAGCCATTGTCTCAATTCAGGAAATTAAGGCACCTCTGTGCTTGGTTGTTCCAGGAGTTCACAGAGGCAGGAGTGATTTAGTCCTCTGGCTGACGCTGGTACCACTTCAGCTGAGAGCAGCACGTCACTGAAGTGGCACTGTACCAGTGACACGGGCACTCCTGCACATACAGCAGATGTTTGGGTCTTAATGCATTTTTCCTCTCCAAAGAAAACATACATTCTACAGCCTTCTTGTATAATTCCTCTTCCTGCTGATGCCTAAAATTCCTGGAAAAAATGGTTCAAAACAACATTAGTGGAGATAGATAGAGAAATACTTTTATTTGGAAGCTTCCAGGTGCACACCCAAAGTATGCACACACGTGGTTCAGTGATGTTACAATTTTTATAACTTCCAGTAATTAGCATATATAATATCTAAAAAGCAACCCATAGTACCCATTTCCCCTGGTACCCACCCTCAGAAAGCTCAGAACTGCCCCTTGGAGCCTCTCCAAGGGCTCTGGGCCTTCTCTTCTGTTTTGTCTTCAAGATCTCTTGCAGGTGCTTTTTCAAAACCCTGTGTCCTTGACAAAAAAACCTCAGAAATGGGTGAGAAAGTACCCAGTGATTTCTAAACACCACCTAATATGTGAGCAATCCAGGAAAACTCACTAATTCTAAACATTATAGAAAATCTACAAAATACACTAAAATCCTTAGGCATCATTTCCCCCCTTTAGAGACTTGACAAATAAAGGTATTTCTCTATCTCCACTGATGTTGTTTTGAGCCCTTTTTTCCAGGAATTTGAGGCATCACTGCATTACTCCAAGGTGTTCTTTCTAGAGAAAGCATCTTTGGTCTTTTCTCTGTACAACCAAACAGCTGGTCAGACAGCAGGTAAGTTTGTTATAGTTCCAGGCATGGGAATTCCCCTCAAAGGAAATACACAAAGTCATTGCAAAAATAAGGACATTAACAAAACAATGAACCCTGCTGACTGGTCTCTTGCAGTATATAGTTGCTATTCAGGTGACAAATTAAATGGTGGGCAGAAAATAACACTACTGTTACTACTATATATGTTGATAATACTTGGGAGAAGACTGCAGCAGTCCTCACCCTCATCCCAGCACCAACATTAGGTGGTACAAGCTAATGGGATCGCCACTATCAAGACTTGTCCAAGCCATAAAAGAACCTGTTCAAAGCCAAGAAGGAACAGAGTGTTGCCCAGGTGAAGGGTACAGAGCCCTTACTTTCACTGTGCTTTTTCATCCCACCAGTGGAAGAGCTTTGTCTGTGAATCTGACTACAGCAAGGAGGGAGTAAAAGAGAGACTGTGCACACACACATCTGACAAAAAAAAGTCACAGTTTTAAGTTCAACAGGACTCTCATCCTAACAGGAAAAAGAATTCCATGTAATCAATATCTCCCTGGACCGTGCCCCCAGCAGGTACTTGTGCCTACAGGGCAGGTGGCTAAGCTCTGCCTAATCCTCAGAAAACTCTGAGCTTGTACACATCACTGGCTTGCACCATCAAGTTACACAGGGCTGTCAAGGCAGAAAGCTCCCACCATGCTTCACAGTCCCATCTGGTGTTCACCAGAAAATGGAAACCTCAGCACATGTAATGGCAGAGCTTGAGAGCAGCCTGTGCAGGCCAGTGCATGGGCTCCTTTTTGGGCTGGGGGGAAAGCCTGTCGTGAGAAGCACAGTATCAGCACTACCACTTGATTTTGGGAATGCTTCACCTCTTCTTCCAAGAGAATAGACGAGTTGGATATTGAGGGCAGAGTATTTCAGTCTTCAGTATTTGCTTTTATCCTTGCTTTCCTTGGTGAGAGACATACAAAATATTTTCAATATAATTTATGATTTGAAACTGCAGTTAGGTCTGTTCATTATAAGCAACTGGAGTTTAGATGGGAAAAGTGCCAGAAACTTTCCAATAGTTTTAAGTAGTCTGAGACACTTGTTGGATAAGCTTACCTTTGAGAAAAGGAAGGTATTAGCCACCAAAGAAGAAAAGAAAAAGGAGAACTTCATATCTTTATCAGAGTTTTGTTCTGGTGCTAAAGGGTTTTTTCATTTCTGTATCAAAATATTAACCAATTCTGAGTTACAGATTCAGCGGATGAAATCCTTTAGGGTTTATAATCAAAGAGCTCATCATGAATTCTTTAGAGTTTGTAGTCAGTCCTTGGAACTGATGATCTGATAATTTAACTCAGATCTTATTTAGCAATAGCTAACAAATATATTTATATAATAAAACACTTCTGTTAGTATTCACTCTGTAAGTGAATAAGCTTAATTTTGCTTTAGCTTAATAGTGATGATATCAGCTAAATTTTAGTTTCCTACTTTGAGTGTTTTTCCTAGACAGATATAATTTTAAAAACAAAATAATCATTTAATTAAAATCAGGTTTTGTTTTTGTTTTTGTTTTTTCAAATAAGCAGCACAGATCAAGAACCTTTCCATACTGAGTGAATATTAAGTGATCAAGGTGAAAAGAAAAAACCTGATGGGCCCCCAGTTAGTGTTTGGGTCTCTCACAGAGTCCTATTCATAGATCACACTAACAGATCCCAGTGAGACATCTCCCTCAGCACACAGATTTGTACCTTTGAACAAGGCACACTCCCAAGATACAGCAAAGGAATCACCTCCATAGTGTGACCCTACCATGGCAGTGGGCAACAATCTGTTTCTGTTGAGATGTGCTCCTAACACAACTAAAACTGGACCAGGTTATAACCTTCTTAACCCTCAAGAAGCCTCTGAGGCTGAGGATAAAACACCAGCCTGCTGGACAAAGTGAGTGCCCCTTTTTCCTTATTATTGCATGTCTACCCTTGGTGATGCATCGCACTGCCAGTCACACGGTCTCTGGCGGAAACTTGTTCTTTGGGCCATAAGCGCAGTGTAATTACACAGGGTAAACACCTGCAACAATCTGAACAACAGACTTGCTGTACTTGCTGAAGTGATTCTCTGTAGAATTCTGTGTAACCTCACTTGGCAGGTAATGGTTTGAGTATCAAGGTATTACCAGACTGCTTCAGCTTTTCATCCAGTTGGGATCTTGTCGCCATCAGGAGAGGAAAAAGCAGGGGAGCTGAGGTTATGTGGTTCCACCTCCAGTCTCTCCTGCTCTTGCCTCCAGATCAGCCTTCAGCTGAGCTGGCACCTACGATGCTTTCTAGTCAAACATTATTCAGAATAGGTTTTTCCCAAACTTTGCTTATTCTAAAGCAAATACCTTCTTTTTGCCTCAAAGTCCTTTGCCCCAGCCTTATGCACACAAGTCCATGTGGATTGATACATGCAAAAACTTATACTTTAGAAACTCACTACATGATACAGTTACTGTCACTGCCTTCTCTTGCAAAAGCCCTAATTCTCCTAACATAAGCCAAGACCCACGCCAGGGATGCACAGGCACAGATTTTTAGGGTCAGTATACTCCACCCAGCTGGAGAGCTGCTGTCATTTATGTTTTCTTCTCATCAGTTCTCCATTAGTAAAACCCAGAGTGGTAAAACGTCACCTTACTTCAGAAGTGATTTACCTCTAATTGTACCTGATATTTAACAATCACTGTTAGGGGGTTTTTTGTCTTCTTTTGTGGTGGGAAATGCCTACAGGAAATCTGCATTTTAACCTCTCCAACTTTAACCTCCAAAAACTTGAAGGGACTGCACATTCAGACACAGCAGGAATACAATTAATCTTATTTTTCTGTATTTTGTGATGTTGCTGCCATCTAGAGTGTGTAAGTAATATTGTGCCAAGAAACACCATCAGCAGTATTTAATTAATGGATTTTGCATTAACACGGAGCAAGTATAATCATAAGCCTACATTTTTCTCTATTTTGTTCCACTGCTGCCACCTAGAGTTATAAAACAAGTAGATTATTTTTCTGACTCCATCTGTTTAATTAGTGGCTATTTATATTTGTGAATGATACCTTACTTTTTCACAATCTTCTCATTGCTTTGCCTTGTCTCTTTGTCCTGAATGTCAGTATAATCTGAGTATTGCCTCTCATCATGTCCTTTTTTTAAAAAAAGAATAACAAAGTGGTTAAACCAAGTAATTAATTTGCTGCAACTTCATGTTTTTAAAGGTCATCTTTAAATAAGAAAATATCTGAGGTAAATCTGTTGGTTTTGGGTTTTTTTTCCTCATTACAAGACATCATTCATTATACAAATTTGACTTAATATTCATTTGCGACCCCCAAATTAGAATTAATAGGGTAAAAATAGGCTGCTATTGTCATTAAAAGGGACAGACAGCTGGTGTTACTCCTGTAAAAGAACCCCAAGGTTTTACCACACTCCTCCCCCCCCCCTTTTTTTTTTCCCCCTTTTGTGTCACAGAAAGCAACACACATGCCTTGGGGATGTAAAACAATCAATAAAAGAAAATAATGAATAATAGGTTACCAAATCTGCAGTCACTAATGCATGTGACCTCCTTGTATATTTGAAGGTTTAAAAGAAGTCTCCTTTGATGCCTAGTAGGTAACTACAGAAATTCCTGGAAGAAATCCTAGGCATTCTTGTTCTTTTAGCCTATTTAATTTTTAGATGGCTTTGGATGACTGCACTGGAGGTAACAGCAACCCTCCAAGATCAAACATCCACCAACTCTTTACCTGGATTGTTCCTTCCTCTTTGCTGATGTAATCACTTTCATTATCCCTCTTCAGGTGGCCTTACTTTGTTGGGAATCCTTAGCTTGTCATGTCTGGTGGAAACAGTAGCACTTTCTATATCTTTGTTTGACAGCTCTATTACAGTGCCTGAAAACTCAGGAATTTAATACATAGGCCTCCTCAATATCTCTAATGGAAAATTTCATGAAAAAAACCCTTTTCTTGAACTTTGATCACAGAACTTTCTCTAGCTGGCTGTTCTTGGTTCCCAGTTCCTCTGGCTGTGCCCCTTGCCTTCTTTCACCTACCTGTGAAGCAAAGCCAATATCCTGGTTTTGTCTTTCAAACCACCTTTATGGAAACTAGTTACAGCTCTTGTCACAATGGCCTCATCTTAATAGCAACATGAAAGTCACACCTGCTTCTGTATATCCTCCAAATAGCTCACCCTGGGAAAACTGCTGCAGGTAACTGGGAGCCAAATGGAGCAGGGTTTTATTCTCAGGTTGGTGTCATTTGTCTTTTTGGTTGTAACATGGAAACTTTTGAATAATAGGTCCAATCAGTTCCACCATTTCTCAAAGAACATGCATAAATGCATAGGTATTTACAGATTTAAGCAGAATCAAATGAGGAAGAAAGCTAAACAGTGAATATATGAAGCTCAGATAGATATAGAGCTGGCAGAACCAGGAGCTACAATAGGATCTGTCATTGTCTACAGATCAAAGCTATTAACAGCATGCAGTGTGACAACCAAATACCTCATCTCTGCTTGTCTTCTCATTGCAGAAATAGGAGAATGAATAATGGCATGAAAGAGGTCTGGAGGATGGAGCCATGAGAGTCCAGTGTTTATAAAGAATGAAGAACAAGTGGTGTGGGGATGAAAAGAACCCCCAGGAGGCTGGATGGAAGGATTCACAACTGGCCATGTCCAGGCATTGGGAGGACACCCATAGAGTTTGACACAGTGAAGAAAAGGAAAGCCTCAGGGTGTTCCCAAAAATTTAACAGAATGAGAAAGTGGTGGATAGGACCTTTGCAAGCTAGACAGGCAAATATAAAGATTGCTTAATGTAAGAAAAGGCCTTAAAAGCAGTTTCCTGAAGTATTCATCGCTCCGAATACTGTGTGAGATTTTACAAGAAAAATAATCTCATGCAAGCTTAGAAGCAGCCTTGTGTTACAGGTATAACAAAAGCACTGGCAATAGACTGTTACCTCCCAACCTCACTTATAGCTGAATAATAATTTAAAAAAATGTGTAAACTACAAAATCAGTACTTTCAGTAGTTGTTACAACCTCTTGCTCATCCTGTCTGTGTCCTTGTTTTGTGTTCTGTGTCCTTATGTTGTCCTATCATGAGTTTTGTCTAAGGACCTCTGATCGTTTCTGTAAAATTGGAGTGAATGATAATACATGACTTTTACAAGAATGGACCATCTCTTATCTTCCTTGGGTTAGCAACCACTCTCTCTGAAATTTATCTTTTTTTTTTTTTTTCAGTTTGAAATAGGGGTCATTTGTTAGCATGTTTTGTTTGGTCTCTGGTTACAAAATTTTGAGTCCTCTTGTTTTTGTTAGGTCTTGCCAACACTGGCAACTTTCTTTTCCTTTGTCTGCAGGTCTCAGGTCTGGTAATTCTAAGTGATATCTCAGTTTAAGAAAAATATTTTTTTTGTTGATACTTTTTAAAAAATTATTTTAATCAATTTATCTAGTATTCATGCTGCATTTTTTTCCCTAGTATATAAAAGCCAGGATGTATTATACTTCCACTGATATAACAGGGAATTACAAAATTGAGGCTGTTGCAGCTTGTAATCCTTTATCTATGAACTTGCATGGAATCCCATCTTGGCCAAATTATGCTAAGCCTTTGTTATTCAGCCCTATTCTATTCTAACTCAATATTTAAAATGAGAATTGATCAGAAGATTGCACCACTGGGTGATCATCTAGGACAAAGATTCATCCTGTACAAGCTTCTAGGGGGGGGAGTTTTCCTTTGTTAGGCTTAAAAAATAAACAATAACCCGTTTCTGTAACTTTGTAAGGCTTTTCCCATGCCAGTCCTCCTTTCCTCAAGCTTCAGCCTGAGTGGAATATTCAACCAGCCAATGCCCAGGTACCTCAGCATGTAATGGTCCTTTCACCTTGTGTGCAACTCCCCCTTTCTTGTGGTGTTCTGATGAATTTGCCAGTGAATAAACTTCTACGAAGTTTGTTAATCCTGGTCCCTGCTATGTGTAGTACAGGCTGTCTCTCAAATATGGGACTAATTAGCTTTACTTCACATAAACAGCCCACAGATCATTTATTCTTCTTCCAGAACTGTAAAGATTCATGGCATTTTGATGGCTTTTAATAGCTGGGCTGGGTTAAGGCTGAAGAAAAAAATTTGGAAAGAGGTATTTACTAAGAACAGACTTTTGAATCTCCTTTATTTAGTTGGTTCTGCTCAAAGTAATGCCTATTTTATTAGTAAAGTAACAATATTTCAAAATGCAGACTCGTGGTATCTCCCACTATCTTTGGATCCTCATGTTTTCTCAACAGTGAATTATTACCTTAGGAAATGCCTGAACTTAGTAAGTATGATTTCAACAACTTCTTTTGGTGTTACGAGATCAGCACAATGGATTTTAAGTTATCTTTTGCTAAAAGCACACAGAGTTTAACAAAGTTCATAAGAGATTTAAGAAAAGGATTTGAATCCTGATCATCAGAGAAGGGCTACCCACCACACATAGCTGATAATTTGATTCTGCCCCTTGCTCTTCCCACCAAATTCACATGAGATCCCTTATTGTTTCAAGTGCTATTTTCATCTTCTTGTGATATCATTCAAAGTGTTTCAGATATAAGGGTTTCCCATCTGTTTACATTATGAAACAAGTATAGCTTTGGGTTTTGACAGTAAGTGTTCAAACTCTTAATGCCTCTAGTAATTATCTTTACCTGAATGCAAATATTTATTTTGAAATTTACATCCAGGAGCTAATCAGGTACAAAATTCTGCTTTGAAAATTTATTTAAAGCCTCAGAGAGAACTGCTCCCGTGTGATCACAGCTTTGTCCTCAAGCTGTTTGTTAATTTACTTATCTTTGTTCTTAAACCTTCAGAATTTTTCCTCAGTGATGCATGTTTGCATTATATAAGCAGGTGATAGGAAGTGGAGAAAGGTGGTACAACTTAATAGAACAAATGTGATAAATGGGAAAGATCAGCTTTTCAGTGCATATCTCTGTCTTTGGTTTGAAATGCATACAGTAAAATCTAAGCTGAGGTTTAATACAGTAATGCCAGCTTGGCTAGACACACTATTGCACCCCTTTCCATGGAGCAGTTTTGAAATATTTTACAATTGTTTTACATTTATGAAAACCAATTTGTCAATCTCTTTAACTTTTTGCTAACTCTGTTTTCTGCAGTTTTGCCAAGGTATACATTTCTAATAAATGCAGTTCAAGTCCATACTTGTTTGGCAACACCATCATTTGCAAAGACTTACTCAGTAACTCTCAAAATATTCAGTCAATTTACTACAATAATTGCTTTCACCTCTTTGTTCTTTCTACCATAAATATTTGGTCTGATCAACTTCAAATTACAGATTCATTTGTCAGGTTTGAACCATAATAATCAATGTTCTTATCCAACAGTTCATTATAAAGACCAAGTATTTTTGCCAAGTAATAATGCTGATCAACAGTGCCTTTAAATGCATTTCCCTTTCAAAACCACCATATAGCAAAAAAACAAAGGTGCCAGGTCCCACCCCTGGGATTACTTCAGCACTTTATCCTGTGACTGATGGTTGAAGAAGACACAGTTGGCTGCAATACATTGAAATGTAACCACTGGTCTGAGTCACAATCATCTGTTCTTTCTTCAACTCCATCAAGGTCTAACCTACAACAGGCTCCAGAGAAGGAGTCAGCCCATGTGTCCTTCTGGTCTTTCCTGTGAGGCAGCACAATGCTTGGGCCGAATTTTAGGCAGGAATTCAGGCATTTAGAGAACTTTAAAACATGTACAGCTATGGCATATACACATCTTCAGTTACACAGCAACTATGTAAAGTATCTGAGGGCATCTGAGGAAATTTGCATAAGTCTCTCTTTAAAAAGAAACCTCTCTGTAGCTCTAATTCTGTAAAAAATAGATTATAAATTCCACCTCATATTTTTCATCAGAGTAACACATCACAACCTATACCTCAGAGTTTACAAAAATTGCACATCTTTGGTTTAACAACATGTAGAGGGGACATTCAGCACCCACAGTATCTTTGAATAAACTCAGTCTCCTCAAGAAGGCTTTTCATGGTTTATTGCAGTATTCAAAACTTTGGATTTTCAACTAAATGCCCCAATTTTATTATAGAGGATCTCACTGTATATATAGGTTTGCCCACTTCATCAGTGAATATTCTGTGAATTCTAAGATTACCTACAGTCATGGGGGACCAGACTCAGTAAAGTAGGGGACACCTTCCAATTCTATGTTCAGTAATCTTGAGGTTTAATAAAGAAGTAAAAAAACATAATCTAGTGTCAAAAAGGCCTTGAGTTCCAGCAGTTTGCCAAAATTATTTCAAAAGCAAGAGTGTTAAGACTGAGAAAATTTAGCTTTGTCTATCCAGCAAACAGAAAAAGCCCCATCAAATCCATCTCCAGGCAGACATAAACTCAAACTTACTCATGAGTCACAACTACACACTGCATTAGGTGGAGGACTCTATCACCCTGGTGACCTTCCTAAATGGTTCTGCCAAGATGAAACAGCATTTTGTCCAACACTCCCACTAAGGCCGTAATTTACCCTCATATTTCAGAACTGAACTACGGAGACTATGGAATGTCTGCATTGAT
Source organism: Formicarius rufipectus (assembly GCA_013399695.1). Classification (NCBI taxonomy): domain Eukaryota; kingdom Metazoa; phylum Chordata; class Aves; order Passeriformes; family Formicariidae; genus Formicarius; species Formicarius rufipectus. The sequence continues at coordinate 3,599,107 of VXAU01004203.1, read as the reverse complement.
TGGAAACTCTGTTAGTTCTAAAGCAGGCCCCTAAAAGAGTCATTCCAAGCAGTGCTATCAATTCCAGGAACAGTCAAGAATTCAAAATAACTGGAAACAATGACTGGTTGATGTAGTGCAATCCTCAATTTTCTTCCTCTACCAAATGAATAAAGCAAAAATGTCACTGCATAACAAAAATAAATACTTGTTTAAATACATACTTGTTTAAAAAACCCAGGTTCTGAAGTTTTGTGCAAACAGTGGATCAGCCAGATACCTATCATTTAGGTATTCCAGTATATTTTCTGTTGTAGGAAACATTGGTCTAAAATAATAATAATTTTATTTCAGAAAAATTATTGTTGTCCAAACCAGATAAATTATTTCAGAATAATAATAGCTGTTATTGTAAAGAAATTACTTACATGGGGAAATTACTCCAGAGTAGAAAAGTGAAATAATTATTCTGGGATGATGATTCAAGTCAATTTCAAAATGAAGCCAAAGAATGAACCAACAGAACATGTCCTAAATGCAGGCTCTTCCATGCCTGAGGTGGCAGATAAATTACAGCAGTAAAAATGCAGAAAATGCACTGAAGTCCTGTGTTTGGAAGGCTATTACCTATGTTTACAATATCATTATCATCATTTTATCATTATTTAGTTGCAATGTAATGACTCCAGAGACTTGAATCAGACCACTCTGACAGGCAGTATCAAGCAGACTGGATGCAGAATTCCCTTCCCAAAGCAACCAGGGAAACCAAGAAAGTAACAACAGAGAAGGAGTCCCTCCAAAAGGTGTTTGATGGGGAGTTATCCCATGGAGGACAGAGTTTAGGCCTCAGTTTAGAATCAGATTACCCTTGTCCTTAAACAAGGGCTTTTCCCTTGCTGCCCATTTCTTTTGTTCTGCCTGATTTCATCCTGAAGACACAAAGCTGAATTTACAAAATCACGGCCATTCCCATAGCAACAGATGGGATGTTATGATGCCCACCCTTGGAGCAAACAAAACAAGTGACCAAGCTTTTGGATTAAGGCAGAAATAGGAGCATTTATAACCCTAAAGATGCATTTCCAAAATCAATGCAGGTTGATATCATATCCATTTCAGAGACATCCACTCCCACTTTCCCTACAGGCCACGATTCTTTGCAGAAGTTAAGGTGATGAGTCAAAGGGCTGATCTAATGAAGTCAGTGGAAAGTCTCCTGCTGTGTTTTGAGGAACTGGATTGGAGAAGGGACTGTGAGTGCCATGTAGGTAGGTATTGTTATTCTTGCTTAAATGAGATATAAAATAACACAATGTCATGTGATTTATCTAGAATCATGTACTAGATCTCAGAAAGATCTGTCATGGGATTGATAAATTACAAGATTCTGTCCTATTTTTTAATAAATTATGATCTAACATTAATATTCTGCTGATCCTTCAGGTTTGCACCTACCAATAGAATTAATTCTACTTAGAAACAGTGAACTTCTATTCTCTTTAGGAGAGACAATCCTTTTCTGTATTATGGGGTTAAATTTAGAATTTGATTTAAACTTCAAGATTAAATTCACAGTAAAGTACTAAAAAATTAATATGGGGGACAAGGGAAAAATGACTCCTGGTTTATTATATTAGCAACTTATTTATAACATTATTTGTAGAAATAAAAATATGATATTTAAAGCTATGGAACTCAGTTCTGGTGCCATTAAATCCAATGGAGATTTTGTTTTAATCATCCCCACTGTCAGGTTTGTATTTTAAAAAAACATTTTATTATAAAGAGATATATATTTTAAAAGTGCCCCTTTGATAAATGGCAGCAGCAGAATGGAATCTTTGAATCAGCTCTTTGAAGCCTGCAGTTTTATGAGTTCAGTGCCTTCAGAAGCTTCTAAAGTAGTTATAGACAAATGGAGACAGGCAAGGCTTTGCACACCTACTTCAAACATAAGTGAGTAACTAACATAAAATTGTAGTGGCCATTAAAACTTCAAAGGAGAAGTGTGACCTGAATATTACTTGTCATAGTACAGGATTTGTTACTGGAAGAACTGATCAAGTTTTTTTTTAATTATAGTATCTCCACCAAATGCCAAGATCATGACTTGGATAAATTATTCTGTCTCAGATTTTTATTCCTGAGATTTCCCTTATGATAACAGTGAAAGAAAGACTGTTTTCTACCGAGTATCATCCTCACTAGCATTTGGTGTTCATTTTGTTTGATATTTGCAGACTCCTTGTGACTGGTCTATCAAAATTTTAGCCTTCCAGAAAAGAGGTATTCCAACTTTTTTTTTTTTTAAATCTTTTTGGATAATTAGCAATCAACAAACTTTGCTTATCAATCATCCAATTCTATCCATGCCAATAATTATCCAAGTAACTTCACTACAGAGGCTCAAAAGCTCAAGAGATGATAAAATCCAGGTCATAAAGTTTTTATCCATAAACAGAGGTTCCATAAATAGTTACAAATAGCTCTAAAGTCATAATAAAAGGCTAGTGGCTGTGTGTGGCTGAGTTGCTGGCTGGGGTTAAACTGTGACAGCTACATATAATGTTTTAAAGAAATGTGTCAGGAAGCCAAAAGCACAGGATATATGAATGGTTTTGAAGCAGTATTTAAGGCCTGTTATTGCATACTTCAGTTCCACTCTTGCAGGAAGTTTTCAAGATCAGCAGAGTGCTCAAAAATTTTTGAAATATGCAATCCCTGGTGTAGAAAATACAAGTTTTCTTTAGTACAAAATATGACCCTTCTGTCTTCAAATGAGTTGCAGACACTACCATTAGCTGTAAGAAGCCTCTTAGCCTGCCGGATACCTGCAGGAATGTCAGTCATAGTTCTTCTGGGTACAAGCAATGATAAATGGACACATTTCTCATTGTTCTGGCAAGCAAGGTTCCCTATAATTAGGAGAATTCAAATGCAGATTGCAATGGCATGGTCCCCTAAAACTGATAAGGAATAGAGAAAGGTAGTCTAGATGAAACACTCAATGTATGAAGCTTTCCAGATATTTTATTAATATAGTATGTGGATTGCAGCATAAAGATGACTGTGAGTTTGATAAGATATAGAGTGAGTATTATGTTATACATGCAATAAAATAGTACTATAACTTTAAAATATTGTTTAAAATTGTCCCAAGTGCAACTCTTGATTATTAGATTGACATTAAAAAAAAAATCTTTAAAAGTAAACTGTGAGTTTCATGTCCATTAGTCAGAAACCAATCTGAAATAATACATAGTAGAGATCTGAGTCATTAAAATTACATTCTTGTACGAAATTTAAAAATAAAAAAAAAGAAAAAAAAACCAAACACCAAAAAACAACAAAAAAATCCACTAAAATACCTGTTGGAAATCCCATGAGGCAAAAGGAACAATTAGAAGCTCAGAGAAGCAACTACAAGGAATCTCTAAAAAGAACTGTCATGGGGTAAAGCACAATGAAACCAGCCCCTGGGGCTAAGTTGTTGGAAACTTTGTAGGTGAGAAGTAAGAAAGGACTCCATGGTCAAGCAGTTCTCTCATCACAATTCTATTTTCAGTTTTGCAGTCAAGAAGCTCACCTTGTCCTTTGCTAGAACCCCTGCATTATTTTCACAGTTTGGTTTGCATAATGTCAATAGTAAATTTAGACTCAACTGCCAACCGTGGAAAAAATTGTTGCTTCTCTAGAACAAAACCCTCTAAAAATTAGTCAGAAATGAGCTTGATGCCCTCTGTGGTCTTCTGCCAGGAGCCAGTTTCATGGCTCTCATTTATAAATATTGTCTTCAATGGAAATCTGGTATCATGAATAAAACCCAATGATCTAGTAAAAATAATGCAGCAAACAAATGGGCCACAATTGAGTTTCTTAAGTTTCATAGGAGACAGTAAAGAAAAGTTAGGAAAAAAGGCCCAAATCACTGAGGATAAAGAGAATTTTGTAGGTAGTAGGAACTCTGCTATTGCTCAAATGAGTATTTTATGAAAGTACAGTTCTATATTATAAATTAGTTTATAGCCTTTTCACAAGTCCTCCAGGATGGTTTATTTGGAGCATCTTTCATGACTAGCCCACTGGAAAGTGCCAAGAATGTAACAGTTGCCATCCTCGCCTGAATCAAAGGTCTTGTCTGTAGTTCTGTCTCCTGACTGTGGCCAACAGCAAAGGTTCAGGGAATAGTAAGGATAGGGCAAATACAGACAAAGGCAAATTCCACTTAGAATGGCATTGGTGATCTCTAAAAGTAATTGGGGAACTGGAAGAGAAAGGAAATACATCAAATAATAGTCTCTGGCCTCTCCAGAGCCTCTACCACTCTGCACACCCAGTAACACGTTTCACTGGAGGTCTGTGAACAGCCACTTGGCCATGTCAGTGTCTGTCTCAGAGGGTAACTGCAATGGAAGTTCATGGAACAGGTAACATACCTCCAAACTATTGTTTTCCAGAGAATCCCCAAGGAGAAGAATCAAAAGACAACACCTATACTCTGGGCCTCATATTCATCCAGTTTGTGGCCCTTTACATTTCCTTCCTTCTCACTACAGAAACCTAAGAAGAGCAGAAATAGCACATTTCATTGGAGCCTCTCTTTAAGAGAAACAAGAACTGTTGATCTTATGAATATAATATATCCTGAAGTCAATTAGAATTAGCTGCCAGTTCCAAGAGTCTGCTGAGAGTTATTGCTATATTAACAATGAGAAAAACATAATTTATTTTTTTAAATCTAGGAAATAACTGTGTTATTTCAATCACTCACCACTTGATGCCCCTATTTACCTCCTTCTTCTCATGCCTGAAGAAAAATTACCTCCACAATTAAAGGAATTTTATGTGGAGGTGTTTACTTTTCAGGCCTCCCTTCCTTTCCTTCAATAATCTTTCAAACATTTCTTTATTCATGAAGCAAAAACATATATACATATCATGGGCATTATATTTATATATGTGTGTGCATATACAGGCCCACAAATACATAGCTTTGTAAATATACATGCATATAAATGTATAGAAATTGCTTGAGATGTTGCTTGGGCCATGCACAGTAGCTTGTGTTAATGTATAATGAAGCACCACTAGACAGAACAGTCACTTGTGGCAGGTAGCTAAGAAATTTCAATAAAGTAAACTCTCAGTATTATCAAAATTATACATTTGGGGCTGTTAGCATGGCCTAGAAAAAGATGAGGACAGGCTCATCTCATTAAATGAGAAGAAATAGTGGAATTAGCTTGAATCTAATTACAAGCCACACTATCTAATGTAAAAACATGACTGTTTTTTCACTCCCATTCATTTTGGCTAGTAATTAGTTTTGGCCTCTAAAATGCCACCCTTTAATCATCCAAACACAGATGTGATTTGCCGTGCAATTTAATCTTGCTTTAATGAAGAACTAATGGACGCATCGCAAATTACTTTCCCTGTTGGAGAAAAATTCTATTTCCTGCTTTTCAAAAGATCAAGAGTATCTTGTGATAATAGCCCAAGCGGCCCTGGCAGCCTCGTCGCACAGAGCAAACAAGCTCCTTTACTCAACTCCCAATTCAATGGAGAAAAAGAGGCTACAATTAGCAACAAAGCAGGGGAAACGCGGCATTACAGCCGAATCACTTTCTGCAGCTCAACCCCCAGCAACCACCGCCTTGTTAGAGCCAGGTCTAAAGTGTCAGGAGCGAACAATGTGCTGTGATAAATTACTCTCTTCAAACAGCTGCACTGCTAATTTTCAATTATACACACAAATGGCTCTCAGATTGGAAGAAAATGGAGTGCATGGGGAGAACAGTAGTAGATTTCTGTGTTTGTTTGGTGGTGAGTGTGGAGGCGGGAGAGTGACATCCTGAAAAGAAAGCTGTAGCATGTGGAGTTGGTATTTCAACACCGGATGATGAGCACTCCCAAATCTTACAGAACCTGGTGGCTTCCTTTTCACATCTCTGCTAAGCTGATGAAAAAAAAAGAAACAGAATCAGTTAGGTCCATTTTTAGAGTAAAATCTTTGACTATTGGCCTCATCAATAGCCTTGACGGTAGATACAAAACAACTGAACAGCTTGGAAATACAGGTTCAGATCCCAGGAGAGCTCATTCCTTTTCTCTGCTTTCCAACAGGAAGGCAGAGGGTTCCATGAGCTTCTTTAACTAGATGTGCTGAAGTATGTCAACCCATGATTCTTGTGGACTCTGATCATCTGACATGCTTGGTGGTCGCACCAATTTCCCTATGATGAAGGTAAAACTCATCGCCATACAATCCACTACTGTATCACATCCTGATGCTGTTATTCAGATGACAAGTTCTATGGAATATACTTGAAAAAGGTGCTAGCAAAAATGATTATAAGTTTTGTTCAAGTCACAATAACTATTTTTAATCATTTGGGATGAAAAAGGCAATCTGGAAGTAAGTTAGGACTACTGTAAACAAGATGTGGCTCAGCTTCAATAAATTACAAAAAATTGATAATGGTTTTTAACTTGTCTTAAAAAACTTCATAGTCCCATTGAAGTCAAGAATGATACCTGAATTTGACCCAATATAATAATCATTAATGCTTCATCATTATTTGTTTTCTAATAGATGGGAAACAAGTAACAGAATTCTACAAAATCAAAGAGGCTGCACCAAGGTATAACAATCAGTTCAGTACAAGTTTCACAAAAAAAAAAAAGTTACTGTTTTTCCTTGTGTTTCTTTGCTTGACCTTAATTTTGATGAATGACAGCGCTGGGGGGGGGGGAGGGCAGGCAGGGGTGGTTTGTAATTCTTTTACCTGCCCAAAATTGAGATAACCTAAATCCAGCTTCTTGGAGATTTGATACTCAAATCATTATTTGCTGCTATCAAATTTAATGTCCACAAGGTAAACATTTCAAATCCTTTCAAAATCTAAAGCAATTTTGGCATTTTCATAAGGCTGAAGAGAGAAAAAGCAGTGGGCAGTCTTGAATTTGGAAATGGCAGGATGTTGCCTAAACCAAGTTTCCTAAAGTTCTGTGTTTATAGCAGTGTCAGCTGTTTGGCAGGAATGGCTCCTGAGCACAGCCCTCCCAAAGGCACAGGACAGAGGAGCCCCATGTGCACAGAGAACAAGCAAAGGTGGATTCTCAACAGCTCTGCATTACTGTAGTTCCTTTGATTTGATTTCAGAGCAACAGCACTACCATTTACATCCGTTAAAATTCTGGTTCGTAATGTTTTGTCTTCACACACCTTCTTATTAACCCTATGTTTAGTGAGTTTGGAAACAGATTTTATGGTAATTGCAGTCATAGTACCCCCAAGACAGTAAAAAATGACATGTGTTATTAAAATGTTTACGGAAAGTGTTGGCAAAGTCATCAGATTTGTTTTATAAATAGCTATCATTTCAAATGAAACGGGCAAAAAAATCTAGTTGATTTTAATACTTTTCAGCCTAGCTTTTTTTCTACTTCCAATAAATGCTAGCATTGTGCCTCCTAATTATAAAGCGCATTACCATACAAAAAGGATTATTTTTAAATTTAAAAATGCCAGTCACAATTTAAAATTACTTTTCTCAAATATGGCTCCTCAGAGAAGCTAAAGAGAGAAGAGAAAGTAAGGGGGGTTGGAATAAGAGGGGGAGAGAGAGGATGCAATATTGAATTGTAACAAGACACTTTTATTTTTTTGCTGAAGTGGGATTTCACTCCCTCTAGTTTATAATCGTTACAGAAATTTAAACCTCAAACCATTTCAGTCCAAGCTTATACTAAGCTTGTTAGTGGTTTCTGATGCTGCATATGATAGTGATACAGCATTACCATAAATCAGCAGAATTAACTATGATCTTCAGAAGCATGCCTGAAAGTGGGTGACAGAAGTCTGCAATTTGGTGCTCTGAATATTATGATAACATTCTATATTAAATGTTTATAATCTACTTAGAGCTGAGCTTCAAGTATATTTTATATTTGTGCTTTACCCAATATTAGAAATCATGGGCTATTACAGCTTTCCATGCCTATGTTGTTTGTAATATTCAAAATTAAAGAAAATATAAAAACACAAGGTGAGCAAGTTTGTTTTCCTACCAATGCAATGTTATTAATATTAAGAAGTTAAAGTTCACCTACAGGTTTGAAAATTTAAATGCACCTTGCAATAAATATACTATACCTCATTCCATTCATATATAAAATAATCTACAGCACTGAACGGATTTCAGAAAGTCCATCCTAATACAATTTACAAACTCTCTGCTGGTGTTGGAGATACAGACTCAATTTTCCTTCCAGTCTTCATAAAAGTAACATATCTAAATTGTTCATCGAAGAGTAAATAACGATGATTATTTGCCAAGAATAAAATCACAAACTCAACACTTTTGATAGCCAGTACAAAAATCAAGGTTGCCACATTACACAAAGAAATCTTCTGATCCCAAGCAACATGATCCAGAATTTTTAAAAAATAGCACTACCTGTAGTAGGTGGGGAATCCTATTTCTTCCCTATTCCAATTGCTACCCTCTGAACATAAAAAAAAATAAAAATTGGAGTAGCTAGTGTTTTCCTACATGCACATATTATTACAATTGGCTACAGGAGAGCAGGAGTAGATGTGTTTTTATCAGAATTCCTACTCAGGAATACAATGGCCCTGCTGCATAAATGGTCTTGAGAGACAATGAAATATATCCTCAGTAAGATAAATCAGTATATCTCTGTGCACCCCAGCAAGAGCAGGCAGAATTTACATCAGTCAATAATCCAACTTCATGAATTTTTAAGTAATTCTGTGCATAGTTTAGAAAACAATGCTGGTTTTAATAATATTGGACATTTTGGTTAAGAGCAAATTCCCTCATATTTCAGTTTCCAGAAAGATGAACTAAGAGGTGAACCTGCTTTTTTTCTTTTTCTGAAAAGACCACATCCATACATACGCCCACAGCCTGAACTCACTGTGCCACTTACCAGACATGGAAGGTGACCAAATGTGCCTGACAAATTTTATTGTGTAACAAAACGATTTCATTCTGATTTTAGAAAAGTTTTATAATTAATGGACAAGAAAATCAGAAGCAAACAAGTCCTTCACTGTTTGTGGATCATCTTTAGGCCCCAAATTGACAACCATCTACAGGGAAAAATGGCCAAGAGGACCAAAATGCAACTCCATCGTCACGAGGCAGGTGACCAGAGCAGAGGAGACAAGAAGAGTGCGTCATGTTTGGGGATGGTCTAAAGGTTTCTCTCTAGGGCAGCAGTCAGGAGGCTCAGAGACTCGGTCTCTCTTTAAGTAAGCATGTACTCTTTGCTTGCCCTGAGCTGTTCAATATGGACAGAGCTTATGATCTCAGACCTTCAGTTGCTGCTGGAAAGATACAAAGAACATTAAATATTAAAACATATTTGTTAAAATATTGGGGGGGAGAGGAGGATGGAAATATGTCAGAAAATGGAAAAATAGCATTAAACATTTTTGGTTGGCAACTGATGGAAAGGAAATTATCTCCTGCAAAGATCACTTCATAAATCTAAAAAGGCACCAAGACTCACTGACTGGCTGTGTAAAGCACTGGCCATGCAGGTCAGAGCTGTCTAGACCCAGCCTAGCCAGCTCTTCTGCCCCTCAGTCCTCTTGTTCTTTTACACAGGCACACCCCACACTTACCTCTAACAGTTGGGAAGTTTTGACTAAACTCTTTCCGCTGCTTGTGGTGTTACATATAAGCCGAAATAAATCTACATATCCCCCCAGTCCACAAAATCTTCAAAACAAATGATACTTGACAATAGGGACAAATCAACTGAGCAACATCTCTGGATGGAGCTTTCCCACAAACACCCTAAGTGAAAAAGCACTGACTGTCTCCTCCATTCCTAACACGAGTAGCATTTGTAAACAGTGTATTTCATATTTTTCAACTCAATATACTCTTTTCTCCCAGCCCAGGTTTCCTGCTGTACAGTCCCCCCTCCTGGAAATGCACACAGCAGCCTGTGGCTTCTGTCCAAAGGGACTGATTTTTCTCTTTCTAGAACAACACACGGTATAATCAGCTGCTTTTGCTGTGATTCAGTATCGTTACAATTAGCAAATGTCCTGGAAGGTGCAGTTTCACCACTGTTTAAGATGAACTACATCAGTGGGAAAACAGCTGCACCCCATAATATATAGCAGGTAAAAGAGAAAAAAGTGCAACCTGTTCTTTCGTTACTTTAGTTCACCTCAAGACTATTCTGAACACTCTTTAATTTTTAACTCCGAGTACACTGAAGTATAGATGACCACTCCAGCAAGTTAGTTTGCTCTAAGTTTTATTAGAGCTTTTAAGTTTCTTTAAGCTGCAGCATTTCCCCAGTGAAGGACGAAAGCAGGGATTTACCCTCACGACATCCACTGAAATATATTTTTTGTGCTACTATGAAGACTACGAATTAGCATTTTGTGATGTTCCTGAAATTAGAAGCCCCATGAACTAACCATTTTATGATATTTATGCTTTGCTCCATAATGCATTCTCCACAGATGAATCAAAGGGCCAAATGCAATCTCTGTTGTGAGATAATAAAGCATGAAGTGGTGTGTTTGGAATTAAATTTACATAAGATGAAGGATTGTGGGAAGTTTCTGATGACAGTAACAATCAGTGAGCACACCGTGGTGCTGCCTTCTCAGAAACCGCCCAACAAAACACTGAAGCAGCAGCATGAATAATTAAAGCAGTATCTGGGGGGTCAATCAATTCAAAAAGGAAGAAGAAAACTTTCCCAATAATTTTCCAGAGCTATGTCTAGGACTTATATCAGAGTTATTTCCCTGAAATAGTCTCATAATTCTGCATGGCTTGCAGGTATTGTGTTTGCCTGTCTCTTAGAGATGTGTTTTATAGTTAGCAGAAGGTCTGTTGGATTAATCTAGGCACAGAGCTCCTGGATTTAATTGAACCTACAGTTCCAGCCCTCATCTTCCACTTTCTACTCCATGAGGGAAGAAGCCTTTTGTCCCTGACCCTGCGCTGCTGCTCCAGAAAGTCACTGGATGGAGGCAGCCCCTACCTTGCAGAATACGGTCACTGCAGTTGTGTCATAGTGTGGTGCAGGGACTGCTGCCTGTCCCATTGCCCAACAGCCCTCAGAATGGCAAAGCATATGGTAATGTTCACTATCATTCATATATTCAAAGTCTCTCACAAATATTAAGAAATTAGTATCACTCTTACCCCCACATCACAGGTTCTGTCTCATCCTGCTAGTGCCTGGGAGAAACTGAGACAGGGAGAAAAGAAAATGCTTTAAAGTCAGCTTTTGCTTTCTGGAACACGTGAGGCATCTCATTTCAAAGACTGCATGTTTGCAGTTTTTAGCTGAAATTATTTTCAAGCTATGTGAATACTCAGGCCTTTTAAAAGCATGACTATTTAGGCACAAAAAACTAAGCCATTCATTCAAAAACCAGGTGATATCACCATCTCTGCCTACCCCACCTGGGGTCATGTGCCAGTTTGGTGGAGGAGGCAAGATACAAACACAAGACTTCTCAATTCTCAAATACATTCAGCCATCAAAATTACTTAAAATAGTAATTTTATCTAGAGATTATACTTTTTGTTTCCATTCCTGATCATCCTACAGCCAACTGCTAAAGCCAAGGCAGAAACTACGAACAGTGTGATGTTCCCACAAAGTGGATGTCCCCTCTAGAGAGTGGGCAGTGCAAGGTCTTACCAGCCCACGTTGGGTGGTTGGAGACAGCTGTAGGAATTATGTCAAAATTCAAAAATGAAACTAAAGTTTTATTTAATACCAGTTACCACACACTGGGGTTTTTCTTAAGCCAGCAGCACTACATTTCTGTGGGGCACAGAAGCAGGTGTAAGTAACAGCAGGCACTGAGTATTGCTATTGAACCACTGCTGTCTGGGGGCTGAGGGAAAATAACCAAGGAGAGAAGGGAAGCAGAGGAACTCACACTTCCAAGCAGGTTGAAAAAACACTGCTATGTCCAAAACACAGAAGCTCAGTGAGGGGTTTTTGGCCTGCATGTTGTTATCAACTACTATGACAGTTGCAGCACATCTGAGATTCAGCTAAAAAAGAAAAGGGTTTGGCTGAAGAAAACAAAGGTAAAGGTAGAATTTTTTACCCCATATCCTGGTTACACAACCTTTAAGACAATGAAAAACTTCACATCTTATTCATTAAGGTCTCACTGAGTTCCAGAACATTCTGAAGTTGGAAAATAACTTCAAATGTATGTTTCTTAAAAAGATTAGAGAGCAGAACTCTAGTTAGCTTTTGTCTGTCGGTTTTGCTGAGGGTGTTATTCTAAGAGCATGCAGGAGATGAATGATCTACACTGAAAACCTTGACGCTTCTTTAAATGCCTTATTTTCATTTTTTAAGAAATATGACAGCAAGAATTAGTACTGGCTCTTCTATTTCAATAATGGTAGTCATGTTGAAATGACAACAAACATCCTTACATTTACATGCACATTTATGTAGACAAAAATTGTCATTACTTATTTCAGTGGAACATTTTATAATTTGCCCTATAAACAAATAAAATCTGTATAAGCTGTTTTTAGCCTTCAGCAGTATGTCAACACAAGCAACTTAGAGCTAGACTTACTGACACACTGGTAAGCATCCCCTTCCATTTTTAAAACGCTTAAGATTAAAAATACAGTACTTATTTTTCAGTTTTTGATAATACAGAGAAAATACTTTTTGATTGCTGGCTACAAATAAAAAGCAGATGGTTGAATGCCCTCAAATGTTGTATATTTAAATGGAAATGGGGGAAAATAAAGACATATCCACGTGCCTGTTTTGACTTCAATGTTCTGAGTAGGGAATAAAATATGAAGACAAAAAAGAAGATGCAAACTGAGAAAAATGTACACCTTGTCTTAGTCCATTTGCAATGAAAAATTATTGTAATGTTCTTCCACCTTATTATCTACTTCCTCTGTTCTCACTTCTGACTTTTCTCTATGCTCTGATCACTTTTATAATCAATTTAATTACTTTGTACTACCTGCAAAAGCCTTATGGCTGAAGCCATAAATGCTGGAGCTTTTAAGCATTGAAGGTAAATCATAGAATCACAAAATGGTTTGGGTTGGAAGGGACCTTAAATATCATCCACTTCTAGACCCTCTCCATGGGCAGGGAAAACTTCCACCAGACCAGGTTACAGACAACCCCATCCAGCCTGGCCTTGAACACTTCCAGGGATGGGGCAATTACAGCTTCTCTGGGCAAACTGTGCCAGGGCCTCACTATCCCTTCAGGGAAGAATTTCTTCCTTATATCTAATCTAAACCTGCCCTCTGTCAGTTTGAAGCTATTTTGCCTTGTCCTATCACTCCATGCCCTTGTCAAAAGTCCCTTATAGGCCCCATTAGCTATTGGAAGGTTGTTATAAAATGGGAATATTGCATAGGAAGAAAAGCCAATTCAGCCATGCTTCTAAGAGGTGCTTGTTTGAATGTGCAGTTGGATAATGCCAGAAGACTCAGGAAGTATCTGAGCAGTCTGTGGAATAGCAGAGCAGAGCTCTAGATGTACTGTACATGTCTTCTATACAAAATATTGGACTTAGAACAAAGATAACAAAGGAAGATAAGCTAATTAACCTATAGAGGACAGCACTGGAACAAACTTGTTACATTTGGTTTGTCATGAAAACTTTTCATGGAAGGATGTCTTGGATCAACTTTCCAGTAGAGAATGTGGGGGCAGAGAACCTAACTTGCTTTTAGATGGAATTTCATATATTTATGATCAGAACTATATGACACATCTTGAACTTTCTGCAAGAACAGATTTAGTGGTCTAAGATGCTCTAGATAGTCTTGTCCTATGTTTCCATGCTAAGTGTTAGCATTGTATAAAAATTAGCACTGGTCAGCTCATTTGTACAGCCAAGACAGGTACAAAATGGCACACCATGCAGAATGACTGATCTAGAATGAGGACATACACCTGTCCTTGTATTTCAGCTCTCCTATGATAGCAGGAGCCAGATCTCAGCATGTGCTGCCACAACATCTGTGCACCTTGGTACAGAAGTTTCAGATTTTTTATATTTCCTGTATTTCTTCTACTGATTATCTTCTTTTCTTTACTCATTTGGTAATGGTGCCAAGTTCAAAAGGCAGGGACTTTATGAACCAGAGTGTGTAAAGAGCCTTGCAATCCATCCATTTTAATGTTACCATTAGAATTGTAATCTTTATTATCTAATACCCTCTCTGAGTCCATGTCACAGCAGAGCCAAACTCTGTCCCTGTTTGTGCTGAGCAATGTCTGAAGGAAATCTATTGATTTCAGCAGAATTATTTTGCATCAGTATGGCCCAAACCAGCATTTTTCCCTGAGAAGAGGACTTAAGAGTTCTCTAATATCATCTGTTTTCACTATTGGTTACATTGGGTTAAACTCTGCTCTACTGGCAGAGCACTATATACCCAGATTAGCTGCACTGACGTAAACATAGTCATTCTACCCTTACACCCATGCAGTTTGCCTGAGGATTTTATTTTCCTATTTCTTAGGGCCTTTAGCAGTCAAGATAGCTCTGTAGAAGTACTGACTATGGAGGACAATATAAACTTTGCTATCAGAGTAAACCAATAAAAAAGTCATGTACTATAAGAAAGTCATGTAAGTGTGACATACATGAGTGCTCATATAAGAAACTGAATAAGCAGCTGATGAACAGCTGGACACAGTCACCTCACATGGGTCAGGGTTACAAAGGACTATCTCTGTCATATGACTTGGGTTAGCGTTATTGGTTCCAACAACACAGTCATATCTTCCCTCTTTTTTGAAATTCAAATGTGAACAAAATCTATTGCGAGCTACAAAGTTGGCAGTACAAACCAATACAACCCATTAAAGGAGTAGTTACTGCTACCCCCTGGTAGCTGTTACTATAGCTTCTTGAATTAAAAACAAACAAACAAGAAAATAAAATGGTAAGTTTCACTTTGAGACCAACTACCTGTTCCTTCATCCTCACTGTAAAACATGATATAATATTATATGGGATATGGATTTAACACGGTCTTTTACTCCTTCCTTCCTCTGAGAAAAATACTGCTTGGCAAGTGCCATTTTTTGTTAAATAAGATGAAAGAGTGGGAAAAGTCTTAAGCAGGATGTATCTTTGGGTACCATAATTAAAAGAAAAAAATTCTTGCAAGACTTTTATGAGGTAAGAAAAGGAAAGCTGTATTTGGTTAATGCAAATGATTGCAGCATATCTGTTGCTGTTTTAAAATACTTTGATATGTGGATAGATTCCAAATATATTTCTGCTAATGAATAGTGAAAATACAGGAAGAGGAGAACACGTGGTTTTGCCTCTCTCCTTATTTGGATTAGAATAACACAATACATTTATTTAGTTTTCCTTGTAAAAATCTCAAGGTGATGCAGGTGATAAGGCAGGCATATACAAGAGATTTAGTATCAGACGGTGAAATAATACTGGGAATAATTCAACCAGAAGCATTTTTTTCACCCTTGGAGATGGGTGAGGGGAACCTAAAACTAAACCATCTTCCCATCTGGAGAAAAAAAAAAATCATTTAAAAGCTTGTCATAAATGAAAACAATTTACTTGTGCCCATGTCCTTAAGTGCCACAAACTCTTCTGCTGCTACATTCTCTAATGATATTACTGCATATAGCACATCTCATCTAATCTGTTAGTAAAATCCTAAAGTCACTTATGTCAGTCTCTAATGCAAGCCAAATGAGTCTTCCCAGTAATAAGAAGCTTCGCAGAATTAGTTTTCGTTTTGCAGAAAATTGCCATTGGGGCTGGCACTTTTATCTAAAAATTTCACTCGTGCATAAGCAAAAAACTCATATATTATTTGGTTACATTCCATCAGTATGAGAAATAACATTGTGAGAATTCTATGCATGCTAATGATATATAGAAATCCACCTGCTTTCAGATAAAATGAGTTTAATTTTCTGTTGCCCACTGCCTGGTTGGCCTTTCATAAATTACTTATGCACAGCTATTATTAAAATAGAGGGAAAGCAAATTAGAAAGTCCTCATATCTCTCCACTGGATTTAACCAAGGCAGGGCTGTGACAGCTAGAGTCAGCGTTTTTGAAAAAATTCTGCTCTCTTGAAAAATTTTGCATCTCTATACAATTCTATGCCACTGTTGTAAACGTTCTGACCTGCCTTCTTACCAAATTAACCTAAATCCTTTCTATTTTTCAACATTAATGGAATCCTCTAGAGTCCTGCTGATATATATTAAAATATATTTATTGGTTAATTTGAATTCCAGCATTTTGTACCTCATTTCCCAGGACTTCAGTTATATCTGAACAGCTTGGAGCTTTAGCATTAGAAACTTACAAATTAAGATAAATACATCTGACAATTATCAGATCAAAACAACTTAACTTTCATTGGAATATATGATTGCAAATTTCCCTTCCTGATGAAAGAGAAAATGAGGACTGTCTGCTTGAAACAGTTAATTGGATTTGAAAGTACTGTACATTTCAGCAATCGGTGCAGCTTTTGGTTGGTCAATGACTACTTGACCTCCTGGTTTTCCAACAGACAATTGGTTTTCATTTCTTGAGGGTCTTTTAAGTACATAGTTCATGGTGACTTTAAGTTTAATTTTCTGTTAATGATATTATTTTGCTCTTTTAAGATAAAACTTTCTTGTGATGTGCTGAGCAAAGTGGCAATCCCATTACTGTTTGAGGAAGGACACCTTCTCAAATTGCATTCTTTTAATATTGTCCCTGTGTGGTTACGCTATTTCTAAATGTCATTTTAACACTTTGGGTTTGTATTTCATGTGCATTTAAATGGAGAGCTGCTCTGCTCCTTGAAAAAAATACAACTATTAAAAAAAAAATAAATCAAAAAGTCATTGTGGTCACCTGGCCAGTGAAAGCTCCCTTTTAAGTAACTGGGTCCCCATTCTAATCAGCCACTGATTTAATACCTGGCTCTGATTAGAAGTGGTGTGGGTTAGTTTGGGCCAAGGACAAGCCCTACAGGTCTCAGGTTCAATTTCTTTATTTTCAAGTCCATTAAATTTGCATCCACACCGTATAATAGTGCATTAAGCCCATCCACAAAGCAGGCAGTCTCCTAATGCCAACAACAGTTTAGTCCAAGGCTGACATCCCCAGCTCTCTGCTAAACGCAGCCAGTCCGTGATGGTCCTGCTAAGACGACTATAGTTCTTACACTAAAGCAGCTTTTCTAATGACTCGAAGCAAAAGTTTCTGAGGCATTTCCCCCTAAATTTACATAAAATGGATATTTATTTGTTATCTGCCATAGGCATTATTTTACTTCATATTGCTTTCTGAGAAGGGACCAGAGGCACACAGTGCTGGCCAGCTTTCAGACTGTTGTTTCACAGTACAGCCCTGCAGTCCTGAGGGCTACCTGCCCCCATGGGGGGCTATCCTGCTCCTCCTCCTCCCTCTCCTCCATACTTCAGCTCACAGGAACAAACCACTCACCTTTTTGGTAAGGTTAGACTCCTGGTAGTTAAGGTTCCTTACGTGATTTAGAAGGAGACTGAATAAATGCCAAGGTGGAATAATAGAAATAGAGAGAGGATGTTAATGGCAGTGAGGAACAATTGTGTTCACAATGAGGTAATCCAAATGTACATCCATGAACATGCCTAAAATGTTTCTAGAATTGGTTCATATAGGAACAAGCATACAAAAGCAAACATTATCATGTACTATATAAATTTAGAAATCTCAGATTGAGTCACTTAAATGTTGAAATTCTTTCTGATATGAAACATCCTCAAATTCCTTTCCCTATTAATTTTAGGATATACACATTTTCTGTTCCTTCTTGCAGGTCTGTTATCTAATCAAGAGAACAGGTGGCTAATTATTAAGCATCAGTTTTTACCAATATAAAAAATATTTTAAAACTCATTACTCAGCTTCTCCATTGTTTAACTAAAATTATTATTAATAGCTACAAATACTTTAAATTTCTCTCTGGTTTTGAGACTTTTAGACTGCACCTCCTTCATAGTCTCCAAGGTCAAAACTTTACATCCATATCCCTCCACCCCTCAATGGCAATTTCAGTTATCATAGATTCATATAATAAAGGAACGTTCTTCAATTCAAGTATATGTTGCAAAATTTGTGATAAAAATGTAAAAATTATGAGATAGGTTGCAATACTGAGTTTCACACACATATGGTTGTATGTTTGAATGAACTGAAATGAAACGCAATGTACTCAACATTATAAAATACTATTGCTGTCCACAGTATCTGACTATTCCCTGTGGTTTCCTCTCCCTCCTGACCATTCAGTATCTGTAAATCAAACCATGCAGTTCGATATAACTCCTGCCCTGCACAGTCAAGGCCTAAGAAGTTCATCTTGAGGATTCCAAGGAACACACATAATGCAAAGACTTTAGACACAGTGATGAAAAATCACTTGGGATTAATTACTGTAATTTGTGGCTCATATTCCAGGTACATACAGGAATTCTGGTCAGGACCACACTATGGTATATGTTAGACAAACAGAGAGGAAAAGAGGTCAGCCTTGCTGTCAGAAATGAGCAATCTAAATAACACAAATTGCAGACATATCTGTGAGCATAATGCACTATGCTACATAAACAGCTTGTGGGAAATCCATAGACTGAAATTCACTCCCCTAAAACAATGACAGATGATTTTTAACAATAATGAACAATTGCATAAAAAAATTAATTAAAAAAATCTGTTTCCAAACTGTTCTTGAACACAACTATTAAAGTATTCATTTCATATAACTTACCCAGATGCAGCAGAAAATACTAGGTAAAAGCCTGTCATGAATTAAAAAATGTTGTGAACATAAAGAACACCAAAAATTATGACTTCTTTCTATACCCTCTCAAGTACAGAATGTCCTGTGCACTAGTAGAGGACATCCTATACTCTAAGACTCTTCAAATGCTATAATTAAAGGTCTGTCAGAGTTTCCATTAAATCCCTGATTTTCAGGGTTTAATTAATAATAACAGTGAAAATTAATGTGAGTAGAATTAAAGCCACTGTCATAGTTCTACTGCATATTAATTCCTGATTTAAACCCTCTACAACATGTGGGACAGATCCGGCTTCCTCACTTCAGACAAAACTCCTACCACAGGGGAAACCTTTCCATGTAAAATTCCTCATTGGAGACAGTGGATATTTGTCTGAACATAGAAAGTGTGATCAGCCTCTGAAATACCTATAGCACTATATAAATGAGAAGTTCAATGAACACTTCAGAAAGTCAAGAATTACTGAATTGCATAAAGTTTTGGAATAAATGCCTTAAGTGCAATTCAAACTCATACACCTGAAAACTAATGAACAATCACAATTCCTCAGTCAATTCCTTCCCATGAATTGACTCAGTATGATTTTATTCATTTCTCTTTGAAATATTAGTATTCTTAATTATTTATAATTTTTCTAAGTAAGAATTAAGGGGTTGGTTTCATAATGGAAGATGGATATCACGTGTAAATATTGGGAAATGGGCTTTCCCTGGAACTACAAGAGCAAATCAGATGTTCTGTTACTGAAACAAAGACTTACTGGCATTTTGGATTTGAGTGAAAATAATTTGGAACACAGAATGTTCCATTAGATTATTGCCTGAAAATAAGCACTGGTATCTCACCACACAACACGAGGAAATTTAATCTTTCACATAAAAGGATCAAATAAAACTACCTTAGTGTGGAAGTCTAGAGAAGGACCTGGTAGAATACTAGAGGATATTCAGTTCTCTTCAAAGTAAATAGTATTACAGCTGAAAAATGTGAAAGCATGAAATTTTCTCAACACTGCTATGAGAAACAGACCCCGAAATACCAGACATGCAAAACACTACAGTGAAGGGTGGAGACAGTACGTTCAGGAATTGTTAAAAACATTAAGAATATTTTGTTTCACTAAAAAGCACCTATTATAAAATACATATCTCATGGGCAGATTCCAAACTAATGGGTGGCATTGTTTTATCTTACATGAAAACCTATGCTGTAAGTCTGTCACATACTGCAGAGGCTAATAGAGAAAAACAATCAATACTATTTGTTCTCATGATTGCTAAGTAGGTCAAGGAAGATCACAAGTGAAGAAACAGTGTTATAAAGGAAAGTGGGAATTTATATTAATGAAACTTATGATGTTGCACTACCAAAAAATGAAGTCCACTTAGTAAAAAATCATAATAGAACACATAAGGATAAATAATAAACTTAAAGCAATAGGAGAGAATATAATCTGGTTTCAGTAAAGATGGATACATTTGCAGCACAACAGAAAAAGACTGATAGAAGGTCAGCAATAAAAGACTCTGTGGTGATCTTGTATTTGTACTATCTTAATATCTAAATGTGGGTACTGTCGTTGTCACCATGCAAGTCACTAAAAGACACAGTCTTTGATCTACAGAATTCAAAATCTAAACAGATTATACGGACAAAATGTTGGAAAATAAAGAATTATCATACCTTTATCAATCTAGAATTGAAGCCATAATTCCAGAGCAACCTACACCAGAAAAGTAATCACCAGGCCCTGCCTCTGTCCTCTGTGTGTGCTTCCTACACCACTCGCTGAATGGGTCTGGTTCACTATTCCAGCAGAAAATTATCCCTTGAAAACTAAGCTCATTTTTGTTACACTGAGGTACTGACAGAGATCAGTAAAGGAACTGACAAATATCGGAGGCAACAGGGACACAAATGTGTGTCCAGGTGGGAGAGGATGCAGGGGAGGAGTAAAACAAAGATTAAGTCATTTATCAGAATTCACTCAGAAATTCTTTGGCATGCATCGGATAAGTTTTCACTTATGAGAATAAGTAGCTATAAATAGATCCTGGATGAGTTTAGGATGGACATTTCAAGAGACTTTTTAATCCTTAGAGCACCAAAAGTTTCCATCAGCCATCCTATGAGGTTAATAAGAGCAAAAATCATAAGGAGATTTTAGATGGAGCTTTGCATTATATGGGATGGTTGACAGAGATGATAAAGGGTTATGACTTGAAAACTCTAAAATGTCCTTTCAATTCTATGCATTTTGAAATGGCTCAAATAATTTTTAACTAAGAGAAGCTGAAAAAAAGCTCCTTCAAGTAACTGTATTGGAAGAAGTTAAATCAAAATGAAGTCAATGCTAAAACTAGGGAAAAGGTATGAATTTAAATGTGCAAGCCTTAGAAGCCAAGAACAGTGTTCTTACAGATTTTTGTCATCACTAACCAGTACACAACAGTTCTACTCTTGGCAGAGACAAATTACCAACCAAACCAGAGTAAACCAGACTAGCAATCTGGAGTGTATTATTTTGTTCTGCTTCAGAATTTAAAGAATTGAGAAACCAACCCAAAACTTCACATGAAGACAGTTTGCTATAATCCATATCATGATAAAACAAAGAATATCTCATCCAAAATGGAAAAAGCCAGTAACTGTTTGTGTATATCAGTTGCTGAGCTGTGAGCTCTTGTGTTAAATTTAAGCTAAGGCCCACACCATCACTTTCCCCTCTCTGGTCTTCTCTAATGCTGAAGTCACAGGACAAACATCTGGTGATCAAAGTGAAATCACGAACTGGATAATTTCTATTTGGATGTTACTTTTTGGGTCCACTTATCCCTGCAGCTGGAGCAATTCCTTCCAGCAGCTCTATGCTGTTTTGTGAGCAATGCTGGCAGAAAGCCACAAATTTATGAAAAACTTTGAAGGGGCTTAGTGTTAAAGACCTCTTACTTTCCAATCAGCACAGCTTGAATCGATAACGCTACTGCCAAACATAAACAGGCATAATGGAAATTTTACAAAGCAAGACCATTTGTATGTAACATCAAAACCAGCACAAAGTCCTCTTTCCATAAGAGTGCAAATCACATTTAGAGTAAGACCAGCAAGAAAAGCAAGATTACTTTGTGATGATTGGCTGCAAAGTTCACTTGCTTGCTTGATAATGAATTTCAGTCATATTGTCATGTACTGCAGGCTTCATCAACAGAGTGCTACACTGCCAAAAAATAATTTTAGCACACCAGAACAAAAGTTATAAAGTACACACATTATTATTTGCTTTTGTGCAAGTAATAATTTACAAAAAATATTATTTTACTAAAATCCTGCCCAAGCACAAATTTAAAAAAAAAAAAAAAAAGAGGGAAGGGGAAAAAAGATGGAAGATGCTGCTGTAAGAATGAACATGGACTCAGGTATGTGGTAAGATTTTGCTTCCATCAGAAATAATAAATGGGAAGAGATTGTTGAATACATTTCCACTGCAAAGGGAAGAAAGCAGTTCATGGTATGTTGCACTTGTAAAGAACTGATTTTTTTTTTTTAGCCTGGCATTATTTACAGTATCTTATCTACATCAGTTATACATAAAATACAAATAGCACCTTCTGCTGCCTCTCAAGTCATACTTCAGTGTGCTCCCAGAGCAGAGATGCTGTTCATGTAAGCATGACTCAAGGTGCTCCCAGAGAAAACCTTGTGCTCAATACATGCCCTAGTGTGCTGCGAGGCCTTCCCAACATAACACACACATTGTCCGTGGGTACTCCGGGTGGCAGTCAGTGTGGATGGGAGCTGAAAAGCCCAGGAAGCACATCACGCTCCTGGCACCTCCACCTGTGCTTTTTAACAGCTTTACACAGCAACTGGCTGAGTGGGAACAAGCAGCCTCCTCCTGGCTTCTGCACACATATAAAAGTACAGCCCAGCTGCAAGGAATTAGAGGCTGTGATGGTCAGGTCAGGTTACAGAAGTTGTAGCACACAACAGGGATAGCTAGGTTTGGTGCCCCAAAGTTCCATGTGACACAACAGTTACAGTATCACACAGCTCTCTGTCCCTCTCCTCTCCTTTTAGACTCCAGCTGCTTGTGCTCAGAAAGCTGCTCTTCCCAAGCCTGTGGCTACGCTTTTGAATTAGCAGGAGTAACTGGATATGGAGGCAGAGACAGTTGCTTTTCCCAGAGCTTTTGTAAAGAACTATCTGGGAATTCTTCAAGAAAACTGTCCTTCTCAGACTTGAAACTTTTCATGGGAGTTTACTAATTTTAGTGAAACTTTCAGAGTATCTCAATCCACGACAGGATTTTTGACAAGGTAAGAAAGAGAGGCATGGCCAGTATCCCAGGATATTTGTACTAGCCTGGGAATATAAAAGACAAAACATTCAAGTGAGGCAGCATTTGGAAAGTTGTAAATATAACATTGCACTTACTAGAATACCTACATTTTCCACACTGTTGTCAATACAGAAGCTGTTTGGGTGCATGAGACTCCCAGATGCAGACTCAGGTTATGTCTTGTACAACACTGACACCGTCCATAAGGACCATCTTTCCTAACAACATCAGACACACAGTGAGTGTCCAGTGTGCCTGGAAACCTCAGCCTTAGGGAAGATGTAAATAGGAGCTTATCATGAGCATAGGGAAACAATGACTGGAAAGTTACCTCAGGACTGTGAAAGCGCTCTCTCAACATCTATCTGATAATGTAGTTACTCCAATGACTCTCCTGAAATTATCCTTACTTTACACAGGAGTCAGAGAAAAATGAAGCTGCTTAAACTGTAAAAACCTACCATGTACATCTTTTCATGCAAATTAAATTAAAAACCCTCATGGAAATAGTCCAAAGAACTTTCTCTGCATGTGGCAGTAAGTCATTTAAGTCATTCGGTGAAATGGGATAATGACCATTACTTTTCACTTGGCCAGTTCATATTGTGACAGTGGGAGAGAGACAGTCTGTCAAGTTTTTGTCCACAATGCCTAATTTTTCACCACACTGCTCCTGCCCTCCCTCCGTTGTGTCAGGCGTTGGAAGGGCAACAAGAGGCTCAGCCAGTGGATGGAGAGGCTGGAGGAGGGGGGTTGAACTGTAGGCAGCCTGCAGAGTCTGCTGGAAGGGCTGTGCTGTCTCTCCTCATGGCTGATATGCATCTATGTCCCCATGCCATATTACATGGAGGGGATTAGAAATAGGATTTCTGATATTTCAGCTGACATGTCAGAAGTGATAATTTCAT
This sequence comes from Formicarius rufipectus, assembly GCA_013399695.1. Taxonomy (NCBI): domain Eukaryota; kingdom Metazoa; phylum Chordata; class Aves; order Passeriformes; family Formicariidae; genus Formicarius; species Formicarius rufipectus. The sequence goes on along the minus strand of VXAU01004203.1, from coordinate 3,575,014 downwards.
GCAACTGTCTATGCTGCGACCTAAAATCAAATATTCTACCTTTTAAAGGGATTGTATATATTTCATCTGTACTTCTAGGCTCACAACCTTTTTCTGCAGTAACTGCAATGAAAAGCACTGCAAAGAGGCTAATTCATAGATAATGTTTTCTATCTCTAGATGTACCTTAGTCACTCCCTAATGACTTAAATGTGTACATGAATGGCAATAAGTGTTAATATACCTCTGAAATTTATGTGGATCAGTTTGTAAAAGTTTGGAAGACCTTTTGAAAAAATCAAAAAATCTAACAGTCTTAGGGTTCCCCCACCCCTTTTTTTTTTCTTTTTTAACCAAGGCCAATAAAATAAAGAAGCAAATTAACTCTAAGTACAAGGTATCAAGGTCACTGACTATAAATATAAATAATGCTGTTCTGCATAAATCTTAAACCGCTTACTGCAACTACTAATATAAATTTACAGTATTTACAAGATTAATCTTTTAAAAGAAAATTACAGGATCATAATATCAAACAAGATTATGCTATGTGCTCTATAGCATTTTACTATACACACATCAGTAACATGACAGCAAATATGTACTTTGGAGGTATCAAGCAACTACTGCATGAAGATGGTGACACACCGTGCCAAATATCAAGCACAGCAACAAGTCTTGGGGCCATCTGATCTCACTATATAAAATAATTTGCTAAACCCTTGACAGCCCCATTGTAGGTCTAAGGGGATATATACAGATTGTCATGCCTCCATAGAAATAGAGTATTCCAACTACAACATACAGATGTAAGATTTTGTAACTGTTGGCTACTAAAGCAGTAGAGATTCCAGAAATACTACAATGCAGATAGAATCCTTGGATCCTGCCACTGGGACAGAATGAAGTTAACTTTTGCTAGGTTATATGCATCTCTTGCACTCTTACAGTGGCAGTTTCCATGTTGCATTCATGCAGTCCACAGACTGCACCAGGTAAATTGTAGCAAAGGTCTCTTGGTTCAGGTGAGCTCTGTGCTTTATTCTAGCTAAGGGTCTGGTTCACTGTTTGTAAAGTTTGTCTAGCTGTTTTCAATGAGAAACAAGTCTCCCAGCAAAGACAAGCAAGATCACCATAAGAATCCAGTTAGTACTTTAGACCAATAGACACCCTTCTTCTCGAGTACTAAATAGTGCTAAAAATATCAAGTAGAAATTTTTCCTTGCTATAATTTCTAGATAGTAAAGAAAACCAAGCTCATTTCCCTTCCAAAAGTCTAAAAGCATGTGATTTACACCAGTATTTTAACATGGCTTTGTACAACAGAACAAATACACTGATGAGAAGCCCAGTTTTGGCCTGCAATTATACACCTGAGTATATGTTAGGATGTTGTTCTCAGAAGCATAAGCTCCATCTCATCCTGCTGCACTGTAACTTCTACTGCCACTAACCCATCAATAGATACTGTTTGCAGCAAAGCACATGCCTCTCTGACATACAACAGAAGACCTTGGTTCTCAGGAGGACATTCCTTCCCTTTCTCTTCTTTGCCTCCCCAGGCAAAAACTGTTGCCTTGACAACTCTGGGGGATTCTCTGACTCCACGTATGCCAGTAGGGGGAAGGCCAATTTCCATCCACAAAATACAGAACTGCCAAGAAATGAACAATTAAGTGTTCTGATTTCCTCAGTACTGCCAAAATGGGTAAGAAAATGAAGAAACTTACTACAGACACAGGATTCTGTAAGCCAGAAGCAGCAGGATTCAAGCACTGAAGACTTACAGACACAAGTGGGGAACAGAAGAAACTGCAGTTGCTAGAGACTTTAGCAAAGAGCTGGGAATGGCCAAGGTTCTCATCAATCAGCTTCCTGTAACTGTCAGGCCTCTGACCTTCCATGGCACTGCCCCTGCTGCACCATTACACTGTTTATAAAGGAAGTGATAAAAAAAAAAGCAAAAGGAAAACACTATTAAAAGAAAAATTAAAAGGATCCATTTGCAGTTTTCACTACTCTTGCATACAACTTTTCACAATATTAAATAGGACTAACTCTCTTTGTTTCAAATTTTGTGCCCCATTTTTATTTTTTGAGTTTGACTCTGCTTCAAATAAAGGTATTTCTAAAGTAAAAAAGAAGACAAGAAAAGTGATGGTCAAGAAAAACATCACAGAACAATAAACAGACACTGTTTATATGTAACACCGAAAAAACTATAAGCATGCTGCCTTGATTATTCTATGTCCTGTAACTGAACTGAGGGTTACTCAGCTAGGGAATACTCAGCTGTGTGGCTATTCTGTCACATCTCACGACATCCATGAGGAACATCACATCCACTGAAAGTCACAACTCAAATGTTGAAATAGATATGCTGCTGTAATAGTTAAATTCTTCAGTACCTTAAGCACATATAATGGCTTTTGGCTTTACTCTTCTATCAAACCTTCCCCTCCGTTAAGGGTTAGTCAAAGCACAGGCTATGTGTAGTGCCAGCAGGTATCTGATCATAACAGGTTATGTGCATTCTTTACCAGAAGGAAATTATTTTGTAAAGTATCTATTAGTAAATTGAGCTGGGTTTTCACAATCAGTAGAAGCCAGAAGTACAGGAGAAGCAACTTGCAACACCATAGTGTCAACAGAATCTGTAATAAAAAGCACTGCACTCTGTATTCCAAAAAGACTGCAGCATACCAACAGACACTTCTGACAAATTCACCTGACACCAGTGCAGCTCTAACATGCATTTATTACTGTAATGTATTTTATTCAAGGAAAGCAGAAACAAAGGCTACTGTAATAACCCTTCTGCTGGCAGATAAATTTAACATGCAACCAGGTATGACCAGGCTTCATGATACAACAACCTGCAAGTCAAACTAGTAGCATTTCTATTTTAAGCTAAATGGAAGGGGATTAGGGTAAGAAAACTCCCCCTATTGACCACTGACATTGTTTATTACATAAAAGGTAATTGCTTAGAGAAGATTCCATCTCCTTTTGCTGCAGAAAATGTCCTAGTTTGCTGTTAACCCTTCTCCCATTACATTGCAGCCACATTGGTACCACTGCTCATAGAAGCGTAGAGAGCCTTCTGCATGATTGAGGGCAAGAACCTTGTAATGCACTACCTTTATCTGTCACATTTTGGTCTACAGCAGTAAATTTTGTATGCCTCTACTGACTACTCCCTGGAAATATGGTAAAGATGTGGCCTTTTATACAAAGATAAGGTACACAGAAATGATATCCCGAGAAAATATGGTAATAGAAAAGAACAGGCTCAAACAACAATGAACAGCTCACAGTCAAATCCAAAAGCATTAGAAGATTTCAGGCTGTGTTGGTAGAGTACAAATCCATCTTGGATCAAATTATTCACCCATTTACTGTGGTCTCTTGCTTGGCCTGGCAATTAGTTCAACTGTGGAATGCTATTTAGGAATACACTTACAATCCCCACATATTCTTTACAGCACAAATGGACTCTGGAAAGGAACTTTCAGGCTACCCACGTAAACAAAGCAGCAATTGCTTTCACAGAAGTACTAAAGTTGTGCCCGAGATTAAAAGGCAAATAAGAAAATTCTCATTTCCTAACTTGTATTCTGGGCAATGCGAGGGAATTCATTTCACCTCTTCATGCCCCTGTTTTGTCATCTCTAAAACAAGGATCATGCTATCACCTTCACAGGACTCTCTGCCTATTTTTTGGCTCTGACAGGGTCATGAATTTTTCTGGTATGTGTAACATACATGTGGAGCTTAGCAATTCCAAGCATTCTTGTAAGACAATGCTTTCTTGTTAGGCCATTTTAACATGGACAAAGCTGATCTTCCAAGCAAAAAGTTATGTTAGCAAAATTCACTTGGGCAAAACAACATCCACAAACAGGGAAAAACCAAATCTGAACTTTAACACATTCTTGAACTCACCTGAGAGGGCTGAAGGTCAAAATTAATGTCAGTGGATGGGCCTGATCTGCAGAAAAGGATTTTTCCATTCTGTTTGAGAAACAAAGAGAAGGAAAAAGCTATTTTTAGAATTACAATTTGAAATGCCCATTGGAAAAATTATGAAAAGAAAAAGTGTATTTTGCCCTCTTTTTTCCTACCAGTTCTGATTTATCATTGCATGACACAATTTTCACAACCTACAGTAAAATATTGCAATTAGTTTAATCCCTTAGGGATGTAAGCTACTTTGTACATCTGTAAATAAACTGCTTTATGCTAAGCAGTCTCAGTCTCTTCCCCAAAACTGTTAAAAGTAATTTGGGACATAATTAGCAACCCCTGAGAATGCAATTATTCTATAACAGGCAATTTTGCAGTAAAAATTTCCCTTCTATCATATAGATTTTAAACCAAAAGGTCATTTTGGCTAATAGTTTCTACAATTTTACCTCTCTCTCCTCCCCAAAGTTAAAAGACATGTGACGTCTTAGAGGAAAGGAACATGTTTTCTTGCAGTGCTTTAGAAAAATACTATGACTGCAATCTACATGAGCAACTTCCAAAGGCAAAAGTGCAGTTTGGTTTCTCAAAACAAGTCCCTGGCTTGACTCTCAAATTCCTCAGAAGGCTGATATTCATATCATCAAACAAAAGCTGATTTTTAATAAGTTTTCTGTTTGTGTCTGTAGGATTTGCTCACCTAAATCAGTGCTGCATTTTCTTTTGCATTTGCCTGCTTCCACTCAGTGTAAGCAGGCCCTTAGTTGCCTTTCAGCTGAGTAGTGTCAATGATAATAACAATACATTTTTATTTTTAGACCACTCAAAGCTAAAGGCAAGTTAGCTCTGCATACGTATGCATGCACACACAAATGTAAGTAATATCTGAACATTTCCAAAGGACAACAAGTCCTTTTGGAATGGTAATGAATAGAGAAATCATCTTGTGCCCTGCATGAGATAGGTGCATTTTAAAATTTTTCTGTATAGCTTCCATGAAAATTGGCCCCTAAGCAAGGGTGTGAGTCATTGATGAATACAGCTCTAAGGCTTCACGCTGTGCAGCAAGAGCTGTAAGAGGCATTAGAGGAACAGAGGGGTGGAGGAGGAGAGAGAGGGTTAGGAGGTTATTAAATAAAACCTGGTAATGGTTTGCCATGAACATTTTCAGAGCAGCATTAGGCAAACGCACATCCCGACCCATTGGGCAGTGCCCTTTGCTGGGCAGTGCACAGAACAGCCCGCCAGATCACTTCTGCCTGCACCAAAGTCACTGCTGCCACAGCCCCTTGCAGGGCCTGGTAGAAAGTCAGGTCCTGCAGGTAAAATAAATTACCCTATGCCACAGTGTTTTACAGTAACTTTTCAAATGAGTATTGCAGTGGAAGGATGGAGTTTTTCTCCTCTGCACCCACCTCCACCACTGGGCTGTACCAGCAAAACCACAGCCTTTGCCAGCGCAACTATGCAAGAAGTAGAGAACAGGCTAAAGAGTACCTACTGTTGACCAATTTAAACTTCCTCAAACTTCAGAGGTATTTCCCTTTGGTTCATAATCGTTGGTTTGGGGTTTTGTTTGTTTTGTTTTCTAAGACCAGTGTATTAAACTTCAGTCATTCATTGGTTATGAATAGAGTATACAAAACTGGTAACACATCAGACCTGGATTATGAGCAATTCTTTCTTAGCAACTGTGTTTCTCTTACCTAAGTCAGGAAGTCCAGATCTCAAAATAGATAAGCTTTTTAGTCAATACATAAGTCATTATCATGCCAAATCACCCACCCCTCAGACTTCCTGTGTGTCCTGATCTCACACTGACTTGTGCAGTCTCCTCAATATCTTCCCAGTTTTGCTTCCCTCATTGTGTCTGCAGCCTTAGTGCACCCATTTGAAAGAAAAGATACAGTGTGCGCCATTACATCCCAATATCAAACATCCTGCAACTTGCAGGTTCACATGTGAAATTTATTATAAACAGGTATTAAATGCCACTAACTGGCTACATTGGGTTAGTTATGAATAATCCAATAACCCTTTAAATGAGGTTTGTTTTTTTTTTTCAGTAAATAGCTCAGATGTACAGTCTGGAAAAAAATTCCTGAATTTTAGATAACAAAAGTATCACTTCTTAGAAAGCAAACCATAACTGAAATCTCTATTTTCACACAGATAACCATTTAAGGAGTTTCGGCATAAATAAACAAAATATATATATTTTTTTTTTTCTTAACAGACACAAGAGGAACTTTAAGTCTTTTAAAGGACAGAAACAGTGGGTTTACATTTAGGCAATTTGAACAAATGGTCTACATAAGTGAATATTAAATCCATAAGGAATGTTAGCGGGAAAATAGTTTGTCATGTTACAAGTACTTTTGTTTCTCTAACATCCATAAAAATAAGAGCTAGAATTAAAACAAACAAACAACAAAACAGAAAACCCAAACCAAACCAAAACCAACCCTCTGTGTGTGTCTATATGTATATTTAGGAATAGGAATGATATATTCCTTCTTAACTGAGGAGTCGGTAACTGCTGCTGTTTTAAAAAAGGCAACAACAAAACCCCTCTGAAATCTACAGACACGCAGCACCATCTGGTGGATTAGCACGTCTGGCAGAGCTCTGGATTTACAGAACACAGGCAGAAGGGAAAAGTCAAACAAACAAAAACATATCATGGAAATTTGTTTAGTCAGGGTCAGGCAAGAGAAACTGAAGGCTGTGGAATTTCCATGAAAATTGTGAATTAATACTCTTTACTCATATAACACATTATGCTTTTCAGACACTATATATGAATCTGCACTCACAAAAGTGTGAGCAGACTGTTTAAGATCACAAAAATTCAAAAAGTTTGGTATGTTTTTAAAATAACTGGCTCAAGATTGATTTGATTAGGTTTCTTGCATGTATACATTATGGCATGTGATTATAAATTGCCGTATTTCATTGGAAGCCTTGCTTAGTGAACAGGATTTGCTGCTCACGTAATAACAAATAGCTATCCAATAATTTGCTTTCTTCTTCTCAGGCACTATATGTATTATTTCATACAGAAGCTCTGCTTGGATAAGACAAGATGATTAGGTGCTCACCACTCCAATACCACACTGAATTACAGGTGCTAATTAAAAATCTCTTCAAGGCCAGTTGCCATTTATTTTTCACATACAGGAAGTAAAAGAAGGTTCTCATTTTGGGTAGGAAAGGAGAGGGGCCCTAATATGAACACAGTGTCTGGAATTCCACCCTTTCATTCAGTCAGGTCAGCTCACCACACCCTGCAATGCCTGCCTCTTGGCATGGACCCTCCAGCAGAGTCCTCACAGGCTGCCCCTTCACCTGACACCTTCCAAACAGCTGAGGCTCTGCCTTGTTATCTCACCAGTGCAGCACCCCTGCACTGATCTCCTTGGTGATTATCCCCATTTCTGGTCCAGTGCTGAGTGCTGCTGGTCCTAAGAATTCAGTTTGAAAAGACACCTGTCTACACATGTCCATCTTCTAGAAGTCTCCCCCCACCATACTAGAATCAGGAATACATACATCTGAAGTCTGATTTTTCTGCGTACAGAAATTTCCCTCATTAATGGCCTTATATCTCAAACTTTTATCCTCCTGCAGGTCATCTGTATCTTTGTCTTGTCCACACTGGTAATGCAGGTCAAATCATCCTGCATTCCTCTGAAGACACAAACTGTACACAGCAAATCATTCTCACAGTCAGACACATCATCACTCAGCTGCAGACTGTAAAAGCCTACAGCAATATTCCAACCGAGGGCTTTGGCCATCACAGCTTCATACATCCCAGAGGACAAACAGGAAGGTGACAGGAGGTTGCTTACTGCCAGTTACTGTCTGGACTCACTACTTTTTCCTTGCTCCTTCAGAACATCCTATAAGTATACACAGCCCATCATGCCAAGTAAGACAACACAGGCAAAAACAATCTTCCTCACAACTTCTGTACTTGTTTTTCAGGTAGTATGAGTCACTGAACCCCAGACCATTCCTCTGTTTTTAAGAAACCGTAGCCTCCACATGTTGCTCTTCTGTTTTCTTTCAATAGTTCAATAATGACAATGTGGGACTTAGGGAATGAGCAGTGAAGTGACCAGCAATAATCTGCTCAACACTGCAAGACACCATTTTGGTGCCTCATCAGGCCTAACTTTCAGTGTTCCTCAGCAATGTTTATTCTCTGAAAATACCCTGTAACACGTTCAGATATCTAGCAAGATCACATCCTCTGCTGTGGTCAGAGTTGCTGATTTGCTATGGGCCCATGTTTTATAAAAAAACCTCTCTGCAAACTTATTTCTCCTCTAGTCCACCTCCCAACCATTTGTCAGTGCTTACTGTTGTTTTGCTTAGGCCTTTTTTTAAATCATGCTTCAGTTAACTCCTTTAATGACTTTTCAGATGATTCAGCCAGACAATAGTCACCAACAGAGGGTTTCTCCACCAAGACTCTGCTTCTTTTTAAGAGCATATAGTCACAGGACAAGGGGGACATGGATTCATACTGAAAGAGAGTAGGTTTAGATTAGAAATAAGGAAGAAATTCTTCCCTGCGAGGGTGGTGAGACACTGGTACAGTTTGCCCACAGAAGCTGTGGCTGCCCCATCCCTGAAAGTGTTGATGGCCAGGCTGGATAAGGCTGTCAGTAACCTGGTCTGGTGGATGTTGTCCCTGCCCATGGAAAGGGGTTAGAACCGGATGATCTTTAAGGTCCCTTTCCAACCCAAGCCATTCTGTGATTTCTGCCAAGACCGGCCTGCCTGTCTCCATCTATGAATGGTGGAGCCCAATGACACAGGATTATTTGCAGTTCAGCAGTGCAGAATGCAGGATGTTACAGAAAGTAACATCTGAGTTCATAAGGACATAGCATTAGTGTTTATGGTCTCCTGGGCACACCCCAGCTCAGGAACCCACCTATTAATTGTGGAGATGGTTCAGAAATAGGACACATACTGTGCACACTCCCAGACCCCCGCTATTTGGTGCCACCAGCAGCAGGTGAGCTGTCCCACTGTGTGACCCCAGACCTGTGTGGTGTCCCCAGCACCAGATGAGCTGTCCCATGTGTGACCCCAGACCCCACACACCTGTGGCTCGGGCAGGCTTTGTGGAGGAGGCAGCTGAGCCCGGGGTGGGGGCTGTGAGGCGGTGCCGATGGCTCTGGGTCTGACACCCTCCTCTGCGGACAGTGAAACCCACCCCACGTCTCGGGGACCGGCAAACTGAGCCCCGGGACCTCCCGTCGCCACACACTGTCCCCTTCGCTACACACTGACCCCCTCGTCCCCGTTGCCACACACAGTCCCCGTTCCCACACATTGTCCCTGTTGCCGCCCGCTGGGCCCGTTCCCACACACTTGTCCCCGTCCCCACAAACCGTCCCCGTTGCCACCTGCTCTCCCCATCGCCGCCCCCGCCTCCGTTGCCACACACCGCCCCGGTTCCTGTCCCCGTCCCCCCCGCTATCCCCTCCGTCCCCGTCGCTGTCCCCGTTGCCAGGCTCCCGGCGCCGCCCATCCCCGGCCCTGCACGGCCATGGAGAGCCTGGGCAGCCCGTCCACCGCCTTGGTGCTGGCCGAGCTGGGCTGGGACAGCGCCCACGCCGTGCCCGTGGCCAACGCGGAGAACAAGGCGCTGGAGGAGGAGGTGGGCGCGGGGCTGAGGGCACCGAGCGGGGTCCGCCCGCAGCGCCGGGGATGGAGGGGGAGGTAGAGGAAGGGAGGGATACCCACGAGTCCTGCGGCGATTCAGGAAGGAAATCCTCCCCCCGAGCGTGGGACGCGCATCCCCCGAGCCCCTCAGCAGCAGTGCGAACCCCGGGGTTTTCTTCCCAAATCTTTCCTCTCACTGCTTTAGGGGAAGGCTGTGTGTACTTCTTACAGGCTTTTTATTTATTTATTAATCACCATGGCTGCTATCCTTAAGTAGCTGCAGGTAATAAGCACTCAGCTGCAAAGAGTAACTTGGCGATTCAACCTCTCGAACAGCTGCAGAGGATGCAAAAGGAAAAAGCGACCCTGAGAAATGAGCTGACCAACTTTGAGGAGCGCATAGAAGCAATGACGACTCACCTGAAAAACGTCAGGCAAGACTTAAGTTTCTCTAAGGTAAATCACCATCTCCAGTTGATCCATTTTATCAGACAGACTTGTAACCTGAGTATCTCTTTGAGGTTGGTATCCTTGTACATTTTGCAAGCTTTGTTAGGCCCTTATTCCAGGATTTCCACAAGAAACAAAAGTTAGACTCTGTATCTCAGTGAATTTATTTCATGGTTGTTAAAAAGACTACCCTCTTTCAAATGACTGTGCCTAGAAGAAGGCCAAGGAAGATGTGTTTTAGAATTTTCATGAATGGGAACTTTTGAAATTATTAAGAAAAAATTGGTCAAGGAAAGTAACATCAGTGTATGGGAAAAACAAATTTATAATCTTTATAATGGTCAAAAGTTAGCTGTGAAATGTTCAGGAAGAATTAATTCATAGCCATGAAAAATTAAGTGGCATGGTTAAGGCCTGTGTCTTCACTTACACTCTGAGTAATTGGCCAGAATGGGTAGTTTAGATTTCTAAAGAGTTTCAAGTCAAAGCATTACCCTTTTCAGGTAAAATACCCTAGGTGAAAAACTAGTAAGAAAAGAAACTTCCCTGCAGCAGAATAACTTCTTTGGGTGTTTTTTTGTTTGTTTTTTTGTTGTTGTTGTTGTTTGTTTGTTTGTTTTTCCTTGTGCCAGATTCAAGTTTTAATTTGAATTAAAAGAAAGATTAGATAATACAGAAGTACTGCTATAGGCCAGCCTGATGCAGATCTGTCTCAGCTCAAAACAATAACTTCTGTGTTGTTTGTTTGTTTTTTTCTGCATCTCCTGAATCTGGTATAAAGTTACTGGTGATCAAGGAACTAAGATTCTAAGATTTTGATGCTGAAAGGTTAAGATTTTTGAGTCTTGGGTGAAAAATCTGAGTTTTTAAGGCTATAAATGCTTGATGTGTGGATACTTGATACAGCATGTATATGTATATATGTATATATATATAAATATAAGAATGCATGTATTTGTGGTACTAAAATCCAAAGTTTCTCTGAAAATTCCTATATTTACATGATGAAATCACACCATCTCTGACTTGGGATTTGATTGTAAGCAGAAAAAGTTTGTTAGCTAATATTCGCTTTTTGTTTATTTTGAAATGCTGAACTTTATTATTCTGCAGTCTCTTTACAATGCCAGAGAGAATGAAATTGAAAGTGAACACCACTTTAAAGCCCTTGCTGAGAGAGAATGTGGACGTCTCAAAAAAGACCTTAAACGACTGCAAGATGAGTTGGTGTCCTTAGGAGAAAAGAAAAACCATCAGGAGGTAAGGTTTAAAATTTTTGGAAGAGAATACCTGCATTGCAAAATTTTATGGCTTGTCCTCAGTCACACTTACAGAAACAATAGTATAACTCAAGAATAGCTAATTGTAATTAAAACTTATGAGTTGTAGTAGATGATCTGGAGGTGCTTTTCCCTGTGAAGGCAAATAGAGCAACACTGAGAATCTACTTGCATATACTGATGAATACTTAGCAAATATTATTTATATATCGAAAGACTTCTGTTCCTAATGCCATATACACAGCCACATATCCATATCACTGTCTGGTTAATTCTCACAGGTATTTTCTTTATGGTTTAAAAATTGAATTGTTGGTGGCAAATCTTCTCCACAGAAACCTGGGGCATGTTTTCAAGATCAAAATTTTGTTTTACATTAAAAAGTAATCGAATGCTGTCCAGTTATAGGTGATTTTCTGGGGGTTTGGAACTGTCTCTTTTTCTTTCTATTAATTAATTTTTTTTTAATTTGTTTCTTCTAATTAAGACTGTCTGTAATCTCCAGTCTCTCAGAATGGGTGAATAGCAGGATGAAGAGATTCTCACTATTTAGCTGGATGCAGATTCTCCCCATTTTTATGTTAGGAAGTCTCTTCTCAGTCACGTGGGGCCAATTGACACATAGGATAAGGTTCTAAGAGCTTGGTCTTAGCATGTGAGGGAGGAACTTTACCTTTTGATGCCTCAGAACAATTTATTAACTGGAATAAATATCTTGCAGATAGATATAACTTGCCAGAGATTGACTCTTCTCTATAAAATTATTTGCATTTTAAATTTGTTGCAACACACTTGTTTCTTCTTTAAGACCAGCACATCCAATAGCATTCCTCAGTATAACACACAATTAATAAAACAGAAAACTAGCAATTCTGGGGACAAGATGTGTGTAAATTTGTTACAATAACTTGAACTGGTTGCTGCAAGTACTGTTCAATGAATATTAGCCATTTGATATTGATCCTTTAATTTTCTCTGATTTTATTAGAATACTATAAATAAAACAACTAAGAAGTTGGAAAACTTAAAACAACAGATGAACTGTGATGAGGAACTTCTGGAGAGCTGGATAAAGGAATTAAATCGTATGGACAATGATGCTCTCACAATCCAGAAGTATGCACAACAAGATGAAGGGAAACTAGGAGTAAGTAGAAATTACAACTATTTTCAGAAACTAAAGGGAAAACCATTTGAGCATTTGAAGACCTTGTTATGTTATTGAGTCAGGTAAGATGGAGACCAGATTTTTTACAATGGTGCTTTTAAACTCGTTTCCATTTAGCAAAACTGCAATTCCGTATAAGGTTCATTTTAAAGATAAGAGAGAGCAGGTTTTACAGCAATAAAAGGCATAATTGAAGACATTCATTTTTATGTTCATCTGGGTAAAATTTAAGTTTACATTTTTCTGAGAGGGTGTACAAATAGATAATAAAGTCTGGAAAACAGTGCCACTGAATTAAGAGGAGTGTGTTTAAAAATCCACGCCAACTGGGGAGGAATAGTGTAGGTTTTCCCTTTAGAACCAAGTACAGCTGCTTCAGTAGAGCTACCTGGAATAATAAAGGATAAAAACATATATATCTGTATAAACAGAGATTCAAGTCTCAAGTTCAAACTTTCTAAAGGTTAGTTTCAGGTATAATATTAATATATAATTAATGTCTAAGTAACCCTGGTTATTATTATTTTTAACCTTTAAATGGAGTGAAGAGAAATTTGATTTTTACTCGTTTAGTACTTAACCCAAACCCTTTAGTTTGTTTACACAGTCTCACTGCTATAATTTAATTAGCAGTCATACAGCATAGTAGGAAGAGTGAAGTGAAGTGAAATTGGACACCACATATGCATTTGCACACAATGGAAGGTTACTTTGGCCTTGCTGCACTCTGGTCGCAAGGGCTGACAAGATAATGGCCTCTTGGATGACTGACAATTTGGGAGGCTAGACTGTCACTTGTTCTCTAAAGCACAATAAAATTGTTGCCTTAATATTTCAACCCCTAATTGTAGCAGGGCTTAAAGAATTTAAAAGATGTGATCTGTTTGTTTTCACATACATGATATTTTCATATCCTATTGTTTTAGGCATTAACCCTTCAAGTAGAAAAGTTGACCACTCAAGCAAATCAGAAGCGCAGAGCTCTTGATAATGAGCTTACAGAAACCTTAACAGCTCAGGTTTGTGCTTCAGGGTCTTGAAAATGCCTTGTTATAGGTGACACTTTTAACATGACAAATCATGGCAGTGCTTGCTTTTAAACAGATGGAGCTTGACAGGGCAGCTGAAGATTTTCGCAGAGTTCATCAGGAAAGGCAAGAAGTCATCAGGCAGTGGGAGAATGCAATTCAACAGATGCAAAAAAGAGATCAACAGATTGACCATTGTGCTTTGGTAAAACTGCTGTAACTGATCAATATCAGTTTTTTTTCTGATTGGTTGGTTGGGTTTTTTTAAACATCAGAACTGCAGTATAATTTTCCCAGTAGCTAATCTTTTATTTAACCTTTTAAAATACACAGTTTTCACTGAATAGCTATAAATCTGTCAGGTAAAGAAAGCATTACTACTGTTGGTAATTTTCCATTTCATCTGTTTCAAGTGTATTGGAAGGTTTGTTTAGCATTTTTTCCCCTCATTCAATCAAAAATTATTTTCGTATGAGTTTATAGTGTCATTATTTTGGAAATAATAGTCAGAATAGCAACTGATCTTCTGGTTTTACCTTTAAATAATCTAACACAACTAACGCAAGCAAATATAAAATATTTTTTATCCTGATAGCTAATTGCAGAGACAAAACAGGAGATCAGAAAGAAAGAAATTGTGCTGAAAGAAAAGGCTTCCTTTTTGGTAAATGAAACTCTTAATAATATGGAATATGAAAAGAAAATCTCTTCTGCTGAACGGAAAGCCAACAGACTCCAAAATGAGTATCAAACTCAGGAAGCTTGCAGGGTTCATCTGCAGGATGAGGTAAGGATGATCAAACAGCTCAGAAAACAGATTGCGACTCTAATTGTGGAGCAGGAGGAAATACAGAAATAGCATTTCCTTGTTTCTGGTTTTATATTAGACTCTTAATAATTCAACAAACTGTTGCTCTTCTCAACCTACTCCTGATTATTGGGATTTGAACCCTCAATCCTTTCATCAAGAATGGTGAAAAGATTATCTTATATTCTCTGTTGTGTTGGTGTAAGACAGATGAATTTTCTGTTAAATGGTTCAACACTATTAGATGCCTCAGGAGGTGTGTCCTGCCTTTACCAGACATAGGCTGCAGTTTTGTATAAAGATAAGACAAATCTCTTCCAGGTTCCAAACAGCTCCCATTCTGTGCTCTCAGAAGTGTGTGTTGATGGGCCTTGTTGTCAGGTTAAAATTCCTGGGGAAAGCACTGAAAGCTTTCACGTGGGGTTCTAATCAAGAGGTAGGAGGACAGGGCTACTCTGTGAACAAGCCATCCTTGATGCTGTCCATGCTTACTCTGCACTTAAAGCTTGAAACCTGCTATATGTGCCCTTGATTAGGTTTCTTCATCTGTGAAAGTGAAGGCAATTACACTTGTGCTGTTAAGTGATACTGTGAGGATGAATAAGCTGATTGTAAAGTATTCCTAGCATGTTTAATGAGTATATGCTGTCATGTATTTTTTACGAAATTAAATATGTATTTTTGCCACAGTGATCCCTTATCTTAATATTTTTATGTACCCAACAAAGTTTGACATAGAAATATTTATTAGATATACAAGGGTATCCATGTTTCGCAAAGAACCTCATCAGAGTGAGCTCTGAACTCTAAAACCATGGTTCCACTTACACAAAGGCTGACAGTTGCAGCCCACAGCATCTTCACAGTTCATTCCCTAGTCTTAAGTATTTTCTCCCAGAATTCAAACTATGTAAATTAGTCTACTGAGTTTACTAGCTTTGCCAGTTTATAGTGCCTTACTACTCATTTGGAAAGCACTGTTAAAAAAGTGATGGAATACTTTCCAATAAAAAGGTCCCTTACAATTTTAAATATCCTAACAGGTAGCAAAGTAATAAGAGTTCAATTGCTCTATTTTGTAATTTATTAGCTGGAAGCTTTGAAATCTACTGTGAGCAGAACTGCTTCTGATCTTGAGTCTCTGAGAATACAGGTAACCAATCTGAAGAAAGAAATTCAAAAGAAAGAAGCCCGGTAAGAAACAGACCTTTAAAAATACCATTTGTAAGGATTAGTAGTACAATCAAATCTTTGAGATAGTAAAGAACCTTAAATAATGTTGATGGTTAAAGCCTCCAACTTTCTGGTTACTTCGTGTCCTGCATAGTTTCTGGAACTAAGCAATTTAGGAAATACTCAAAGTAATCCTTGTTTTTAAAGAGTGTGAAAAAATCAGGACCTTGATTATCCTAAGCTGAAGTTTAGCCCTCTTTGTAGGGCAACTGCTCAGTCTGCTTTGATCCTTGCTTTTGGTAGTGTTGTATAGGCAACCAGCATTTAACTTGTTAAATCATGTAATTTTGTTTAGATTAAGCTTTCTTACTGAAGAAAATGTAAGTCTTTCCAATAAACTGAAGCTTGTGACTGAGGCAACACTGAGCTCAGAAGAGAAAGCTTTGAGGATGGAAGAAATACTGAAAGAAGAAGAAAAAGCTCTTGAGGTAAAATGTTGTTCATGGTTTCTATAAATGGGGATTCATTTGAATTTGCAACTCTATATTTTAATATTATCGCTATCAAAATTATTTATATGACATGTAGCTATTTCATCAAATGCTGATGTAATTTACATGTATATATGTCAATATCTCTGCTGAGAAAATGAGATCCTAGTAATTCAGAAGAATATATTAACTTAGGATACTGACACTCATCAATAAGGTTGTTAGTGAGAATCTTTGTCAGGATGACTTTTAAGCAGCTTTACCACTGAAAGCTTCTTGTCTCTTGGAAAACACACCAAAACTTATTAACCTGCAAAGAGCTGTAATTTTGGCAAACCGATTAAAAGATTTAGAAATCTTTTCATCAGATTGGGCTGACCTAGTCTAGTCTTCATTATTTTAATTGTACTACATGATACTCTGTAACATCTGACTTCTTGTGGACTATTAAATAATTACTGGCTCATTTTAGATTTCACAATATATAAAGATTCTGATTGCATGTGCAAGCTGTAATAAGGCAACTATTTTTTTTAACATGTCAAATAATACTTTTTTAAAATTCCAAACCCTCTTCTTATGTTGTAAACTAAGTATAGGAATAAAATATTCTAATTCATTATCACCCGACAAGCTGCAAAGGACATTTAAATAAATGCACTGTTGTAATGCAATCATCTGAACTTTGCTGCATTTCAGAAAATGCTTATATTGTTTTGTCATTTTGCTACTAATTCTCACTAAGTATTTTCACTACTTAGCTTCTGACTGAACATGAGAGAAATATTTTTTACGTTTTGCTGGAAAATTGGGAAGTGAATAAGCTGAAGCTTTTCATTACTATAGTATGACCAGCTTAAATTAATGTGACAGCAAGTGTTCCAAACAAGTGACAACAAAGCTGTATCTGTGCAGACCACTGTATGCTTTCTCTTTTACCCCTACTTTGTCTTTCCTCTGGCAGGTATGTGAAATAACGCCCTTTTAGTAGACTGAATGTTATTTTTTAAACTTTTTAACTCCCCGGACATTAACTGTACATTTTAAATACACTTTCACAAACTAGAGACCAAATGTGTTTTTGTTATAGAGAGTTTCCAATTTACAGGCCTTACTGTTTTGGCTTTTCAGATGATTTGAAAACAAGTTGTAATGGTATAACATTTCATTAAAACAAACCCCTTCTTTTCTTCCCCTTAAAACTGTTTCCAGGGTGGCTAAACCCTTAGCAGGGTTTCTTTGCCTGTGTCTGTGGCAGATAACCTAAGATGACATTGAGCCTGGCAGCTCTGCAGCTTCAGGGGGATATTTTAGCTAGGATGAACTGTTCTTGAACAATGTCTGTAATGTATTAGTCAGAAGCATGCCTTCTATCACCATTAGACACACAGGGCTATTTGCTGCATCTGTTAATTTACTGTGAAGAGATACTTACAGGAACAATGTGGATGAAATGTCACCATTTCGTGCTCTAGTTCTGGGACACTTCTTCCTCTTCAGTTGTGGCAAAACACTGTTGCACAGTGCAGCTTCTTGAGTATCCTGTCTGTATTAGCAACCTCACTTAAAGGGAAAGGAACAATTTCTGTTAAATAAATTAATTTAGACGTGCATGAAAGACCACAAAGTGAAGGTCAGATCACGATCCAAAGTCAGTGGATGAATCCATCATAGTTATTAGCTTCAGAAATACTGCTTAACATTGGGTACATGCTTAGAAACCAGTTTACTTCCAGAATCAAATCCCTGTGTTCAGCCATGATCCAAAGCCCACTGACATGTGCTACAGTCCATAACAATTTCATATTAAACTTACATTTGCATTTTAAGTCCTGAGTTTTGGATTTGGAATTGCACTTAAAGCAAGTTTAACTACAAAAATAATATGTTTGGTGGAATGTGGAGTGTGATTATTTAAAGCAGCAAGATGTATACATGTAAAAGAATGAGCACATTGTTAATCATTGAAAAGTGAGCTCTCAGGTGTTTTGCATATTGATTTAAATATACATCTTCAAATTCTGTACTAGACTTGAGCTAAATGTAAGTGAATCCTCTGGAACAGGAATGGGAAGTCACATCACTCATTTTAGGATGTACCTTACAAGAGACTGGCCTGACTGGCCTGAGCTTTCAAAGGTCTTTGGCTATTTGAGCTGGGGAGGTGGAAGGAGAGAGGGAACGAATCAAGTTGTCTTCCTTGCTAGGGTTATAAAGAGAAACTAACCTCATTTTTGTTGGTTTTCAGTACATTTCAGGTTACTTGAAATGTTCAGCATTGTCTTCCTGTAACAGACCCTAGTAACACCTCATTTCCTGCACTGATTTAGTTGTTAATGGCAACTTACCTCTGAGAATAAGGAAGCAATTGTAAAATGTGTGATTTTTCAAACAAAATTATTCCATCTTATATAAACACACATGTACATACATGTGCACACAGAGAATGACAAGTTTTAATAAAGCATTGAAAAGCTTTGTATTACATTTCTCAAAATATTCACATATGCAAAATGTGAGCTTTTTTTAAAAAAGATGACAGGAATTTAGTTTTCTGAAAGGCTGAAAAGAGTAGCATTCCCCTAAGTGGGGAAAAAAAAGTCATGTAATAGTAGGGTAGGATTAGATTTTAAAAATAAATAAAAAAGGCTCTATTCTCTCTAAGTCAAATACTTTTCCTGCCAAGCATTTTTAAGGTCTATGAAATTCCATGTTCATATTAATGGATACAGTGTTAAAATTTTTAATTTTCCTATGTATGATCAATAAAAGCAAGTAATTCCTCAAAACTTAGTTTTGATATGATTAATTACTCCTTTCTACTTAATGATCAACTGGACCACCAGGAAAAAGAAAATGAAATGAGGCAGTTAAAGGACCTACTTTTCAAGAAGAATCAGCAGTTAAAAGTGGAGAAGGATAAAGAGAAGGTTGCTCTATCAGAAATTGAGGGAAGTCAAAAATCACTTAAAAATCTCCAGTGTCGACTGCACAGACTTGATGCAGAAGTGTTTAAACAACAGGAATTATTATATAACCAGGTAAAATGTTAATGTACTTTCCTACTGTGGTTGTTTCTTGAGTCTACTGATAGCAAGTTGTTTGTGTTCTGTAATCTTTAACACCTTTCAGTTTCAGAAAGGCCCTTCAGTATATTTTGAAGTCTGCATTTTTTTCTGTCTCTAAATGTAGAGAAAAAAATGCAATTACTGAAACTTGCTAAAGTATCACCTACGTTTTGTACTTGTGTATTTCATTATTCTTTTGGATCTGATGCTTTTCCCACTAATTTCTAAAATCCATTCTTTACTTTGATCCCTCTGAACCACAGACACCTCAGGGTATATTTTTAAAGCAGTACAAGAGGTACATGCCAAAATCCTGTTATTTACTAATTGGATTATGTGCATATTTCTTATGCACCACTTTGAAAATTTGCTCTTTTACATCAGTATGCACTGGTAACAGCAAGATGGCAACTCCACTGTAAGCTTCCCTACAACAGCCTGTGCTGAGTGTGCTTTGTTACCCTTCCAGAAGATTATGCCTGAACCATCACTGCTCATCAGTCATCTAAGATGCTTTGCTAATGAGGTCTATAAGCCATAAATTATTATAAAAACAATAGCTTAATTGGGTGACTGTCCTAAAGCCAATGTTTAGATCCAAGTTTACTGCTTATCTCATACTATTAATTCTCTTAAAATTTATTTTAACAGGATTTTTATATTCAGCAAATACAGAGACGGCTGTCACGGTTAGAAGGGGAGGTTAATGCAAGTGAAAAAGTAGTTCTGGAAGCAAAAGCTGCTGAACTTAAGAAAACCCTAGAAGAAAAGAGAAATGCATATGATGTTCTACATGCCCAGTACAAGAAGCTTCAGGTAACTTCTTTAGAACGTCAGTCTGACTGTGTAATATCTGGAAACCTCAGTGAGTTAAGCAGATTATTAGTGATCAATAACATGGTATTAGATTAAAAGGTATCTGAACTTTATGTAACCCTTGTGGAAAACTGAATATATTCCTTATATCCAGAAAAACAGGTTATTACTGCCCAACCGAGACACCTTAGCATGAAGACAACCACTGCAATATTGGAAAGACAAGCTTTGCTTTTACCAAGATGTGACTGCCTGAAAATGTCTATCATTAGGACCATGCAGAAATAGGAGAATGCTACTCTGTGAACATATTTAATATTTTTCATAAATTCATAGATACAGTTGCATTTAAAGTTGTCCAAAGTCACATTACTGAATTGGAGGGACAGTATTTGAGACAGCTGACCTCATCCTGATCCATAATTCAGAAATACTGTTTTGCTGGTTTTATTCCCATGTGAGAATTTTGCATATACATGTTGTTCTCTGGTTTGTCTATGCAATCATTAATTCTTTAAAAATGCACTTATCTTTCTTGTAGAGAAAAACCAGCCAGTTATTTTGTAGCCAGTTTATAATTTCTTTTTATAAGTAATGTCTTTGTGAATTAATGAGTTATATTTCAACAAATTTGGAAAACTCTTCTCAAAGAGAAACCATAGAAAGATAAGTCGTTTTTATTCTTTAATAAAACAACTGGTTTCTTAAAGTGATAGGCAAGGAAAAAATTACTTAGTGAGGGGAAAAAACTACTTACCAGAGAGCCCTTTAAATCTTATCATTGCATGGGTCTACAGTAAATGTTGGGTAAGTGGTGCCCACACTTCAGTTTTGAAGAGATGGGAAATTGAGCAGTGAGTATAATCAAACATTGAAACCTATCTCCAGGAATTTATTCATATTATTGAGTATTATCAAAGACAGATGGTTTTATGAAAATGAGCTACACAGTCATGGTCAGAGATGCCAGATTTTTTTAATCTAGACTAAAATACATGATTCTATTAGAAGTGCCTTATTGGCTGAACAATTTATATTGTATGAGTAACAATTACTACACTCCAAATAAAACCACCAATGACATGAGTATTGTAACAGCACTCTGCATGGGGACGTGCCATGCAGTTTGCAGAGCAGCATATGGACACACGATGGTGATGGTTCCTGGTTCCAGGACTTAAAAATATCTAATTTTAAATTACCTGGTAGCTTTTGTTGCGACTTACATTGACTGAAATAAATTCAGTGTAACTCATTTTGAAACAGAATGATGTCCAGCTCATGAAGAGAACAATTGATAAGACCGGAGAAGAAACAAGTGGTATGATGACGAAGATAGATGATCTAAATCTCTACAATGACCGATCAATTCAGGACTTAAAAAAAGCTAAGGCCCTTAAGCAGGTACAGTATTATTGCACAGCTTTGCTAATACAGGACATATCTGTTTGGGCTGTTGTCTGACTCCCACAGTGCTACATCATTATACCCATAAGAATCCTTTTTATAGTTTTCTAACTTACATCTTCCTTCCTAAACTTTGAAGTCAGCTTCATCACTGTTATCTCACTAGGCAGAGCAGAAGGGATTAACAACCCAAAACTTGGACCTAATTAGCAAGTCTGATGAATTTTTATAAAACTATTCAGGAAACAATCTACCCCTGTCACGCTTACTATGTAAACAACTGACAAATAAGAAAATTACAATATTTTTAAATGCAGAGCAAAGTGAGTCTTAGAATTGTATATTTACTGAAGGTAAAATAATGGATATTGACTTATTAAATTATAATCTTAATTTTAGTACCTTTTTGGCATTCTTTAGGACATGATGGTTGAAAATAACCTCTTAAAACTAGAACTGAAGCGCCTTAAAGATACTCTGTGTAATAAGACAGAAAAAGTGCTATCAATGGAAAAACAAAGATTGGAGTTAAATAAAGCCATAGCAGAAAGAACTGAGGAAATTAAGATCCATAAGGCAATGGTGGATTCCCAGATAAGACTTGTGGATCAGGAACGGCAGCGCAGAAGGTAAATGTTCTTACATAAATTAAGCTTTGATTGAGTAGGTTTTATATGAGGACTTACTGAAAAGAGAGACATTTTACCCAGTTTCACCAGTAGAGAAATTGAAGGAGAAATCAATCTTGCTCAAGGTTACGTACTGGGACAGGGCAGGCCAGGAAGAGATCCCTTCTCTAACATCCGGGCTGCAGCTTTTAGCCCCTTGGTGAAAAGAGATTACTGGTTATGCTATTGGTGAGGATTCTGTTCAGTACTGAGGGCAAACCTCAGTCACAGACATCTTTTTACAGTAAATGGTCTGTGTGTGACCCTGCATTTTCCAAAATTATCTGGAAATGTGAAATCATGTGTCTGGAGGTGTGACAAAGTATATAAAATAGAAAAGTTGCTTTTAAAGAGGGTTTACTCATAACTGCATGATAAAACTAATTTCTTTGATTCAAACAGCATTTGGTTTGTGATATGTTTTGTTTGGTCTTTTTTTCCTTTAACTAATGAGCTTTCCATTATGTGGAAACATAATATATAGCATATTAAATCTTCTGAGTTACATATGCACCCTCTTACAAAATAACTTTTCCCTCCTGTAATAATCAGTGCAAAGTATCTGGGACAGCTTTAGCCCTGATCCCAGTGAAATAGCCAGCCAAAAATGAACGCTCCAGCAGCTGAACTGCCCTGCTAACCACACCCCACGCATTGGGAAATTAGAGTGATTTAGCTTGACTGAAGCTTAACTGCTCACCAGGAGCACAGACTTTGCCTTTCTTCCTTGGATAATTACCCAGCTAATTGATACTTCTATGTAATTTGATTTGGGGTCGTTCCCTGTTGTTGCTTGCGCTCATCCAGCAGTGGCAACATTAAGGTACAGTCAGCAGGGCAGCTGTAGGGCTGAAATGCCAAGTTTTGGGAAGGACTGTGGCACAGCCTCCCAAGGATGCAGTGATATGGAATATCACCATAGATTTGACTCAGTTTAGAACTGCAGAAGTGCAGGTATCCAGAACAATGGATGTCTGTGGCTGGGAGAACACAGAAAGCAACCAAGACCAGTAGCAGCACAGCTGCTGCCCTGCCTGCCTCCTGCTACAGTCTGCTGGAATTACACTAGGAATTCAAACTGCTACAGCAAGAACTGCCCATGAAACACTAGCAGACAAACACTTTCTCAACCCATTTCTTTTCTTCCAAAACAAATCAGTGCTGAATTTCAAGAATGCCTACGTAAAATTGAAAAACTGAGAAGCAGATACGAAATTCTTACTCTTGCCATGATGCCACCTGAAGGAGAGCAGAAAAGTCAAGCCTACTATGTAATTAAGGTATTAACATATTTTATTATAATTCAGTATTTAAGCTACAGATTTCCCTGGGTTCTATTCAAGTAACTGACAGCCTCTTTGCCTACTGCTTACTCTAATTGTTTTATGTTACCTGACACTGTTGGTTATTTAAATGATACAGCAATTTCACATGAATCCCTGTGGAGCCTTAATTTTGAGCAGTTTGAAAGCTTTGCTTCAGTGCTTGCTAATTTCAAAAACAGAAGAATTACTGGTCAAGTGGCAATCCACTGTGAACTGAAAACAAGTTTATCACAGTCTCACGTGATCTTAAATTCTTTTGTCAGAGTTATTCCTAGGTATTTATCAAATGCTGTTTACACCTTGAAGAATGTCACCTTTCCCCTTTGACTTACCAATCACCTGTGCATACTTCAGCTTATAACTGGAAAAAAATAATTAAAAAACCCCCAGTCTTTATCCATAATGCAATACCCTGGTTCTGGAGCAGAATTTTTGATCTCCACAAATTATCTGATTTCTTGTTGAAACAAAATGCTTCTAGCTGTGAACTTGGCTCTGAAGTTCATCTCATTCTTAAGTGTTATATTTCCTAATGATGGTATTTCTGCTACTGTGAGATCCAGGAAAGCAGAAGACCCTCAGCAGAACCCATGTGGTCACTGTGGGTGTACTAAATACCCTCCACACCAATGGAGATTTTTCACAGTATCAGATTTTCCAAGGGCCTATAGAAAATATTTCACCTGTTGGCTGTTTCTTAAATCTCACTGGTCAGGTAAATGAAGAGTTACAAGTAATTCCCAAACTGCACAACTTCTAACAGTCTTAGTGGTTTTATAGAATGTACAATCTCAACTCTTACTTGGATTTTGAGGGTGAAGGAAGCAGATGTGAAGCATGTGCTGCAGTTCAAGTCAGCAGTGCAGGGCATGGAGGCTGCTCTGCACACGTGTGGATGCTGCTGGTCAGGACTTGGAGGGTGCAGGTGGAGAGGCAGATACCCATCATGACAGGCACATGGATGAAACACCTCAAAGAACATCCAATACTGTAAATAACTAGTCCTTCCAGTTCCCTAGTCACTCCAATCTCAGTTCAAGGGATTTTAACCCTTGGGTCATATTTTTTTCTCTATAATGATCCTAATATTTTCAGTAAGTGTGCAGTCACCTCAAATACTGCTTTGGCTTTCAGGCTGCACAAGAAAAGCAAACACTTCAACAAGAAGGTGATGATTTGGAAGCAAAGATCTGCAAAGCTGAAAAAGAAATCATAGCTCTGGAAAACACTTTGTCTGTGCTAAACAACTGCAACAGCAACTACCGAAACTCTTTCAAGGAAATCACTGAGACAAGTATGTAAAATAAGAATTGCTGTTGGTTGTGTGGGTTACTGCTGATCAACACAGCTTGGGTATGTAGGGGGGAAATTCCATGGCACAAAAGAATGAATCAGAGAGAGAGACTAAGCTGATAGCTGCAAAAGGGAGTGTAATTCCCATGATCCTGGGAATAGTTCAGCAAAAAGTAAGCATTTAGTGTCTAAA
The DNA here is from genome assembly GCA_013399695.1 of Formicarius rufipectus. Lineage (NCBI taxonomy): Eukaryota > Metazoa > Chordata > Aves > Passeriformes > Formicariidae > Formicarius > Formicarius rufipectus. Next base: position 3,550,216 of record VXAU01004203.1, on the reverse strand, counting down.
AGTTATCCCTATGAGACACTACATATACTTAATTCTAGATAATACTCGTTAAACTTTTGTGCCCTCTGCTGGGTCTGGAACAAGTAGCTTGTAAATCATTCTCCCAGTTACTTTTTCACAGTAATTTGGAATTAGTAGAATATTTAAAAAAACCCTCAAACCCTGAGGTTGCTGAAATACTGCCAACACCAGTATGGTAATACTCTGTGATGCAGTTAAAGTCCAACCTATTTTCAAGTGAAAATTGAGCTGTATACACAGCAAAAATGCTCCGTCATTGTTTGGGATCACAGGTGAGCAACGTGAGGAAAGACTGAAACTAGAGGAGGAGAAGAGGGTTGCTGATGCAACATACAGATACAAAAGAAGAGAGATGAAGGAACTTCAGGAACACGTCCAGGTAAAATACAAGTAGAAGTTCCAGTCAACCACACAAGACTGCAGCATGTAGCTACATCCATGGAAGCCATCCTAGAGGAAGAGGAAATTGTGATACAAATTTTTGTCTGCTCTTTTATATAGATATGATTTTTAGAAGGCTTTACCTCTCCTTAAAAAAACTGAGTGCTTATTTGAATTTTCTTGAATTTCAACAAAACATCAGCTTTTTAGTCACACCTACAGCTAGAAGTTTCAGAATCCAGAATGCACCAAGGTATCTGTTCTGGCAGCCACTAAAGCCACCTGTATTGGTGTGCAGCACAGACTACTATTGCATCAACCTGTCCAGTAGTCCAGATTAAAATCACACATCTTGTCTCCTCTGGCATCTGTGTCCCAGGATTTTTCTGGAACAGATTCAGTTTTTGGATTAATTTAGCAGACTGAGCACTAAATGCAGGGAAAGGAGAGCTTGTGTTCAGCTCCACAGCAAGGACTGACTCTTAGTTCCTCTGGTTATCAAAAAGCCACTTGGATCTTAAGAAAGAGCAACACTTAATTCTGATGTGTGACATTTCAGTTAGAACTTTATTAGGCAGAAGAAATCAAAGGAAAACTGTAATGACTGTTCTAAGCCCTGAGTCACTGGCTACACTCAACAAACATTCCTATTGCTTTTTCTACCAAAGCAGGACATATCTCTTATTTCAGAGATGTTATTTCTTAAGGTAAAGAAAAGGGACCCAGATCACCATCAGGAAGTAACCCTGGGCTATAGTGAGATGTTACAGCACACCCTTTCCTGCCTGTTTATTTATTTTAAAAGCCCCCACAAAAACAGAGTTGTCCTTACGGGCTGATTTTATTCATGGCAAAGGTATCCATCTCTTCCCACAGGAAACAAATGGTGGGCTTTTTTCGGATAGTTTGCAGTAGTAAACTGGTAGTGTGCTAAGCAAACAATATGCAGATATTATTCAGAGGCACATTTGAAAACACACACCTGTAACTTCATTAACAGTACCTTTAAAGTAATTTTTTAAAATAAGTTACCTGGTAGTCACTTTTTCCTGGTCTGTGTCCACTAAACAGTCAGACTGGCAGAAAATTTTCACTTACCGGTACCACCAGTTGTTTGAGCTACATTTAGAAACAAGCAGTAATGACAACTGACTATTCCATAAAATACTACAAAAAGTGAAAGGATAGCAAAACTGCTTCATAAACTAACATTAATGTTCAAATGAATTTGCAGAGCATGGAACAACACCTTGATGTGGTAGAGAAGCAGAAGGCCCTCTTCCAAGAACAAAAAGAGGAAAAACAAGTACTTATTCTACAGCTGAACAAGGTCATTGAAGAACAGAAGCTAAAACTAGAAAGGGTTATAAAACAGGTTTGTATATTTATTAATGATAACTTCTAACTTTATAGGAAGACAGTAGTGTGGGTTGAACTCTGTGGTTTTAACTTAGGTTTCTGAAAAAGTTTTATTTTTGTAAGAGCAATGCTTTAAAAATATTTGTGTTTAAGTGTTCCAGACTATCCAGAGAAATTCAGTCTCTGAGGCAAAATGGAACAGAAACAGAGGAAGAGAGAGACATTGATCTTCGTGAATTGAAAAGCTTCAATAAAACTGTCAACCAAGTGATAGCCGATGTTCTAGAAACAAATCCTGGTTTAACTGCACCCTTTCAAATGTACTTTGACCAGGTGAGCTTTCCAGTTATCTGGCACCAAAATCTTGAGTGATAGCTCCAGCCTACTGCTGAAGTGTCTTTCATGGGCAACTCCTAAATTCACAATATACTTACGGTAAAACAGGAAAGTGTTCATCTGCTTTCCATTGCATTTCAAATATAAAGCACTATAAATGCTCCTGCTATCCCTATTACACAACCACCAGGTCAACTTATTTTTTTCTTTCCAAATTTTCTAGTCCAACTTAAAGCTTCCTACAGCTGCTGATGGCAGTCAAAGTTCTCAATCCGTACAGATCTCACGACCTACTACCAGGTAAGTACTAGCATTGTTGGGTTGGTTTGAGGTTTTTCAGATGAAGCTTAAACCAGAAAAATCAGTCCCTAGCTGACAAAATTCTGAACTCCTGTAGGTCTTCTCAATTGTCTCTTACTTTCTAAGGACTCTAAAAACTTTCTTCTTACACTGTCCTTTGAATTTACCAGATTTTTCTAGCACATGATTAAGTTTACTTCAGCATCCATCAGTTTAAAATAAAACCGTAATTATGGATTAATCACATTTACATTTCCTAGCTGTGCTCTATAAACTGGTTTCACGGTATAAAAGCACAATTCTGAACCACATTTTACACTTGGTAGTGTGAACTCCCCTTCTCGATTTAAATAGAGTACGTATGCTTCCCCTGTCCAAGGTGCCTGTGCCATTCTGACCAGTTATGAACAAACATTCCCTGAGGTTACTGAAGCCATTAGTGAGATCTTTTCAGGGGATTTAAGCTGGAAAAACATAGCTGCTGGATGCCTGCTTTGTTGAGTCCCCCCATGCAGCTGTTTTTAGATAAGGGGTTTTCTGTACCCTCATGATTAAGTTTTTGTCTTTCAGATCCTTCAGAAGAAAGAGTTCAGTCTCTAGTCAGGCTTCATCAGTCAAGGTGGTTCAGCTGACCTTGTCTCTCCCCACTTCTGAGGAAGCAGCAGCTGCTGGCCCACAGCCACCCACCAGAGGCAGCACCTCTGGTATTTTTAAAGGCAAAAAGAAGTTTTAAGTCATCTTTTGAAGGCCACACTAGTTGAGATTTCTTAATTTTTGCAACTGACCTGTATTAATGGAGTTACCTGGAAAGCTTGCAGTGGAAGTACAATTGTTACTGTGTGGTCTTTTCTCCTTCATGTGGTTCTGTCACCCCCCTTTGCAGATCTCCCTGTAAAGAGCATTACCTTCTCCTTCAATAATGCAACCACTGCCTTCAAGCTGTTTGTAAAGCAAATACCCACCAACAGAGTTCAAAACCAAAGGTTCATGCTTAAACTTACCCAGACAATAAACATTGTTATAAAACCTCTCTTCTACTTCAGAGTAGTTTTTTTCTTACATTACTCTTAGAGAACATTTGATATATTTAAAGAATGTAATACATTTGCCTTCACAGACACAGGGGGGTTTCCACTGAGTTAGGCAGGACATAGGACCAGTCACCAGTACGAAATACCCCAACAACATTAACAAAAATCCAGACATAAAAAAAAATTAAGAAAATTTAATGATCAAATGAGGTATATACATTGATGGCACATGACTTCATTCAGTTATCCCTTTTCTATAGCTGGAAATTTGATAGAAAAATACCAAGTCAGCAGGACCCCAGGGACAAGAAAAACCAAACCAAACCACACCCATCTGTTTTTAAAGTGCTTATTTGATGCAAGTCACAACTAACTATGTCCAGGGGTATCAAAAGATTTCAGCCCATCAGACAAAATATTGTACAGGAACACCTCAAATTAAGAGCACAGGAAACTTAAATAATAACTGATATTTTATGTAAGATATCCTTCCATCTCTTTCCACCACACGATCTTTTAGAATTCTTTGACATCCTGCAATGCAGAAAAAATTCTGCCTATCACTCTTTCTTTGCATTTTCTCACAAGGTACTCAGTTAAAGGTCTATTTAACTGCACCCTTCCAAATAGTGTGTTCTCGGGTACTTCACTGTTTCTTCTGCTTGCTTCCTTTTTCCCTCTCGAACTCAGCTATTTGATTGAATATGTTAACTAAGTTTTGGGGCAGGTTTCTTTTAATGCCACTTTCTGCTTGTTCTGTACCATTTAAAGACATTTCCTCATCTGGTTCTTTTGTTTTATCAGTCTCTTCAGAACTTCTTTTTCTACTCTTAGACTCACTTTCATTTTTATGCTGACCTGACACATGTCTGTCACTATCATAACCTCTGTCACCTTCCCGTGAATAGGTGCTAGAAAATGACCTGTACTTCCCCCACGACTTGCCAGAATAATCAGACCCAGATGGAGACATGTAATACCTGCCTTGACCAGGGCCATGTCTTTTAAACTGCTCTCTTCTCCCCTCTACGTCCCTTTCTAATCTCCTGTAATAATGCATCCTGGGTTTCTCATATGACTTATGATATGAACCCGAAGAACCCCTCCAACTGGAGAAAAATCTATCTGGTTTACTGTATTTGTCAGTTTTGCTATGACTTGACTGGTATCTGGAGCTACTGTAAGAATCTCTTGACTCTTCAGACCTACCTCCAAAAGTGTCTTCATCATCACCTGAAGTCCTCGAAAAAGAACAGTGTCTGTCTTTCTCTTTTACCTCCATTTTTGGATATTCTAAGCTGTCCTGCCTTTCCAGCAGCTTTTCCACTTCAAAATTTTGGTTAAGAAAGGAAGCAGAGGTATCAGCTGGAGGGGAATACCACTCCTCTTTCCTATTCTGATCTTTGTAATGGGAAGAAGCTCTAGATGAACTTTTTTTGGAGCTGCGAGCAGACTCAGATCTATGCCGACGCTTTTTCCGATGTTTCTTGTGATCAGAGGAAGAGGAGGAAGAAACTGATTCATCTGATGATGAATCACTTGATGATGATGATGAGGAGGAGGATGAAGAAGAGGAAGAGGAGGAGGAAGTTGATATTTTCCTTTTCTTCTTCAACCTAAAAAAATGTAATTAACCTGTGAGATAATCTTCAGTATCAGGTAAAAATTACACGCAGAAAGCAAATCTGTATAACCCAGTTTGGACTGTAAGGTGGGAAGGGAAACAGTCTGACCCAGCAAGACAATTTCAAATGTCATGTTCTTGATTAGGAAATTTAGATTAAATCCACTGAATAGTTTGTTATAAAAGGCATATTTCCTAATTTCACATGCCATTACACGTTAGGAATATGTCACACTGCAAAGGATTCCTTAAACAACTTCTCTTCCACACACACCTCCATTAAAGGTTATATGCACTAAAGGACACTGCCCACAAAAACATTCTAGAGGAAAAGCAGCTTACCCAGGGAGGTCTCCCTAGCTTACTGTTGGACAATCTGTCTGGAATGGAATGTGCACAGTCTTGTCTGAACTTACTGCCACAAAAACAGTACAGTGAATAGAACAGTTACCTTTTTTCTTCTTTTAAGAGCTTACGCAATTTTTCTGCACTTGTTTCTACTTTCTTTGTTTTCTGTTTCTCTTCCTTGGCAGCTTGTTTCTCCCTCATTTCCAAAGATTTCTTTTTTGAACCCCAGCATCATAGAAAAGATTACATTAGTAGTGTTAACATGAGTATTTTCCCCCCCATTCAACCCCATTCAAATGTATAATTACAACCAGGGATGTTTTACCAGGATTCCCAGACCAAAAGTTAATATTGTTCAGGAGTTTCAGGTATTGGCCATTGTGATAGTCAGGTTTATATTTAAGGACCATATTGCAGTTTTTATTCCATTAAAATATATATTTGACCAGTCATTGCAGTGGTACCCGTGATCCAGCACACAGTGAAGCACGGAGCCCAAAAGTTATAGGTAGAATATGCAAAAAATCCCCATCATTACCAATATATAGAAAATAAGAAAAAAATCCCCAAACAACCGAAACCAGAGCAGAGAGAAAAATTTGAGGGCAAGTATCATTATCATCATCATTGTAGTTTACAAATAAAACATTGCAGAACCCAGTGCAAGGTGAATTCCAGTTGGCCATGTGTGAATACAAACCGTTGGGTAACCATTTCACAGAGCGGTTTGACGCATAGTTTACGTAAGAAATCATGTTCCAGGGGTTGGTGGTGATGAGCAGCACCAGGCGGCAGACACAGCAACAACGGTCCCGTTTGGAGGAAAATGCATTGGAGAAAAACACATCATCAGTATTACAGGAAAACACACTTCTGTGTCACTTCAGCTCTTCTAGCACAGCAGGGACAGCATCAGACACATATTAAATTACAGGTAAATGCACAAGAGCATCTCACCAGCTAAATCTTAAACTAGTTAAGTCTATAAGAGATCAAACTTCTGCCACTTAAGAGCCCTACAGAGTAGCTCTATTCAGATTCAGAGCGAGCAGAAAGTCTGATTATAGGTTTTAAGACTTAGCATCCATCTTAAAAGCTATAATAAAACAAACCCTTTGTTGCAGCCAAGGCCATGCACAACAACAAACAATGCTCTTTGCTGCATCAATGACCATAGGAGAAAATGTTAAAGGAGAAAAATCTGTCTCCATCATTTTAACTGACACCTCTTTCTAACACAGCCAAATGTAGATACTGCTCAAGCACAATACCCTTGTTTATCTACAGTATAGTCCAGTTTTATTAAGATTGTCCTATCTCCTCTTCCTCCTTGTTTCCACACAACCTGTCAGCATTATGGCCCTACCAACTGAAGACTAAGGCTATCTATCCCAGCCTATGTACACCCTCACATGCAGAAGCACAGAACAAAACAAGCCTGCTCCTCAGTGCTCTATTTTACTCTTTGACCCACTCTGGAAGACAACACAAGCAAAGGAGGTGAATGAAAGGAAAAAGAAGACAACTCAGATTAGCACAAAGGCTCACCTGGGAAACATGCTGCGTGCAACGGAAGAGAGGAAAAAACCAGCAGACAGCAGAGGAGAAAGCTGAGATATTCAAACTCTCTGCCCACCCACCCACCACCTCCTGCTGTTTTCCTTTAAATTATGTCTTAATTTCCCCTCTCCTGGGATCTTTCTGTGCCTTAGCTTTGGCTGCTGTTACTCTATTTTTCTGTAATTACCCAAAAGGCCAAGGATCTGGTCAGTACTATGGTGGCAATGTTAATTTGGCTGGCAGAAGCATTTTACACTTTGCATCTTTCTATTCATTAAATTAACATCATTAATCATGCTTCGGTGATGGAATATTCTTAGTCCTGCTTTGCTCTTTCCCTTTCTCCAGTGTCTGGCATTTCTTTACTATCCTTTTCAAAACAGTGGCATCAACAAGAGGTACCTTTCTTCTGATAGGTACAGCCATAATGCTCACTAGAAAAGATTTACTGTGGAGTAGGGAAGGAGAGAGCAAGACAAAATATCAACTTAAACTCTCTCTGTTCAAAAGATTTAATATGACTTTTGATGTTCATTTATAGTAACCAAGAGCACCATATGAAAAGAAAGTAAAGAATCACCTGCATGTGCTTACGGAGTTTTGTTAAGGCCTCTTCTGCTTCCTGAAAAGTCTCATCTAAACTTAAAGCTTTTTTATAATAACTCTCAGCATTTAGTAGTTTCTCTTCCTCTTCCAACCTAAAATTCAAGTGATAATTCATATGCAGTTAAGACACACATTTTATCTTATTTTTATAACTTTATTTGCAAGTCTTTCTTATTTGCACTATGACACTACCACTGCTTCCCTCTAAGACCCCTTCTATCACCTCAGACCACCCAAACAGTATTTCTGACATAACCATCTCCTCATCCTGATGAGTAACACTACTCTTTGAAATGTCAATTCCAGTTTCAACTCAACAGAGAGCTTAAAAGGAACCTATTTCCCGAATACTCAAAATCAAAATTACAGGGGTTCACCAACATATCAAAGAGAAACAGTAAATAATTTTATTACAGACTTTATTTAAAAAAACAAAACACTCCACAAAATTTTGGATTATATTCAAACATTTCACAGGATTTTATGCAAGCCTGGTATCCTAGCAGTGAAAGGATATCAAGCATTAAAAAGGATATTGAGGATTAAATCTCAAACATTTTGCCAGGATTGGGACAGAGGACAAAATGCAAACCAACTAACATGCAGAGATATTTCCAAATACATTTTTTTAAACACATAGCCAGGAAGAAAAGGTGCCTTTCTCTGTTCTAATTAGAATGGTATTACAAAAAAAAAAAATTATGAGAAAAACTGTTGCAAAGCAAGCCAACCCCAACACTTACTGCCCGCCTCTTTCCACAAGAGTCTGACACAGGTATTTTCTTGCGTTTCTGTGGGTAGGACAGTTTTCTAAAGCAATTTCAAAATCCCCTATGGCTTTGTTCAGACTTCCTTTTGTTGCATACCTAGAACAGAAAGTTGCACAGACTGCAGTCACGTTTTCTTTCACAAAGCAGAAAAAACAATGAAATAAGCAAACTTACAAAGCTCCACGTGCTACCAAAGCTTCAACATTTTGTGGATCAATTTCCAAAGCCTTGTTGTACTCATTCATGGCTTCCACATGGCGCCCAATCTTAAAATAATCCACCCCAGTCTTCACACTGGTGAAAAAATATTTAGAAAATAATATGTACGGTTACTCTGTGCAGATTTTCCATAGTTACTCACAAATTATGATTCCCAACAAGTGACAGGTAATAAAACCTGACCTTGTTACCATGTACTTCACACTGGCATTTCAAATTAATGTGATATAAATGTAATTCCACAACAATGTACTGTCTTTAATCCGAAATCTTATGGTGCTTGGGAGATTTTCTACAGATGATGCTACTAATTTACAGTTTTTCAGTTAGGGAATGATTATTTAAGGGATTTTCTGGACAAAACTAACTGTGACCTACCACCATTAACCTGGAACAGGTTTAATTATATCCAAAGCTAAAAATCCTCATCAGACCAACAGCACGAGGTGACAGGGGCAGATGGCACATACTGAAACCAGCTCATCTCAAACAAGTATTTGAGTTTTTTCCTTTCATATTACCTGAACATTTCTTTAACATTTCCTAAGATTATAAATTATTAAAAAAGAACTGATGTAAGTTGATTTTCAAAAACTTTCATTACAGACCTTTTTTTTTAATTGGAATTTAATTTAACATTATGAGCCACTTTTTGTGCAATTAATAGACGTTGCACTGCGTAGGCTAAAAGCATTAGAACCTCTCCAGGGCTGCTGTTCCAAATGCAGCAAGGGAAATACATTTAATTTTCCAAAGACAGCAAGTGCATTTGTTACATTTACAGTCTGAGGCTTAAATGACTTGACTAATATGAGGTCATTCAACACTCAAATGTAAAACAGAAAACTGTACTTCGTGTTACCAAATCTTGCTCTCATCTCATGAATGAGCCAGTACATTATAAATATTCTAGGAAGTTCACCCTTAAACATGAGGTGCATTTTGGAACTGCATCTCAGGACTTTATCTAATCACATACCCACTTGGCACATCACTATATATGAGGTGAAAAAAACTGGTTTAATGTGTATTTTCTTTGAAGAAATTTAACCGGTAACCAAATTTAACCTAATAACAAGCTCTGACAAGAAGTAACACGTACCATTTCAAGGCCCAAGATTCAGACTGCTTTTTCCTCAATGCAGGGGCAAAATCTTCTTCATTGAAATTTTTACTTTAAAGAAAAAACAAACAAAACCATCAAGTTGGCCTCCTGAGTCTACAAAGGTAAACTTACAGTAAGCTTCATACAAGCCCTACGCCTCTCCCTCAGTCTGGAACATCATTTATTTGTGAAACCAGTTTTTCCCAAACCACTCCAAAAGTGATGAATTGAACAAGTACAACTGCAGTACGTTTAACAAAAACATACACAGTTCACATCTGCTTTGGGCCTAATATTTGTAGGTATCACAACATCAATCATTGTATATATTTGATCCTATATTACTAAAGAGATCAGATCTATTACTAAAATAAACACTGTGAATAAAATCTGTCAAAAAAACATTAAAACTTAAACATCCTGTATTGCAATCCAAATGTTAACAGTAGTTAAGTGATGAATTCCTAAAGTATCTGGCATTACACCCTCTGTGTGATAAGGTGTCTTGCTTATTCAGAGCAATAGAATTTCAAATGAGAATTTCTTACCGTAGAGAAGTTTGCTTTTAAATATTTAAGGACATGTAAGCTGCAGTCATGCAAGTCAAAACGAAAAAGGTTTAAGTGGTCTAGGACTTCCACTCCCAAGTCTATTTCAATGGATTAGAATAATCTCCACAGAGCTATAGAATAGGAACAATGTAAAAATCACTTACATTTGAAGACTTCTCAGCAAAGATGGTGGATTTGACTCACTTAGTCCTAGTTTTTCTGCTAAATATTCAACTAATGATGGATTAGCGAATCCTGGGGAACGATGCAAAACCTCTTCAAAAGTCTCTCCTGTATTAGCAACTTCCATGCTTCGCCTTAAAAAAGCAACCATGTACCCAAATGAAACCTCACAGACTATAATCAATTTTACCATCCTTATGTATAAAATAAAATGCCTGTATATATATTACTGCTCACAAGCTGCTCTCTTCTACAGGCCTTTATTTTCCTACTATTTAGCAACAATTATACCCTTTAGTCTAAGTGAGCTTCTGAAACCTACTTTGGAACCCATCTCCAAATTTTGTATCTCCAGGACATACAAAACCATTAAAAATATTGCTTTATATTTTTAATGACAGGACAAAGAGATAGCTTTGTCCTCTTGTCTTCTAATAAGAATTCCATATTCCAGTCTCCCAAGGTTTTTGTTTCTTTCATTTGTTTGTTTGTTAACACAGTCTCAAAGAAACAAATACCTCACTCTGCTTTCTGCTCTGCTTACATTTTTGGGTAAGTAGCGAAAAAAACAACCACACCCACATATCCAGACACACATATTAAAGAGATGTACAACAAGAAATATGTAATCATCCAACTAAATCAGAAACCCTACTGACAAGTTTGAGGGACAGACAGCCGGTTAGAGACACTCTTCAGACACACTGACTACACCCGATAAGTGCAGACAAGGAGCACTTCCTTACTTATAATGCAGTGGGAAGTCATCAGAGGTGATTACACCTAGTTTTGTACTGGAAAGGTTGGGTGGAAGAGCTGAGCTGTAAAGTGACACTGTGAGCTTCTCATGGTAACGGTCCACGTCCTTGACTGCAGCTAAAGAAACCAGAAAGATTAAGATAAAATTACAGAAATGTTTCAGACCCCATAGAGAACAAATTCCTGATGATTCTGCAGCTACTCACCTCGAATAAGGTCTCCAGTTTGATAATAAGATAGAGGATCTCCATGGTTGCTTTGAGGCGGCACATCCCTCAAAGGACATAGAGTCTAAAATAGAAGCACAAATACTATAAATGAAGCCAAAAGATTGGGTTTTTTTCCTCCCCAAGATTAAGCCAGAGAAAGACACATTTCAACTTAATGCACATCAGAACTGCGATACTTAAAATATGACTTGGTTTAAATAAAAATTCATGCACCCACAAATGATGAGCTTCTCAACCCAAAAAGTAACACTGTGCATCACAGCAAGACATGTTCACTGGCTCAGCAAAGCATCATAAGCTGCCCATGAAGTCAGATACCACCCATCATCCCAAAGCTCAGTTTCACCTTCACACATACCACTCCATTAAGAGATGCGAGAGGCAACTAACACATGTCAAAAATGCACTGACCAAAGCTGTATCTTACAGTGATTTCCAAATCTGCAATTTCCCGTATGACACCACTTCCCAGACAAATCAACACCATGAAAAAGCCAAATTCTCGGATAGAGGTAATCCTCCCGATCACGATGTCACCGCGCTCGATGTCGCGGAAGAAGAACTCTCTCCTCTCCTCCCTGGGCACCTCCATGAACCTTTCCAGGGGTGGCATGACAGCGTAACACTCTGCAACACAGGGCACAGACATGGTCACACATGACCAAATTACCACCTGGAAACACAGAACACACCACGGCAGCAAAACACGTTAAAATATGCCTTATTTGTGCTAAGGGCGAGCTTGTGCACAGCCCATATAGAGCAATAACAAAAGTTTTAGGGCTGTTTTTAAAGACACCGCTAATTCAAGGGCAATGTCCTTACACACTGTCCCACACTTACACACAGCGTGTGACACACAGTGCGTCCCACACTTACCCTGTCCCACACATACACACAGAGTGTCCCATACTTACACTGTCCCACACTTATAGTGTGTCCCACACAGACACACAGTGTCCCACTTAGACACTGTCCTACAGGTGTCCCCCACACACACTGTGTCCTCACCCACACCGACCTCCCTCACCCCTCCTCCACTCCACCCACCCTCATTCTCCTCGATCGTGTCCTCGATGGGCCCGTTGGGTTTCCACGAGTGCGCGAAGAGCAGATCCGCCTTCTTGGCAATGAAGCGCTTTATCTCGGTGTTGAGGCTCGCCCTCTCTTTCCTGGGGGAAGGAGAACGCGGTGAGTGGCNGGACGGCCCCGGGCGGCGGCAGCAGCCCTCGGAAGTCGGGGTTGTCGTGCTGCTCGGCTCGGAGCAGGGACAGCAGCGCGGGGCCGTGATGGCTCAGCGCCTGCCGGAGCAGCTCCCGCTCCATCGCGGCGCCGCCGCGTCGCCCGGAACGGGAACCGCGGGGCGGGCGTGGGGGCAGCGCCCCCTGGCGGGCGGGAGGACCGCGCCGAGTCTCGGTGCGGCCACGGGGGGAGCCGTGAGGGCGAGCGCAACTAAAACATTGAGCTCACACGGGCGTTCCCCGGCCGAGCGCTGCACGGAGGGGCCCCGCCAGCCCCAGCCCCACAGCCGGCCCAGCCCGCGGGATCGTGTGGCGAACGGCGGCCGAGGCGATCCCCGCCCTCCCGGGCACCGCCGGGAGCTCGGTGGTTCCCGAGCAGTTACCCTGGAAGGGCTCGGCCCGCGGCGAGTTAGAGCAGCAGAGCCCGGGGAAGGGCCGGGGCACCGAACCCCGTTTGGAGCGGCTGAGGGGGCCGCGGGTGTTCGGCCTGGGAAAGGGAAGCTCAGAGGGGGCCTTGTCGCTCGCTGCGAACACCTGAAAGGAGGTTGTGGCCGGGCGAGGGTCGGCGTCTTCCCCAGGCAGCCCCCGATAGGACGAGAGGACAATGCTGAGCCGGGGAGGTGGTGTGGTGGAATGGTTTCTTCGCGGAATGGGTGAACAGACGCTGGAACCGGCGGCGCAGGGACAAGGTGGAGTCACTGTGCCTGGAAGTGTTTGAGACTGGACGTGGCACTCAGTGCCATGGTCTAGCTGGCAAGTTCAGTCCTAGGTTGGACTCGATGATCTCAGAGGCCTTTTCCAGCCTAATTCATTCTGTGGTTCTGTGAATAAACCAGAGTGTGAGCCGCCTATGCGGGGCTGGAGCGCACCCCGGAGGTGAGAGGTTCACCCTGGCAGGGATGGCTGCAGTATTTGTAGTCCTGATTCCTTGAGCTGTCCCTTGGACAGGCCATTCATTCAGGAGAACAAGCTGCCATCCCCAGTTCATGCAAGAGAACAGGCTCCCATCCTCAGTTCATGCAGGAGAACAGGCTCCCACTGGCACTTTATACAGGTGACACAGAGCAGTGTGCAGGCAAGGATGTCCTGGCCCTGTTTGTGAGAATGGCTGTAAAAAAAACCAGAGGGAAAATGGGCAGTTCCTTCAGGACAAGCCAATGGGCTGAGGGTGCAGCTGAGCCATTACCAAGGGCCTGACGCTGGGCTCAGCATTCCTGTTCACCAGTGCTAACTTTAAATTCTAAAAGACACTTCACTCAGGAGGCTCTTCATGCTAATCACCTCTCTAGCTAATGGAGAAAGGTGCTTAAAACCGTCTGGAAATAATCCAAGGCTATTAGAAAGATCATAGTTCTTCAGCCCCAAAGAATAATTTGTCCCTGGCATCACATTTAATAATTAATTTTAAAAGGAGGGTAGGAGGAGAAAAAGCCTCTGCAAACAGCATAATGTCACTTCTCCCTTCAGTATAATGCTGAAGAAAAAATAGCAATCTGGCTGTCAGCAGATCAGGGACACAGACTGCTCTGGGAAAGCAGCATGACTGAGAGGGCAAGGATTATATCAAAGATGCTGGTCTCAGAAGCTCTGTTCAAAGACAGCAGAGATATCGCTGGTATAGCAGACTTGGGGAAGACACTGGAAGGGCAAATTTGTATATTATGTTCATTTTGTGTCCCCCTGTTTAAATATAACAGAAGATAAGGGAGACATAACACTTATTATGTACCAAACAGCTGTCAGAAATTTGTTTTAAAGTCTTCCTGATTTGTATGAGACCAGGTGTGCACTTGGATTTCTGGTTACCAGTGGTGGGAAAACACCAGATTAACACCAGATGGAAATTTCTAGGCATTAAGTCTGATTAGACACAGGTTGACATGGGGAGGGTAATGCACCTGCACAGATCTGGTGCCTTTCCTGGATGAATCACATGGCAAGTGCCATGTCCTGGGCCGTGTGGCACAACTGCAAATAGCGGCAGTTTTATTTGAGGGAATGATATTTTGAGGAAGAGTTAATTGGTGTTGCTTAGCAAATACAAGAGCTAGCAATAAAACTAGTTGTTTGAAGCACAAACTCTGCTTGTGCAAGCATTTCTCCAGTCTCGTATGCAGATACATACACACAAAGTACAAGGAATTAGGCATTATGAATAAATACTTTCAGTGTGTTATATCTTCTGGACTTAACACACCAGCAAAAAGTCAGGAGCAAAGAAAAAACATCTGTAATACCGGACTCTTCTTACACTTATTTTCTTCTGTGAGTAAAAATCAATTGCATTTTAGGAAATTTGTTATTTATACCACATTAAGACACAGAATGTAGATTAGTTGTTCCTGAACATGAGGGCTAACTTCATGTTTAAAGTAATCAATTCTTTAACTGGGCCAAACTCATTCTGAAATTATCTTAATCCAACAACTAAAATACCTCAAATAATTCCATCTTCAGAAATAGATTTGCCAAAGCAGGGTATTTGAACAGGAACTTGTAATCTTCTTTGCTGTTTTCTAGTAATGAACTCAGGAGCAAAGCAAGACTATGACATATTGTGCACTGTTCCACCTCAGGGCACACACAGGCCTTTGCATCCTTTTGCAGACTAGTGGATATTCACTGTGCTTTTAAAAGTGTGACTGTATCTTTTCAGTGGTGGATTTTCTGTTTTTCTTTTCATTTTTTGCTTGCTTTACTTCAGTTACCCAATAGGAAATAGTTTTGATAAAAGGATATAGCAGCCTCCACAGTTCAAGCAGGGATAATGATAAATGGAAGAGTATGGAGTAGAACACAGAGGTATATATACTGCTTAAGAGATGCCAGGCCTGAGGAGGAGGCATGCTCCATATGCTATTAATCTTCTGTTCCACAATTTAGGAACTGCCTGGATGAGTTGTGCCTGATCCCATATGCTAAATAAACCAAGAGAGTGGGCAGGAGTGTCCTGATTCTGCAGGAGAGAGTGATACAAGTCTACACTTTGCCCTGTTCAAGGAGGAATGTTCCAGGTACTCTGAAACCAGATGTGTCTGAACAGTCTTGGTGTAGATTTGTGACAGTTTAGGTCAATGCATGATAAAAGGCAGCTCCCAAAATCCATTGTGCAGCCTGTAACTCCCACAATATAAAGATGATGAATTTACACCATGCCAGCTTTGAACCCAGGGTCAGACTCTCAGTGACATGGTCCGTGAACAACCCAAACACTGATAGGCTTGGTAGAACTTCAAAAGTGGCTATGTAAAATACTAAGCAGATTTTCATCCAAATCCAGTAAGCACAGCTTGAATGCAACAAGGTCAAGCTGCTTCTCAAATGTTCTTGAGTATCCCATATCAGTGATGAAGCTTACTGATCTCATAGAGGAAAGGATTTTGTGCCAAGAGCCACATTTTATCACTGACAAAAAGGTCCTCCAAGATCACACGTGTCCAAGTATTATTTTCTGCAAGTCTGGGTAGATTTGAGGATAAATTTTAGCCTGTTACAAATGGGAGTGAAATATTCAACTAAATATGTTCTTTGGACCAAGAAAGGGGAAACTAATAGCACTAATGAGAATGAACACGAAGAGCTGTACTTCTAGCTGTGTTAGACTTCTGGAAAATTCTGCCAAAAGCACTCCTGCTGCCCAGACTTGCTAATTTATAAAACAGCAAAGGGACTTTCCAAATATGGCATGCTATCCAAGGTATTTTGTTAGCTCAAGAATGACGAAGGGGTGTTCAGCACTAAATAACTGCTAGCCAGTTAGTACCCCTACTTTGAGGAAAATATGATATCTGCAGGCACAATCACCAAATATGATGGAGGAAATGTGAAAACAAACCCAAACTCAGTGATGGAACAACTCAGGCTGAGCCCATTCAAGAAGTTCCCCTTTAATGCGTCCAGCTTTGGCATGTTCTGTGAGAGAGTGCAGTTTCAGCGACATGTGGACTTACCTGGAGTGTGCTCGGCACCTGTTTCTGGTGTCACGGACCTTTGTGCTTCTCAGATTTCTAGAAAAGCACAGACAAAGAATACTTGATCCCATGTAATAAATATGCAAAGACCGACTGTGGAAACTGCCTGGGTTCTGAATGGACAATTAGACCCTGCTGGAGTACAACAGAAATAACAGTCAGGAAACGTCAAGGGAGAACCCCCTCCAAGTCCTGTCAATTTCTGCCAAATGCAGGCAGTGGCACTGCTGAGCCTTTGTGAGCAGTGCTGCTTGTGCACTTAGTGCAGCTCTTTGTGCCTGCAGAGTAGTGACAAGTGCTTGAAGGTTTCAGGTAAGACTGAAAATATTGCTGGAGGCAACATTGGCATTGGCGTTTTTTACCCTAAATATGAAAAACAAGCTACAGTGAATGAAGGTTTGCTTGTTTGACAGGAGCAGCAGTCAAGCAGCTTAGCAGTAATCATGGCACAGACAATATGTACATACACCCACCTGTACAGCCTGCAATACATCTAGAAATACTGCCTACAGAGCAAACTGCCATGATTCATGAGGGCTCAGCAGAAGGTACGCCAAGTAAACAGGTTTTCATGAGCTTTTCATGGATTTTCCAGCTTCTAACACTCTGCCGATGACACTGTCTCCTGCTTTATAGCAAAGGAGAGTCATCCTGGTTTCTAAGTTTGAGAGTGATTGCAAATTATAACCAGCATCACAACTTTCCAGTCAGCACAGTAGATCACTCCTTACAACCCAAAATTAAATTTCCAAGGTGTTACAAAATATAGTATGAATATTTGACCTCAAGGCTGCAAGAAGATCTTTAAGCATGCAATTACTCATGGTTATTAGGTCTCATGCTCTCTTACCATTTTCATTGTAAATTTTCATTGTAAAATTCTTTTTCCAGCAATTTTCATCTTTCTAAACTGTCATAGCACATGTGTGAACCTTCTAAAGATGTTCAAAGAAGTCTCTAAAACTCTTTGGAGGATTTAAATCATCTAGAGTTCTATTCCTGGTAAATCAACCTGCTTATTTTTGAATCTCATGGTCAGTTGCTCTAACATTCCATTTGTCCAGCATGTGCAGTAAATACTGCCTAAAGAAAAATTAACCAATATCAGAAGTTGTACCAGACATGTAACTATTTAAACTACAATAAAATTAAAAAGTTGAGGCTGTTTTAATTAAATTTGAAGTGTTAAACAATAGGCAACTTCACAATATAGATTATCTCTGTGTTTTCTCCCATTTAATGCATGAGCATACCTTTAAAACAAAATCTATAAAAAATTACTTTTGTTTTTTGTAAGTGAAACTTTCATTAAAGATGATAAGCTGAATTGGTGTGATACAATTCCAATTAATTTTTATCTCAGTTAGAACTGTCTGGAAATACAGTGATTAAGAAATACTTCTAGAAATAAAAAGAGAAGTTAATTCCAATATTATCTGGCTGGTATAATTCCAGTCTGTAACAGCCATAAGACATTCATTAGTCTCTCAACAGATCAGGTTTGTTTTTCCAGTCAACCAAAAAGCAGAGGCCAGATGGAACAGTGAAATGCCAAACTGATGTATGTATATAATATTTGTTTGTTTAAACATTTGGTGAATTCCTCACAGTGTTAAATCCAGAAAGCTGGACTAATTTGCAAAGTAAATTAACAAGCCATATATGTATATACACATACATATATATATGCTCTAAACATCATAATTATCTTTAGGTTATTACTAGAGATTTCTAATTGGTATCACAAAGCGTTTAAAATCTCTCAGTAGTACTCGCTGGTTTTAATGGGCAGTTTAGTGCTCTGGGGGATTTTGGATGGAGACTTTTTGGGCTCCCGTTGACTGCAGCAGGTTCCAGCTCAAGCAAGAAAGACAGAAATCAGTCACTAAACTTACTGTGCTTGCCCTGCTGTCTATAATTACAAATTAATCAAAATACATCAGTACAATCAAATGTCAAAGTCCCAGACAGTGTTTGGCTGTGGCTGCTGAAATATAAGTAATATACAGCTGTTGATTTCCTCTCAATTCTTGTCTTATTATGGCAATTGAACCCAATACATAATCACAGGGAACAGAAGCTCTGAAACAGATGAAAATCTAAAGCAGAAACAGAAGGAGGTAGCTTGAAATGTGAAAATACAATACCTCTGTGAAAGAAAAGTGTGTATGTGCACAGGTAGCAACCATGATTTAGAGTAGGAGTAAGGGATCTTTGCCAAAGAAACAGCAAGGGCAGAATTACTCTCTTAAAAAAAAACAAAAACAAAAAACAAAACCCCCCCCAAAAAAAAAAAAAAAAAAAAAAAACAAACCCCCCCCCAAAAAAAAAAAAAAAAAAAAAAAAAACCAAACCAAACCAAACCAAAACAAACCACCACAAACCCCAAAACCCAAACTAACTCCAATCTCTAATATCTTGTCCGAAATCAAAGGCAGAGACAAACTGAAATGCACATGATGCATTTCATTCTTCTCTCTTTTGTAGCACATTCTACAACAGATACCAAATTCTGTTTTTAAAGCTTTTGGCAGCTAAAGTCATCGAAAGGTACCTAAGAAGGTGTCAGAAAAACATAGAGGTAGGTTAGGCATGTGAATACCTTTGCAATTCCGGGCTAAGAAAGGATGATAATTAGTACCACAAATTAAGTTCTTACGTATGCAAATTGAACTGTTTGCTGTCACAACTAATTACAGATATAGCTCTGTGCTGAGTTGATTGTGAGTGAGGAATAAACATACAAATCTAAGCCACTGGTGTTTAAAACTCCCCTCTTGTAATTGTGATGATCTGATCCTCCTAAAACTGGCAAATATATGCATTGGGGACTGTGTGTACATGTGTAGGAGAACAATAAGTGGGAGAAACAAATCCAGATTTTTCCATCTGTACAGAATGTCAACATGCTGTCTATAAAAAGGTGTCAACAGAATCCTTATAAACACAATTCAGGCTAATTGAGTTCTAATCCGTATCTTCGCTGACAACCAGAGTAATCAAAGCCTCAATACAATGTTTCCTTAGTTGAGAAGTTGGAAGGAAATGATGTAGCATTCTCAAAAATGCTGTATAGCTTGGGTAACGGCAGATAGCAGAGATGCAAAGGTTTAAACAGGAGGTTAACAATCCAGGGGAAGGCTGGTTCTGAAAAGTAACACTTCAAGCAGATGGGGTTAAACTACCTTGTCAGCCCCCATTGCCAGAATGTGCCTTTGAGAAAATTCAGTGGCAGCCAGGAAAACTCATTGCTGTCAGGTCCTCAAATGCAGCATTCTATTATTTTTTATCTTTCACCTCTCTAACTTGGTTTGTAATCTCATAATGCAAATTTACTGCTTCACTTCTCTAAAACTGAAAAAGTCTGCCTTGGGTTAGGAGTGATCCCAAAGTACATCTGAAAAATATGAGGAACAGTTTGTCTTCAAAATCGATGAATTTCAATAACATTGGACATCCAAAGGGTGTTCTGGCTCCTGCAATCCAGAAGAGCTTTGGAATTTTCAGAATGTGAGAAGGGCTTTTCTCTAGCCTGGAAGGGTTATTTTGGCATTGAGTGCCCAGTTAGAAGGAAAAGCCTTCAGTACCCAGAGTTAGCAACGCCTGCTTGTAAGGAGTGGGCAGCAGAGAAATGATTTACAATGTCAGGTGGTCAGAAACCACACAGAGTCTTTGGCAAATCACTTGTGGCAAAATGCTATCAAAAAGGCCCCACTCAGCAACTGGTAAAAGGAGGGTAGGAAAAAACTAGGCTAAGATCCATAATATTTTCAGTAAGACCAAATGAAGGTATCAAAATATTGCAAGGGCTATCATGGAACTCTAAGATGTAATGGCAGACTCTGAGCAATAGTTCCTGCCAGTACCTAAAATTGGCCATAATCCTCTGTACTCAACTTCAGAAATTGCATGTCACACAGCTGGGATATGAAACAGTCATTTGGTCTGCAAGAGCTATGTTGGAAGACAGAAAAAGCAGGAGAAAGCAGCAGCTTGGCTAATCTGATACACAAATATTTTTCTTCACCTAGAAAACATATTAATGTCTTTGTGTTTTACAATAATGACCACAGAGAAGAAAAATATATTGCAAAGTAAAATTAGAGTACAAGAGGTGTTTAGCTTCACTGATACCAGAATGGAAATACAGACACTTTTTTGTAATTGGGAAAGCTTCAGGCATTGTTTTGTATCAGGAAAAAAAGGAAAGCCATTACTGGCAAAAATCTTTAGATTCCTTAGGTAGAAAAATGTACAGCATAAATAGTTTACATTTTCAGTGGGGAGCATCCCTTGGTGCATCAAGCTGTCGTGCAGCTTAGCAGCATGACACGTCTAAGTGATTTAATGCTGGCTCCATGGCAAAACCCAAAAAAACAAAACAAATGAATTTTTTAGTGGAGGAAGCCACTGTTCTCTTATCTTGTACAGTGGTTCTCACAGCTGAAAAGAGGCAGCCACAGGATGGTAGAAATTAAAGTGTCTCAGCAGGTGAACTGTAGTTTGAACTTACCTCTTCACAGGGTGCCTCTGCCTTCAGTCTCACTCATCTGTTGGGGTAATATATTCCATTACTTAAAGGTTTTTCTTCAGTTGTGAACTCTGCAATGTGCTGGACCTTGGAAAGGAATTATTATGGCCATTCACTTATTTGGTTTGGAATCCTCAAACCAAGCAGAGTTAACCCAATTACTCAGGTGCATGAGATCAGTAAAGTGACAGTCTATCCAGGAGCAGCAAAGGCCATCTGTGTGTGGAAGGGAAGGTGAGCTGGGTGGTGAGCACAACACAAGGCGGGATCAGTGACCCCACTGAGGGGCCAAGATGTAGGTCAGCAAGTCAGCACCAGCATCAGGGCTGGGAACAGTGATGAGGGTCAGACACAGCCCAGTGATTGCCCAGTGAGCCCTCAGGGATGAGGCAGCTCCAGCTGGAAGATCAGCCAGTAGGTTTGGGTCTAGGTTCAGGTATGGGGGTCAGAGCTTGGTGCAAACACAACTGTAACAGGGCTGCAAAATAACATGGGGAAAACAATAATAAACCCTCAACAGCAACTTCCAAGCCCTCACAGCTAGTTTTCTTCTCAGTAGTTCTTGTCAGTGAAGAGGCTAATCTTAAGCTCAGATCCCGAACCCCTTAACTTATCCAACTAAACTCCCTAAGGGCATGTACTCAAGGCCCTGGAATAAACTCAGGCAAAAGCACTTGTAGCAGATGGTACAGGTCCCTTTCATGGTGCAGGTGCATACACAGGATGCCTGTGACTCATCATCCACTCTGGGAAGAAGAGTTATCTGTATCTCTTGCAAAGTTCACGCTTTGTTATGCCCCAGCTGTTCACTGTTACCAGTCCCACCAGAATGCTGCCACCTGAGAAGTCAGATAAGGCTCACTTCAAATGGTGCAAAACCAGGGTTTTTTTTGAGTGACAGTAATGTTTATCCACCTTTCTTTCCTTTATGCTGTTTTCAGTTCCAAAGGGGTCACATTCAGTAGCTGACCACGAAAAGTGCTTTCCTTAGATCAAAGAAAGTGTTGGGCAGTGCCTCACAGTCACATGGGGCTGATGAAACACACACACTGACACTTGATAGGACAGTGGTTATCCCACAGTTTAATAGCATGTTAATCATCTTAAGAGTAATTATTTGCTCCCAGGCACACGCTGTACTCCCACAGTGATGTTAAAAATACAAACAAAACAGAGGACATTTCTACAGGGTAAAACATACT
Organism: Formicarius rufipectus; assembly: GCA_013399695.1. NCBI lineage: Eukaryota > Metazoa > Chordata > Aves > Passeriformes > Formicariidae > Formicarius > Formicarius rufipectus. The sequence goes on along the minus strand of VXAU01004203.1, from coordinate 3,527,888 downwards.
TGAAAAGTAAAAATTCCTGTCTATGAAAACTTTCTTCCTCCGTCCTAGAACAGAAACCAACAGAAAGGCGGTGTGCTTTTGTGTTACTCGATGCCAATCACCTTAAATGATTTGGAATATAACTGCATAGACTTTTATTTACTAAATTGAATAATAATATGAGTGTAAAGGTATAACATAGGCTTCGTATCATATGACACAAACAGCCAAAGCTTTCCCCTTACCAGTATCTTGCTGGGTTACGAAGGTTCCTGTGGGAAATCTGTCTTTTCTTCATCTTTAGGTGACACACGTAACTGTGACTTCCAACAGAGTTGTCAGTGCCAGGTTCAGCTTTTAGCATTTTTTATCTGGATTATCCGTGAGTTGAGGTCACAACTCCTTTCACATGATACCAAAGAATTTGGAGGCTTTAAATTTTGTCTGAACCTGCCTGAACTAGAGGTAGGATATGAGTACTGTGGAAGGTTGTAATGGACAGTAAATGTTTGATGTGGGCATTTTCAGTCTAAGAATATTCCTTAAAACTGTGTCTAAGTTGGATGAACCAATCTAACTCACAAGGGAGACTGCTCCTTCCCATGGAAGCATCTGAGTCTGTTTGGTGAAGATGGTCCCACTGACACAATATGGCAAAGGAGGAAATGACGGGAGCTTTGTCCCATGCCCAAGCAGTCAGTGAGACACTTAGTGCTCCCATGAGGAAAATTTCTAAGGACCAGAACAGAAAGTCATTGAGTTGTCAAAAAGTAAATCCAGGAGGAAAGCCACAGTCTGCAAACTTACAAACACTAGAGACATTATTGTTTTAAATATGGGTTCCCTTTGGAGTTATTTATAGACAAAGAAGTTAATTACTATAGTTTCTATTTTAATACAAATGACCTATGAGTTTCAAAGTGTTTTAAGGGTACTCACTCTTTGTAGATCTCTGTGGACACATCCTGGAGGTGTGTCTGGTCCCAGGTCCTGTCATGGGTCTGAACTGCGTTTGTTTGGAGTTTTCCCCAGCCAAGCATTAATAGCCAGCCCAGTCCCTGCTGCCACCTCATAAAGCACATACACTATGCACTGAGGTTAATGGGAGTTGGTGAGAAGGTCATGTCCTGCTGCTAATGGAAATGAATCATTCCCAGAAACATATTTAGTCAAGACTTTGTCCAAGTCTTGAAGCAATGAGGTTCAAATAGTTCCCCTGGGAGACTTTTACAAATTCATTTATATATCAGAGATTTTAATCTTAGTATTCAGCCTAAGTTTTATTTTCTTCTTGCTGCTTATCCCATTTGTAGACTATTGGCAAGTCTTTTGTTCTCAACCACTTATCCTTCCTTTCACCAGCCTATAAATATTGATCCATTCCCTCCTTCCCTTTTTGTCTATACAAAAATCCCTCTGTAGTTATTTGTGCCCTACACTGAATCACCTTTAATTTGTTTGTTGTAATGAACTACTTAGAAACATACGGATTCTTCTCCCAGAGTTATATGGAGAAGAACAATACCTCTTTATTCATGCTGCCCGAGCATAGGTATTCCAAGCCTTTCTGTCCTTCATGTTACTCCTTTTCAGATTTGTCCATCACAGTATGTACAACTTGAATTCTTTTTCTTGAGATAGATTATCTGGCATTTTTGCAGGTTGAATCCAATTTTTGTTGCATTTCTTCAAGTTTTTAAGATCTCCAAGAAACAAACTGTTTGCTTCCTGGTTTCTTTCTATACTTTTTTTGCATCCAAAGCACGGATGGGAGATTTCATTAATGTGTGATTTAATTCTTTGCCTTGGACTGCATTTTCCCAGGAGCTGCAAGTGATCTCAACTGTACAATTAGTCACCTTATTCTAACCCAGCATTCACCCATTTATCAAACTGAATCTTGATGTTACTCTTGACTCACCATTAGCTTTAGGAAACAAACAACTGTTTGGCTACATTAAAAGGTATGATAGCAATTGGATCATATTTCAGAAATAGAAACATCTGCAATTTTGATATATGCACAGATATATTTATGAAAATGAGTATGATTCACTGCACAGATGACAATTTTATATTTCATAGTCATAATAATTTCAATTGTTTTCTAGTAATACGGTAGATGCTGCAGCAACTGCTGCCTGCAGCAATGGCTCAGGCAAGCTTGCAGCTCTAGTCTTTGCTATAATACACTATGCAGCCAAAGTATAAACTGCCCTGGATGATGACATAAAATCATTGAGAACTTAAAATTCAAAATGAGAATTAAAACTAGAGAGAAATAAATTAGAGGGAACTCTTTCCCAATTCAACTTAAAATGCAAACTCCCAATAATGAAATCTGTTTCATTACTTTTGTTTGATATCTACATAAAAAAAGAAGCCTGAAAATTGGTTTGAGGGAGTTATTCTTAGATCAGTTGTCTGTTTAGAAGAAATTTTCCTTCTGCATTCCTGCCAGAGAAAATGAGATGCCACTGAGCTTTGGGAAGCAGAATCCATGCCCACCTGCATCTTTCTGTCCTTAGTCAAGTCCTTTTTTGGATTTCAACAGATAAGACATCATGTAGCAAAATCCCACTGTTCAGGGCTTAGAGCACCTGCTAAAAACATCTGGTTACTGATATTTAGCTAGAGCTCAGAATCTTCTCATTCTTGTGTGTTTCCTCAAGCTTGTCATTGTAAAAGGTCACAAAATAGAAGAAAGTCCTATCTTTTTGTGAACCTTGTATAATCCTATTGATTTACTGTGTGTTCAACCCAGTTAATTTCAATTTACCCCTTTATGATTTGTTTCCCTCAAAGTTAATAAACCTATGCTAACCGTTTTAGTTCCAGCTCTTATTTGTTTGTTCCAAACACCAGGGGAGAAAAATGAGTGGTGATCTCCTGCTCTGTGCCTCAAGCAGTGCAGCACAGAAATCCCAGCCCAGGGCTCACACAGAGCTGGAGTGATGCTGGTGGATCCTGCAGCTTCTCCTGGTAGGTGACCACACTGGGTGATACCTGTGGCTGGTTCCTGTCATGCAGCACCCTGAGAATACCTGCCTCACGGTCTGATGGGGGATTCAACTTCACTTTGATGAGCTCTCTGGGCTGTGACAGAAGTCAGGATCCACCCATCAATGCACAGTCTGATTTATGATACATCTTTCAACTTTGATGTGCCTTTTACATAGAAATCCCACAGGCAGCTGCTCCATGAGGAGAACCCGTCACTGCCAACCAGCACTAGGGCACTCAGACAGTGCACAGAGCACTGAGGGCTTGACAGCAACATAACTGCCTTGGTGTGGTGCCAAATCTGAGGTAATAACAGCAGCTTTGCAGGCAGAGTCATTAGTTCAGGAACGCTGCGTTACAGAAGTTACACTGCTCTCCATTTCATTGTGTGGCGTAGATGTGCCTCTCATGACCTCTGAGCATGGGAAGCTCTTTCCTGGCTGTCACTCTCTTCTGCTGTCAGACTTCTTTCAGTTGGATGTAACAACAGATCCTGCAGATTTAATCACATAAGAGACAAAGGAAATCAGGAGAGATCAGGATGCATGATACTGTAATCTGTAAGCCTCCAGATCAAGCATATGTTGAAAAGATGTGTTGTACAGGAATTGTCAAGGAATGGCCTCTGCATTCTCTAGTGATCTTCCTCTCAATACGCTTTGCAGTGTACTGGGACCTTCTCAAAAAATATTGAAATACCCATGAATTCCAAAAGCTACATCACTCTCCATAAGGGTTTTGAAAATACTGATATAGGAAGCTCAGAATCTGACAATATCAGACACTGCTGAAGTCACAGCACTTGGGGCAGCAGTGAATTCAGCCCAAATGCATTAGCCCACAATTATATTTCTCAAAACACTTGCTGTACCCATGACTAATGGCATTCAATCGGGCATTCCTTTCTGTACAACCTGAATGTTCTCTCTAAAATCCAGTTCCAGTGGATACCTGTTTCAGCTACAACTTTTTCAGCCAGCAGCTATTTCAGCTCATTGCTGAATTTGAGGCCCATGGCTTAGAGCAAAGGAATCATTTGAGGGAAACTAATCTCAGAAGGATGGCATTAGGTGGCAAAGTAGGGCTCAACAGTATCTCACTGTGACCTCCACATTATCCCTACTCCAGTTCAGGCAAACACTTTTCCAAGAAAAAAATGAACATGACTAGATCCTGTACCAGTATTATTTTAATTAGATTTGTGACAAATAGAAAGCACAATATATAATTGCTGACTGACTCAAAAATAGCTTCCACTACAAATAACATGAAACAGGTTAGAGCAGGGCATAGTGCCTGGAGATTTTACCAGGCAGCAGATCAAACAGCTGAACTCTTGACAGACTCTGCAGCTTTCTTTTGCCTGCTGTTTCCTGGAACAGCAATTTCAGGAGCCATTTGTGAGTCACTGGCCAGTTCATCCCCACAAACCATTAATGTTACGTCTGAACTTTCAAAAGTCACAATGGAAACAGCTACCATTAAAAAAAAATCCAACTCAGAAGTTTCCTGTTTCTTGAAGAATAGTTTTATTTTATTTCTTGGAAAACCTTTTGCAATGCACATTTGAGGTGGTTGACAGACCTCTATCGGACATAAGTTGGGGTGGAAAAACTCTGTATGAAAGCTCTTAAAAATATTCCTTTATGGTTATTCTTCTACTGAATAAATATTTTTATTGTGACCAAGCAAAGTGCCATTTCCTGAGTGCTTGCTGAAGGCTTTTACAATTTCTTTTCTTCAAAAAATTAGTGTGATTTCCACAGTTCCCAGGGAACTAATGCATTTCACTCCAGCAAGGAGCTCAAGGACCTAAAGCTCACAGACATGTATTTTTTAAACAATTTTACTCATTAATTTTGTGCCTTAAGGAGTCCAGAGTTCAGAACAGCCTTTTGTGTGCCACAACAAAAGATACCAGCGGTTGACATTTATATATCTACTATTAATTGCCCTGCTTGTATGCCTGGGCTCTAAGGCATAATGCTTTGAGTCACATATCTAATGAGCTCCAAACTAAAACATGCCAAGGATGAGGCAGAGGGGAAATCATCATATGGGGATAAAGAGCCAAACTCTCCTGGCTGTCAGCTCTCCAGGGCACTGCTGATTGATCAGCGAAGCCTAAGGATGGGGAGGTTACCTGCAGCACCACTGCTGCTATTCCTGTTCCCTCCAGTGTCACCAGGGCACTATTTATCTCCAGAACATCTCATTAATGCTGGATCCCCAGCTGGGAAGAGCAGACAAAGATGCAAACAACAAGAGCTCACCTCTCTCTTGCTCATGAGCAAACTCTTAACAGGAGCTCAGCTCCTCACATCTAATTGTTCTCTAAAATTCCCTCTCCACTGACTGTGAAGAGGGATGGAGTAAATCTCACCTGACTTAGAGCTAGAATTTGACTGGGATTATTGTCTGCTGGAGACACAGAATATAATTTTTATTTAGGTAATTTAATATCTGTGGGCTTTTATAGTCTGCAACTTTAAAAATATTAAAAATGTCATCAATGGTCTGAAATTATTAAAACATTATGTACACACAGTCCAACCTGTTGCACCGAGCAGTAATTTACTGTTAAGGGAGGTGAGATTTCTGAACTTTTCAGGCAGACTTTGTGTACAGGAAATCCTCAAAGAGATCTATGCATTCATATGGAAAAGAATTATGTAATAAAAATATGAATCTTATATATCCACAAACTGCTCCATTTCAGTTAAGTCTCTTCTTATTGAGTTTAATTAAAACCAAACCGTTCTGATTATCAAGATGGAGATATTGCAGAAAAATTAAAATAGCATTTATAAAAATAGTACTGTCTTTATATGGTCTGTGCAATCAGTAAGCCTCAAAGTAATATACAGAAATTAGATGATCCTCAGTTTCTGCATGAGGAAATTGAAATACACAGGGGCAAAATCATTTAAATAAAATCCTCCAGTGGGTCAGAAATCTCAGTGAAAGGAGCAGATATCAAAACCTTTGCAACAGCTTAATATGTCAAAGGACTCCAAAGTGAAATTATTGATATTCAGGTCCATTCGTAACCTGAAAATGAAATTCAGGTTCTCAAAGTAGCCAGATACTTAAAATGAGCATTAGGCATTGCCACTGAAATTTACCCTCTGATGTAGAAGAATATAATATGCCATGTTTTACAAAATTAGTAAATAATAGTTTTTGCCTTGAAGAGATAAAATTATGGTCCCTTTTGCTATCAAAAATTCTTTCTTACATCTTAAGAGTTTCCCAGTTTTTCATCCCTTGCTATTAATTACAGATCTACATCTTAAACTTTTCCAGTAACAGCTGCCTTAGAGATCAAAGTTGGGCACAATAACAGGGGGTGCTGGGAAGGAGTTGCATTCTGTTTAGTGGTTTCCTGTGGTTTTGATCAAAGTATACAAAGAATCCCAGTAAGCAGAGACTGAATTTAGCAGGATGCAGCTATATCCAGCTGAAAAACTGACAAATAATCTCCTCTAGCTTATTGGATACATAAGCCTATGTTTATCCTCTTTCTGTCTCTCATCTCCAATTTTTCCTACAAAGTGTTCATTATAGATGTGCAGATTGAATGGGTTCAGGGGTGTTCATAAACCACTTAGGGTCACAACTGCTTCCACTTTACCTTCTTAATTTTGTTGTCATTTGCCAAACTCTGTAACTGCCACAGCACAGCTGTACCAGCACAATGAGGAGCTACATCCAAAGTCCTTGGCAAACACTGAAGGGTAAAATTGTTAATGTAGATGGTACCAGGCTTTGCTTTTGTGAACAGAAGTGTTGCTGCTATACATAAAGTCACACTCTGAGGGTGGAATATAATGCTTAGATATGTCTGGTATTGTTTAGGAAAGGATGCAGAAGGCCACTGTTATTTGAAATGGAAAAAAACCCCAAACATCCTTCAGATAACTACTCAGATTCACCTAGAAAGCAAATTGATTGTCAAGAAGAGGAAGTAGACATTTTACAGCTGTATTATTTTTCCAGTGCCAAAGGTTCTCAAATAGATCCTTCATCAGAAGTAAGAAAATCTATAGGTTTCTTTAGATTTTTATTTTTTTTTTGTGTACATTCTGTAAAGACTAGAAGTCTGAAGACTTCACTGTTAGAAAAACAGAAGCTCAATTTTGTGGTATTGAATCAAATAAATAATTCTTGCAGAATTTTTTTTTTTAGACAAAAAATAATTCCTTAATGGAAATATAAATGTCATTTCCTGTGAAGATTAAATTATTATTATAATTATCATCAAATTGGGAGAAAAGTCGCTTCACTTTCTTATTAATTGAGAAGCAGCTTTCTGGTCCACCTCTATGAGACTCTCCAGGCCAGCACCCCTTCAGTACCAGGCCAGTTCAGTTTGTTCTCAAGAACACAGAACTCCTTCATGAATGTGGGACAAGGTAGGGAATCATGTGGATGTGGCACAGGATAAGAACCCCCTGCTTTGGGTCTCAGACTGGCACACCCAATCCATTGGGATGTGGTGATGATAGACATGGGGGACACAGTCCTGCCACAGGGCTGCAATTACCTAAATGCTTTTTTTTAGCAGTGGTTTGGAAAAGGGAGACATGGACAATTCAGTTTGCTGGCATGCAGAATGGATATTTGTTCCATGCCTAAAATGTAGGCAAAAAAACACAGCTGGGCAAAGGGTGAGCTCTGGCATGGGCAATGCAGGATGTGGCAGAATTCCCTTCCTTGCCTGATTTCTGGGGAGGGCACTGCCATGGCACACAGTCCAGCCAAATGTTTAGATTTTGACATTATCAGCTTTTTCCAAAGGAAACATATTCCTCCTGAAAATTTCCAATGAGGTCTTCACAGCGAAACTGCATTTTTCTAATTTCATTTTATCTATGCACCTAAATTTTGGCTTTTCCATTTGGGATCTCCTCCTCTTGTCCTGAACTCTGTTGTGACAGTCATTATACAACACTGCACTGCACTTTTGCCCTCTTAAAGGCTTTTTTTCCAAGTGGTAGATTATTACTCATTTATTGTTAGACTGCTACTCACTTAGAAAGGACTTAATTCTGCTTTTGCAGTCCCCTTAATTGTGAGACACTGCATAGAAAATATGTAAGTGGTGAACAAAATAGGGAGAAAGATAAAGTCAAGCCCAAACTGATAAGGTTCTCTAGAATAAAAAAGAATTCTATAAATAGAAGATTATATTTTCTCATTAACAAGAAAGCTTTTTCATTTTCTTTCTCGGGCCTGAAATCTGATGTTTAAATCAGTAGAAGCTTTTGTTTTCGGTGCCTAACTTCAGTTATTCTCAAAAACTTCTAATAAACAGTTCAGCTTGCAACTTGACTGTCAGATGGAGATCTCTGGGATTATGTTGGTGAGCAAGGCATGAAAATATTCTTTAGGCTGAAGAGCTTTTAAAGGTGAACACTTCAATCTTAATGCCAAGTGGCCAAATTTGGCTTGCAGATTCCCCAGCATAAATCAAACCCAACATTATCCCAATCATGGGTATTATAAAGGTAGAATCCTAATAAATGAGAAGGAAACGAATCCTCAGGGGATTTTAAGGAAGTGGATTAGTTTAGGTAATTTTGAACAACTATTCTCAAGAAAGCACTTGGGGACAGTTAAGTTTAATTAGGCTACAGCTCTTCACTGCAGGTGGTTTTGTTTCTGCCACAAACCTCTTTTGTTCTCCTCTCAGGTGCACCAGCGAGCACTGATAAACCCCTGGAACTGCTTTTGTTCCATAAGGAAGGAAGGGACAGGTGACTGGGCCTGTTTATAAAAGAGATGTAAGTGGAATCACCCTTGTCAATTTTGAATTAACAAGAGCTAAACCTCACTGCAAGAGGCGAGGCGAGGCTGGGCTGGGTGGGAAGAGGTCCCGGCCTGCATGAGCTGAGCTGTAAAACACCCTGACTGCCACAAGTAGCACGGGCAGAGTGAGAGGAGCTGGGATGTGACAGGAGCTGCTCCTTTCTTTCCATCATTATTCATTCCTGGGGATCCTCCTGAGTGTTTTGTGCCCTACCAGTATAAGACTGTATTCTTCACATTTCCCTACTGGGACCTTTGTGAAAATGGCATATTTATCTGCTGGAACCTTCCTAGCTCTGAGCCATTTGGAGGCAACATAACCACAGGAAAAAAACTTCAGCAAGTGCACAGAGCTTAGGAAGAGGTTTCAGGTTGCTGGGCAATTTTATTGCTTCAATAGTTTTTAATTTATTTGGGTTACATTTTAACGAGTCAGAAAAATGTGAGTCTAAAAGCAGTCAGAATGAATTACGTTTTGTGTTTTCTATATTCACCCACAATTTTTTTTAATGTGGTGTCTTGGACATGTTGTGTTTGTGACAACATGGCAGAATGGCTCAATTTTATACATAATTTATTGAAAAACTTTAAACTGTACATTTCTTGAGTAATTTTCATGTATAATTAAGCTTAAATTGCATTTGGCTTACTTTGAATTAGGAAATCTTATACTGCATCAAGTCACATTAATACGTGTTTGGCATCTCAATAAGAAGCCACTTCTAGGTCCATACTGATTTTTAAAATATCCCTGAATCTTATTAAAATGAAATTGAATTGCTGTGATTTTAAAATCTAAACTTGGAGTTTGAATATAAGAAAATAGATATTTTTAAACTTTCTGAGTATTTTCTCACTTTTACTTGAATTTTGATGTTCTCCCAATTCTTTTTCTGATTATATTGTCTGGTTTTAAAGTGCTGATCCTAGTTTAAAAAACAAAACAAAAACAAACAAACAAACCCAAAACCAAAACAAACAAACAAAAAAACCCAGAAAACAAGTAAACTTCTAAACAAACAAAATATATTCCAGGCCTAACTGTAACCCCAGTACTATTAGACACCCTGAAGCTCTTGCTGAGGAGCCATTTAGATCCTACAACACGCTGAGTGCATATGAATAGCACCTTCCTTTATACCCTCACAAGGGCAGCTGGTCCTGTACAAAATGGGACAAAGAGCAGAAAAATGGGTCCTTGGAGGCTGCTAATTTGGGAAGATGTGAATTTGCCTTCCCAGTCTTACTTATCACACAGACTCTCACAGTAGTTGCTGAAGTGTCCAAAAATAGGAGCTTGCAGCCCTAACTATAGCCTTGTGAAATGACAAGAAACTCGTAACATCTCCCCTATTAGGAAGACTTCTGGTTTGGGAAGCAGATGGATGGAATGGCACAGTGCATCCCATCCACTTGAAGTAACTTGGCAAAATGTTTCAAAGTCCAGCAGAGCTCAGCAATATAGTTCTGTCACTTGAATGATAACTCATCTCAGGTTTTATCAGCAAAATCATTTCGGCCTAATTTTGATCCATATTGACACATTAACAGGAAGCAGGGATGGTGGGGAAAGGGAGAAGGAACTCTACAAGATATGTCAGCAAAAATCTCCAAAAGTCATGCATGACCTTGTGCCACCAGAGAGTAAATAACAGCATTAATAACAAAGGCAGCACATGGGAATGTCACTGGGTTTAGACTGGTGTCAGCGTTTCTCTAGGACATAATTTACCTTCTTTTTTCATTATAATTGGATCTTAAAACAGTTCCTTAGTTCTGCAACTTGGAATTTCATCACCAGCTCAGCAGAAACATCCCTTAGAAAAATATTTTGAAATTCAAATCTCTTCTGAATATTGAATAAAACAGTTATTTAAACCCTATAAATAGTCTTGTTCTGATGAGCAGTCATGGCACCTCCTTGCTCTACAAGGCTGCTGTCTGACATGGCTCCTCACTTAGATGCTAAAAGTAAAGTTTTGCTCTCCCGTTCCTCCTGGAATTGATGCATCTAAGAGGTGGAAAATGTGTTCCTATTACTGCCTTGTAGAACCACAGAGCTGCTACATTTTCATTACCTTCCTTTGAGGGTCTCCCTGAAGGCACAAGGGTTGCATCAGAAAGATATTTTAAAATGTAAAGTGAGTGTATTCAATATAGAAAATCAGTAGGCTAAGCAAACAAAGCACCACCAATATTTATTTAGAGTGGAATTGTACTTTGAAGGTTTTTTTGTTCTGCATCACTGTAACTGTAAAAAAACCAAACAACCCCAAACAAACAAACAAAAAACCAAACCAAAACAAAAAAACCAAAAACATTTAATTGCAAATACTAATGTTAGGATTTTTATTTTCTGGGATTGCAGATTTCTATGCAATGTGACTTAATTGTTTTCAAAGTAGAAGTTCAAAATTCCTGAAAAAATATATATCAAATAATGACACCAAATGTACAGAATTTGCAAGAGTTAAGGGTGTGCAAAAAAAAAGAACATTTTTAAAAGCTGACCATCGATGTTGCATGAGAACTAAGATTTTGAAAATCAGGCCCCGAATTTTTTGTTTCAGCTTTTCAAAGCATTTACATGCCCAAAGAGGAAGCAAAACTGCCAGGGAGATTTACAGAAACACCTAAACGTTGGTTGTTAGTCAATGAAAATTAAGCATATAAGCCAGTCAGATGCTTCTGTAAATCATACTAATGTCTAACTGCATATTTAAAAAATAGAAAACATTTATATATCAGTTCCTTTGAAGCTATAACCTCTCACAGACCTTATCAGCTATCTGGCATCTCAATATCCAGGGATAGATTGCTCTCAGCCTGGGTCTTATTTTAAAGATGTCCTTTACCTGTCTGTTGGAGCAGTGAAACACAGATGAACAAATCACAGATGAAGCCTCAGAACGTTTCTGCTGAGGAGCAGTACTTGAGCTGCAATATCCCTTCATATGTCAAAGAAATATTGCAAAGTATTTTGAGATATTTTCTGCACTGAGTTTTATAGTCATGTAAACTCAGGTAAAAGTTACAGTGATTTGTGATCAGTTTCCCTGTAATACAGAAAGGGATTTCTCCTGTTTCATCTTACTTGTGTGTTGTCTTATATAGACTTGCTAGGAATGTACAGGGAGATGGCACATGTTTTGCTTGGAGCAGATGCAAACTTGGATCTAAAATGAGAGGTGTGTTTTTTAAGTAGTTACTGATGACATATGGGCATGATAAATTCAGAACAGATTGTCATTTAGCACCACCAAGAACCTTACCCTTCAAACGAGGCTGGATGCGATCCTAAGTGATTACATCACTGCCTGCACATCGTGGCTTTGTGTCCAGGAGGAATTGTTTCAGCTCCCTTTGGCATTGTGGCAAATTCACAAGATCACATATGTCGTTTAAAAGGGCAAATGTTATGACCTCAGTAGTGCTGAGTGCCCGTGCTCTGGCTGGTGCCGTGTCCCTTCATGCTCAGTGACATCCCCACACGCACAGCTCGGAGCTGCTCATGGGGACAGCAGCCAGGAGCAGGGCAGCACCAGGTCCTCGGTGGCCTGGGACACAGAGGCTTAAATGAAGCACAGAACAGCCTCATGGGACATCTGATGGCCCAATCTCTCAATTTCAGGTTTGTGTGGTGTAAGGCAAGGAGAGCCACCCTGCCCTGACGCCGCCAGCTGAGGGAAGGGAGCCTCACACAGGCCATGACCACACTTACTGGCAGCTTAGAAATGCTGATTAGAAGAAAGGCATTAGGCTTTAGCTGTAAATCTGAAACTTTTTGCTTGATAGACAGTTGCCTATAGATGACTATGGATTAATGATGGGAGAGATGGCTGCTTTCCACAGAGCTACTTTCTGGCTTGTAATCAGCTCCTTATTACCTTACCAGCCTAAGCGAATTTCCAGAGAGCTGTGCTGGCCTTTCCCCCAGCGTGACATGAGGATGAGCTATCAAAAGAAAGAGGGAGGAAAAAAAGAGAGCAGCAATAAGTCAATTACTTCTTCTTCTCAGACAGAATCTCAGAGATGAACAAAGAGGTACGTGAGTTGTCCAGCTGCCAGAGGAGACCAAGCATCCTCTGAGTGCCTGAGTGTGCACAGGTTACCTGGCTCCGTGTGGCTGCACACTGGGCTTGCATGTGAAACTAGTCCTGAGTGATGTTCTCAATTTCCATATTCATTCAGAACTGTAGCCAAAGGTAGAAACCCAAAGTCTCCAGGGAAGGAAAACAAATTGCTTTGACTTCTGGAGGAAATCAATATTAGATGGTGCATTGGTTAAAATGTGGAAACCCATGGATCAGTTCCAGATTCTATGTAAAGAGATCCCTTAGGAATTCTTAGAATAGATCTTCATTATATTCAGCTTAGAAACACTTCAAGAAGGAGACAAAGTAAAGCTGGACAATTCTGCAAATAGCTTGTCTTTTGGCTTGGAAACTAAAATATATTTTAGTGTAATTTAAAACAGTCTTCAAACCTGTGAACTCTGGAAGCAGAAACACCATTCTGCATACACAGTCACCTGTAATGAGCAAGAGAACAAACATCAAAAGTTAAGAAGTCCCCTTTCCCAATGAAAGATTACTAGACACTGGGATATTAGATAATAGAGAATTTACATAAAATGAGATACAAGACCACCTTCAATTACATTCCAATTTACAAATTTGGATTCTAGGAGACTAGTCTGTGGCCTTAAGAAATAATATGAAATTAGAAGAAAATTCACTTGTGAGTTACAGGAATATGAACTTTAAGGAGATAGAAGACACTGCATTGGTTTAACCACTCTTAGGCAATAAAAGGACATGCTCCTCTGGTTCCAGCTGTGCCAGTTCAATATGCTGCCTTTCTCAATCTAATCCTCATGACAAATCCTCAGACTTCCTTTCCAGCAGCAGAAATTATGCTGCCTCAGGTCTCCTGATCCTCAGGCTTCTCAGTTGACTTTTCCTTAACCTTTATCAGTCTAAATGAGGCACATCAGCTGAGTTGGTTCAACAGTACATTCTTTCAATAATCCATCTAATTTGGAATAAAATGGGTTAGGGAGCACACACACAAGCAGTCCTGCTGGCAGGTTTGAGGGGGCTGTTGCCTCAGCACAGGAATGGTAAGTAGGTGCTGGGAATTGTTGAACTTCTGACAGCTCGACAGAACTGTTTGCAGAGTGAGCCTCTCACCTCACCCTGCTTCAGGTACCTCTTTCAGTTTCATTGAATTGCTCTGGGCAGTGAGGAAAGTAAAACCAAATGGTGGAGAAACAAAACCAGAGAGGAGAAAAAAAAATTAAAGGCTGTAATAAAATCTTGCTTTGCCCAATCCCCCAGTCAAGAATTATGGCTGTTCCTATTTATTTAAAAATCAACACCAAAATTCCCCTTCAACAAATGCAGTGTTGTTTCAGAAAACAGTGAGCAAACAAAATTTCCAAGAACTTTCAAAATCTTTAAAAAGACAGGAAATTCCATATCATCATCATGATACCTGGCTTCATAACTAAATACTTACTGAAACCCAAAAGCACACATACACACGCTCAAAGTCAAAAAGTATACAGAGATCCATGCCACACTCCATTTGCACAAGAGCCTGGTTAAAAAAGGAGCAAGTCACCATCTGCTGAACCATCTGCTTCATCCAAGTCCTGTTCTTCATTTACGGTCACTGGGATAGGAGCTTCCACAGGCAAAAAAATGTGCTCAGCATCATCAGAATCCCCAAATAAATATTTAGTACCTTCTAATACCAACCTCAGCTTAGTCACAATAGTGGTTTCAGGACAAAGTTTTGGCTGAGGACACAGATTTGACTTAGCTCGCTACATACTTCAGGATTGAGGACGTGTTTTTAAACAGCAGTTCAAGTGCTGGGTGGGTTATCTGAGGGGTTCTGCTCTTTCTGCTTCACTGCTTGCCATGGCAGTAGCCCATCACCTTGGCAGGAGCTGCTCTGGGAAAAGGCTGTGGGACTGTAGCCACATACAAAAATAGTGAGTTTTGCCTGGTGTGCTTTCAGTTTAAAAAGGAAAAGCAGGCAGACTACAAGCTGTGTATTTCTTTCCATATAACCTGGCAACTACATAATTTTTTTTTTGCTACATGATAACTATTTTAATCCAGGCCTACTTTAATGTTTAGCCTACCAAAGTATTTGAGCACTCAGAAATTGCTTTCCTCCTCTTCTCCTAAAACAAGTGTTCTGTGAAAGATCTGTCTCTCTGAATGTGGCATGAGCACAGAAGGGTAGAAGTTTCCTTTGATATCATTATTTCCTCATTGGTCCAGTCTTTTCTGTGTCTTAGAAGCCCACCCAGGCAGGCAGAAAACCAGGCTTTATACTCTCCTGCATGGAGAGCACCTGCGTACTTTGGGGACAGATGTATGCCTGGGTTATTTACTGTGCAAACAGCAGGAGATGGAGCAGACAGCTATTCCAGTCCCTTTGTCTGCAAACAGTTTGGTAAATATTTAATCCAAATCAGGCCTGATTAATGCTGACCAAAGAGGTGCATTCCCTAATTCCCAGTTGCAGCTGTAACTACAGAGGTCAGAATTTAGTGGAGATGGGCATAGACATTATAAAGGGAAGGCAACTGTGGTGGCAGAGAGATGTGCTTTTGATAGTGTCTCTGCAGCAGCGATCACTACAGAACCAGTTCTGAGCTTCATCCTTCACAGTGAAGCAACCTCTGTGCTTCACTACTGCTTTGCACTGTAGTAAAGTCACCCTTTGTTGGCTTTTACTACAGTGAAATAACCAAATGGGTAAAATGAGCATTGCTTGTCTGCTCTGATGCAGAGCAGGTGAGTTAGTTTAAAAATCCCAGTCCAAACCTTGGTGCTCTGACACCCCATGTTCCCTGAGCTGTCATGGAGAACCTAGGCACAGCTTCCTGCTGCTCATGGTCTGGATGTTCAGCACAGCCTTTCTTTTCCCATCCAAATCATGCTTTGTTCACTTTACAGTGTTCCAATTATCTCACCTTCACTGAAGAAAACATGCTTAAAAAAAATACAACCAAACTAAAAAAAATTAAGTATCCCCTTCTCCCTTTAACTCTTCCAAGTGACCCTTCCTTTTCTGAATCCGTTTCAGTGGATTGTCCCAACACGGATTAACTGCATCAGCCCATCAGCCAGTTGCCATTTCCCATGTAACTGAGTGGGTTTGTTACAGGACTGAAAATGGCACTTGAACACAAGGAGTCCTTGGATGCTGTCACCAAGTTCCTACAGCAACTCTGTGCTCCAAACTGCACCCAAGCAGGTACAGCTTAGGGTCGGGTAAAGTGGCCATATATCTCTCTCTCTTCTGTCTTCAGCTAGAGATTGGCTTGGTTTCATGGCACAAAGCCATCTGATAGAGGTTGCTCTGGTACCTCATGGGCTGGCACAGACCCAAAGGGATATTCTTGTATAGTGGCTGTCAGGCATTTCCCCAATCCTTTTTCAAGGACAGGAGGTAGAATGTGACCAGTGACTTGCTGCCACTTTGTCACTCTCCCACCTCGAAGCCCCACTGACTAAAAAAATTTCCAGACACACCAGGATTTTAGTAAGTTTAGTCACTGGGATGGCAGGATGGAGCTGGAAAGAGTCATTATCTGTCTCAGAGGGCTTTATTTTCCAGCATTTCATAAGCTGATCCCTAGAGCTGCACAAGGCAAAGGCAGTACTGCTTGAAGCCTTCTACTGTCATATTTCATAAACATAAATGATAACACAATGTGTAAAGCATAATCTGACTGATTTTAAATTCATGCTAATAATCTATTACAATTTGCACAACTGTATTAGCCATTGTTTGTACAATATTGTACAAATTCATCATAAACTCCCAGTCTTGGAGAGTGATGAACTATGATAGTGATTATTGCTGGGCAATTCTCAAGGTAACTATTTACTAGAAAGACAAGCAAGACCTAAAATGAGCAAAATGTTGTCCTTAGAGGAGGATCCCAGAGCAGCATGCTCTTTTAAAACAGGAAGGTGAATGTTAATTGCAGCTAAAAGGCAAAGCAGACTCAATTTCCATAGCAAAATGATTTAGTGCTTCCATTAGAATTCCCACAAAGCTTGCAAGCAAGACTGAGAAAAAAACTGTCATGGAGTTGTGCACTGGTGGAGAAGAAAACACAGGTCTGCCTTGAGTGTAGGAACCTGCAGAGGTAATGATAAGTGGATAATGGACAGGATTAGCATAAAGCCTCACTGCCCTATTGATACAGTTCAGAGCCTGTGTTTATTCCTCTCCTTAAGAAAAGGGAAACCATCCAGGACAATATACCTGAGCTGGAGAAGGTACATCCAAAAAGAGATTATGGGATTTATTCTGGCTGTTCTTTCTTAAAGGTGAAATTCTGCAGCAACAAATCTCTGGTAACCTGCAGTTCACCCCTGTAGTCACTGGTCCATTTGGATCCTTCTGTGCTGAAGCATGAATTTGACTGGAAATGGAATATTTATCTTTCGATCCTCAAACAGTATTCGTTTATTTTTTTGCTTCACATTGCATAGGCTTGTGTGATTCAGCACCATTTTAGTGAAAAAGAGGTAGGACTCTCTCATAATGAGGAATAATCAGGCCATAAAAAATGGAGTATACTTCTCTCTGGCTCTTACAATTCCTGACAGAAAAAGAAACCAGGATCCATATTTCCTATCATTTGATAACTGTCTCTCTCAGCCTTGGCTTCTTGTGGCAGCATATTACAGTGCCCAGCTGAGAGGGCTGCACATATCCTTGTTTCTGCACTTCTTTTAAATGGAGGATAAGGATAATAAGGATATTTGGAGATAGTAATTTAGGGGAGTAACTCTTCTGAAAGTTATGCATTTGGCAACTTTTTCAGAAGATTAATGCCTCTGCCTATTTTATCCTCGCTTGTATGTATTTCCAGACACAGCAATATACACCCTCCAGGTAACCAGCCTTTTCACAAGTTCATCATTGCTTGCTCAATATAACACTAAGTATTCTCATATTCAAAAGCCACCAAAATAAATTAATGCCTTTCTACTTTGCAATTAGACATTTGAGAATATTAACTTTGCACACCGAAGATTTATTACTGCTGGTTTACCAGACCACAGCTTGTCTCTGCTACTCACAGAACCAAAGTTTTGCTGCAGAGCCACAGCTGAAGGACTGGGAGCTGACTGCTGTTCCAGTGTTTGCTTTTCCACCAGATTTGCTTCCTGGATTTAAGCCACTTGGTTTGCATTGGCAATAAAGAAGTCACAAAGGTATCAGAAATGGCACTGTCTGGCCTGTAGCATTGTTGTTACCTACAAAATGATGAGGAAATCTGAGTCAGCTTCACTGGCAACACCTAAACACTGCAGTGTAGCCACATTAGGCTTGGAAAAAAACACATTTTGAGAAAGTTCAAATTGTATTCGTTCTGCAAAGTAAGAGAAGGTTAAACTTGTATCTCTAAAACTTCATTATCCAGTTAGAAATGTAATTATAATTTCTTATCGTTTAACCAGTCCCATTTCAGAGCCAGAAGGAATCTTCTCCACAAGGAATCTTAGTTTTTAAAAGCAAGGTCCTTCATGAAGATTAAAATAAACATTTTAAGTAAGTCATTAGGAAATAATTTTCGCATCCTTTTCACACTTATTTAACTACATTCATTAATTTTTGAGAATTCTGGTTGTAGGGATTGTAAGTCTTGGTGGAATTAAAGGCTAAAGAATTTTACAGTGTGCTGCACTGTATCATAAATCATGCCAGGCTACATGGCCAACCTAATTTTCCATCATTAGCAGAGGTGATATTGCTTCCTATATGGCAAAACTATTTTAAAAAAATCCAAAATCCTATGTCACCGGTCCTGCAAAATTGTCACTATTTGAATCAGGAGGATACAAAGATGCAATTCACTCTGACCCCAGGATTACTGGTCTGTAAAAGCTGAAACGTAGTGAGGAATTGAGCAGTTTTGTATCCTGCTGCCTTGCCTTTTTCATATTGCAATCAGCTATATGACAGTGGTGTTTAAAGAAATTCTTGCAGAGCCTACTGATAAATATTTTAGTCATGTCAAATGTCATCCTTGTAAAAGCCTCAAACTCTGTCCTTACCACTGATTGCACAATTGTTGCCAAGGGCTGAATATTATGGTATGAAGGTCACAAGTCTCATCCAGACCCTAGTAAAACTTACTCAAGTGTTCTTGGAGTTCTCAATCCCAATACTCTCTGTGTGTGCCTGTCTCAGTTTGAGTTGGCCCAGAGATTTCAGGAATGACAGCAGCATGATTCAGACTTTCTTAAAATCTTTCAGCATATTGACATTACAATAAATGCCAAATGTCAGAGGAACTGCCTTTTTCAATCCTGACTTATTGCTGCTGTTTTCTATCACTATTACTGAATGACAGCAGTGCCTGGAACCCAAATTTAGATACAGGCTTTAAAGCACAAAGCAAAATACACAGAAAGACAGAGAAAAAATCTCTACCCTGATGAGTAGTTTGAGTGGACAAACCAAAAATGAGATAGAAATCAAATACAGATAACCAGAAATTTGGAGAAATTTTAAATCTGCCAAGAATTTTAAAGCAAGAGTGGCAAAGCAGGAAAAAGAGCCAGTGCTTCTGAGCAGCTACATCATACTTCAATAATAAATTTATTACTTTCTTATTACATTATTTAAATTCCTTGTTTAACAGACACACAATAGAGACTGTAAAATAGAGACTCCCAATAGAGTCAATGAGTAGTTAATAAAATCTGTCTTTAACTGGAAAGTTTTTAATGTCCTAGTCATTAAATGCACAGAGATGTCTTTTATATAGGAGGTAAAATAGACAGAAAAAGGGAAGGGAAGGCACAAATCTGTTTTGCAGAGTTGCAGCATGGTACAAAGACCATATATGAACTACCCACACATAAAAATAATAAATCATACAACATCTGCCTTCAAGTCCTGCATGCTGCTGAACTGATGGAAAGAATTTATCTTTTTATTTTTCATTTCCAGTGCAGCTGATCTCTTCTTCCCTGGTGATTCTTTCTATTAATAGGTCTAAAATGTTCCTTGCCAGCAGAGAATTTATCTTTCCTTGAATTTTCCTGTAGTATTTACATCCTATGTGATTCTACCAGAGATTAGAAGTGAAGCCTGTAGTACAAAGTACTGAACTCTCCTGATGTTAATGACTCTTAATAGTACTTGGGTGAAAAAGGGCCATAAAGAAGGGGAGACTAAGTTGATGAAGAGCCAGCACAGGGACTCCTCGTTTGGGTTCAGAGCACTGGAACAGCCTGTTCTCAGTGGCACAGGCTGTGGCCAAACTCCACAGGGCTGTGTGTTTGCTCCACCTCCTGAGAGCCACAAGGACCTTGGGGTAAAGAACTGCTGCACCTCCAAATCAGATAAATACATACCAAAGACTGAGCAGGTTCCCCATTCTTTTCAGGGCAAGGGCATGTAAAGGATGCCTGGAGTCCAGGCTTTCCTTCTGCCCTTTGCTTGCGTGAGGTCTCCGGGGTGAGATCAATTTTGCGACTGTGTAATTCCACTGACTTCTATGGACTCATTTCTACTTTCAAAGGAAAAATGGGTCTAAGAACTCAGTCTTGACAGAAAAGTGTCCTAAAATATTCTATCAGGCCAACCCTGCAGTCCCTGGCACAGCTTTGGATGGGAATTTGCATGTGCGTACAAAAAAGGATTTAGAAGTTATTAGTTAGAGTTTTAGATTTGAACCTAAATGTAAAACATCCAATTTAACATTATATGTTCCCATGAGTTTTGTTTGTTTATATGCATAAGCAAAATTCAATGATTGCCTGTTAACATATTATTCAAAATATAAAAGTCAATTAAAATAATTTTCTACAATTCACTCATAGCCAAATGCTGACACAGTTTAAACTCACTACTGCCCTCAAAAGCAATGGGAAAACCAAGCTAAACATGAATATGGATTTAGCTACTTTAAGAAAAAACTCCAAGTGTTTTTCCACCCACATTACAAAGTAACTGAAGAACAATGAATAATTAAAAAGATTGGTGAGCTTTTAAATAAGCTTTGCTCATGCGAACTCTAGATTAAATAACACTATTCCGATAATTTAAATAAATTTAATTCTATTTTTAGAGGGTTTAGTCCAACTGAATGTAGCTGGTAATTAAGGAAATGGCAGTTCTAGCACTTGCTCACTCTTGTGTTTTCTTGCAGACAAAGAGCACGTAATTTCCTACAGCCCAGGCCCTGCAGACCTTCCCAGTATGAAAAAATGTCTGTGGCTTGCAAAACCCTGTCACTATAGCCACAAAGGAACCTGCTGGCAGGATAAACCACGGGGGATATCAGAGTCCACACAGGCTTCACCTTTACATGGAGATAGTTCTGCATTTCCTCAGGATTCTCATTATTTTTGTACAATATGGCACTGTCTAGAGTTCCCCTCAGTTTTTGTGGATTATGAGCATTCTCTCTAATTCAACTCTTCCCTGATGGAAAAGAGATCCATCTGCTCCAATTGCAGCAGAATTTAGGCTGAGAAGTAGGTGTGATGTAAGGACTGAGCAAGGACTTGGATTTCAAGATTAAGACTTATTTATTGTTGTTCTGATACAACATGCTTTGTTCCTCTTTTTGTTCAGAAGGTATATCTTAAAAAGTGCTGAACTCTTCACTGATCCTACATTCAAAAACCAGTGAGAGCCTATAATTAAACAGGAATTAAAATTCAGTAAGGAAATAATTTTCCTTTTCATGACTTCACTAGTTATTTTAAGAAGGGAGTAACATATTTCAAGTTACAATCAGAGAAATTAAATGGTTAGAACACAATAGCTCATTTTTAAAGGCATTTTGCTAACAACAGGAGTTAAGCACTTCTGTATCTTTGTAAATCTGCCCCACAACTTTCTTCGTACTAATAAATGAACTAAAGTAACATTAATCTCTGTTGGAAAGGGGGAGCAGTGCTGTGCTTCCATGGTCAGTGAAGTCAGGCAACAACTTAGGCAACCTGTTTCTACAGAGGAGAGTGGCTTCTGCATCCACCTTCTGCTCTGCACACCCACCCCCATCCCAGAGCCATTTCATTGGTTACCCTCTACTTCAAGCAGTCATTAATTTCAAGGCTTTTCTTTCTCAGGCTAATATACAAGAGAAGGTTTTTATTCAGACAACCTTTTATAATTGCCCTATACTGGAGGCAGTAATTCTGTTCTGAACTTTCCTACTTATTTTGGGGGGGAGTGGGTTTTTGTTGTGAGTTTTTGGTTTGGGGGTTTGTTGTTTGGGGGGTTTTGTTTTTGTAACCTCGTTTTTAATGTGATTTTAGAGATTGCCAGAGATCCTTGGCAGGTTTTCAATTCTGTCTAAAAACATCGTGTTTTTCCCTGTGATAACTATTTATCCAGATCCCTACTTGCTATAAATCCTGTTGTTGCTCACTGCAGATCAATGAAGTAATAACAATGTGCAACAGGTTAAAAACTGCCCCCCTTAATGTCAAAGGCAAGGAGAAATTTAAGCAGCAGCAGCATCTCTTTAGCTTATGCTAAGGAAAGGTAGCAGGACTGAGGAATGTGTGTAGGTGTTCTGCTGCACCATGGCTCAATGGAGGGTCAGAGCTGATCTTCCTCTGTCAGAACTATCTCAAGTAAGTTATTCAGATTAAAATGCAGTACCAGAGCTTAGGCAGAAGCTGTATAAAAAGCAGGCAGCTAAATACAATGTTATGGTTCTCATCTTTCTTACAGAGTGGAATTAGCTGAACCAATTTCTGTGCTTTTGGTAGAATACTCACTGAACAATCCCGTTAGAGAAACAGAAATTGAATGGGCAGCCAATCGTAAAAATAATTGCTCAACCTTTATCCTTTTCATCTGATTTTTGAGAATCTAAACTCAACAGCCCTCCATAGGCTAAGCATGAATTGATTCATCTAAAATTGAATTAATTTAATTTGGGAACAGTCATGTTTGAAGGCAAAATATTGCTTGACCAAAATTTATTATTTTGATTTCTGATTTCTGTGCAAGTGCAATCAAAAAATGAAATACCTGTATTTGGAGGATTATTATGTCTACACATGAGACTGCTATTTTTTATATCACCAGCAGCAGGAATGAGACTGTTTCTACAAAGACCTTTAGACTTGCAGCTCTAATAGGAAAGCAATACACAGAAGTCCCAAAGCTACACTTAGTCCTTAGATCCTGAGTAAGATCCATAACCTTTCCATATTTGATTTTGACATAATAGGAAGAAATATACTTACCAGCCCAGTTGACAGCCATAATTTCAGATACATTATGCATTTAGAAATTTGTAAAAAAGAATGTTACAAAGATCTAAACTGTAATTTGAAAGGTTCCAAAATACAAAACACATGGAGATACATTAATAGTATGGAGACTATCTGTAAACTCACTCTATACCTCAGAAAAAATCACAAGATTATCTAGGTATTTTTTAAGGTGCCCCATTACACAAAACAGTAGTACAAGAGCTAAAAGGAGGAAATATATTACAGAATTAGATGAATTACATGTATTTATCTACATGACCACAGATGTGCCAGGTAATGTGCTTGTATCAGGAAAGATTGCTAAACTCTGCAAGATAATAGTGAAATGGTGTGATTTTAAAGTCACCATTCAGGCCGCATTTATAGTCAGACTAATAGACTCAAATTTGTGGAATGGCTAAGAACTTGCTGTTCCAACCACTTGCCCTAGCAAACTAGGGATGCTTAGCGACTTGGAATTCATGTCTGAGTCCGGCCAGAGGACTGCAGAATTACACTAAGTATTGCCATGTAGCTGCAGCACCTCTTTTAATCATAGGCAAATGGTAGTATGCAAAGAACTAGATTTTTTCTGTCTTATCACCTGTTCATTAACTGCAGTCATTTCCACTGGTCTGCACCACAGTAACACTCAGGATCCCAATATTGAAGCCCACTGTACATACACACACTGATTTCTGTCATGCTTACCCATACTGGGCTTGTTCGTGTGCACAGTGAGTGTGTCTGTCTTCTTTGTTAGCCTTGTGAACCCACCGTCCACATGAAAATAGCATTTTTCTCACTGGAGATCACAAACTCTTTGGATGTCCAGAAAAACATCAAGGTATTGACTCTATTCAAAAACCAACTAGGTCTGACTAATTGCTGGCAGCAGGGTCTAGCTCTGTTGGTTCAGTTACTTGGTGCTAAAGGCAATTAAAGCTACTCAGTGGATAGTACAAAAAAGACACTTGTCAGAGACATGGAGGGGAGAGTTACATAAAGATTCACGAGCTAAACATTCTGGCAAACCTTTGAGCCATCCTTGGGTAAGCTTCCTCAGCAGCCCGACAGCATGAAGCTTCCAAAGGGAGAACTTCTCAGGAGGGGATTCACAAAATGCTTCTTGTATCCACCTTGTGTTGATAAATCCTTCCTCTGTAACAGACATTTTAACTCCCTCGGCCCATTCTGTCTTTTTCTTCATGGTTGGGATGGCATTTTGCAAAAGAAGGTTTTTCCTCTTAGAAATAGTAACTGATATATCCATTCTTTTTTTTTTTCTTTTTCTTTTTTTTTTTTTAAGTCATAGTATGCCTGTAATCCTTAAACAACTATTTTTAGGTATTCTCCATTACAATGCAAAGAAAATAGACGTTCTTCAAGAAAGAAAGGTATCCCTAAGTAGGAATATAAAATGGATAAAGACTAGCAGACAGGTTCATAATCCTTGCAAATGTTAATTGATACAGCAAGAAATAATTATTTGAATCAATGGAAGCTAAGCACACATTTTGAATATTTTATTGACAGGGGGTGAACTAAGACCCTGGAAAAAGGTGGTGCTAGTCAGGGGCCTTGCTGGACACAAAATGAAAGATATTAGAGAATGTCCAAAGGCAGGAGATGGGGATGGTCCCGTGTAGGGCCAGGAGCTGGACTTCAATGATCTTTATAAGTCCCTTCTAAATCAGGTTATTACATAATTCTATGATTCTAGTACTTCTATCAGTTGTTCAGAATTAGATACAGAAGATTTTAGAACCAGAAAACGGAAGATACAAGAACATTTCTCTTTTCAAGTCTAGTTAAAGTACATGTGTGGTTCAAGCTCCTTCTATCTCCTGCTAGCTTTTAGTCTTTTTTTAATGAACTCTTTACTAATTGGGAAAGGTCCTTTCCAATTTGTGACATGTTTTTGGATTGCTCAACATATGTAATTAGCATTAGGTCACTTTATCTCTAAATCAAGCATTTTTCTGCTCCTGCTATCTTTCAGCATTTAATGCATTAGTGCTTCTTAATGCCTCTAGGCCGTGATTAAAATTTGTCCTTTAATCTGGAAGTTTAAATTGCTGGTCCCCTGGCTCTAAAAAACCCACTGCTTGTGAACTCAGGGGAGTGAATGGGAGAGAAGGAAGGATGGTGGCCCTGGAAAGGTAGTAAAAACGCACAGACAGGAAGGAAGTGACTGAGCAGCAATCCCAGCACTAAACTGAACTGGAGACTGATGCTGTATTTGAGGGGAAGGTGATTTCCATGTGTCCCATTCAAGACTGCAGTGGGTATCTCAGACTCTAGAACAGAAGTCCTGACCCTCTCAGCATCATTGGCAGAACCTGGTCAAAGCCACAGACCCTCCAGCACTATGTGATCCTGGAAGGAGACTGAATCAACTTTTAAGAATATACATAAGTAATTACTGAAATCTGCAGTGAAGAATAAATTACAAAAATTCAGGAACTACCATCTATATGTGCAAGCTGATAACTTAGTTTACTGGCTCACTTAGAGCTCATTGTTCACAAACAATTGGCACACACAGGAAGCAGTCTGGCATGGCAGGGAAGACAAATAGGTACCTAGATAAATATTATATAGAACATCCTATACCTGAAGGCAGGTTCAGTGAATGCTCCTTGGTGGACCAAGTATGAATGAACAACAAGGAATTCAACCCAATGACTCTCACCAAACAATACATGGTGGTTTTTGATTGCAAAACCTGAAAACCCTCCTACTCCATTCTCAGGTCACTGGATCTAACATTCCTTATTCCCTTATAGGGCATGGAAACACTATGTGTTTTTTGAAAAAAGGCTGCAAAGAGAAACTGGGGGGTGGGGAGGAAGCAATAGAGAATGAGGTGTTTCTTAGAGACCTCTTCTTCCACCACCTCTTCAACTTTTGCTTTTAATCACAGTCTGTGTCTCAGTGGATAATAATGCTAAAAGCTGGCTGGCACCCACACACAGCATACCTAGTCTGAAATACCAAAGATAATTCAAGGAGCAGAGACTCCCTTCTGAGCTCTGAACAGCACATCTGCCTCAGTCCTTTGGACTTTTTCCTTCTCACTCAGCATTTATTTCCTCTCTTTGTATCCATCAGTTTTCATGAGCACAGAACCCCCTTCTCTTCCAGACAACTGCTCAGACAGCTGCCTGGCTGGAGATGAAAGAAACCTGAGTTAGAGGAGCTGGAGCAATGCCAGAGCTTGCAGCAAGGCAAAAATGTGCTGCCCGAGCACAGCCACGGGCCAGCACTGGCCAAAGTACTGTGGTCTATTTGAATCTCAAGTGTATGTGTCAAAATTAAGCTGGCCATTATCTTACCTCACCACATACATCAACAGCTGAATTAGTCTGTTGAAACTGGGAATTTTACCATCCACTTCAGTTCCAAGACAGTGCCCATGCTGTCTCAAGGGGCAGAGTACATGCCAATCTGTCCAATTCAAAGCACAGATATTTAAAGGTAAAATCCTGCTGACTGAAAAATTACTTGCCATGTCTTTAATTGTGTACCAGTTACTTCCTAGCTTCTGCTTTTATTCAAATTTGGCTTAATTTCCATCCACAAAGAAAGTTTGAAAATGTATGTGGAAAAATCCCTCCCTCCTCTCTCAGCGCCATGCCCACTGCTGCCAGTTTTTATGATCTGACTGAACAACAGCCCAAAGCTCAAAAAAGAGAAGGCCAAACCCTCAAAGCTGTTATTTTTACAGTTTGTAATCCTCACGCCATTTTCGGGGTTCCCACATGGCTGGCAGACATTTCCAGCATCTGATGTTGGCAGTGCTGTGTGTTGCTGCAGCTGAGCTCACACGAACTGGATCCTGCTCCATTTAAGGGAAGCTGATTTCAAAGCATGTCCAATATTCATCCACAGATGGATTTTCATGACTTCCCTGATAAAAAAACCTGTGTTCACAATCCGCCCAGAGCTAAACACATTGTTTTACTTGGCTGTGAAAGTGACGGCAACTTACCAAGACTTACTGTTCAGGAGAAGAGGTGATCTGATGGGAGAAAAGATGAGGGAAAGTGTGCCAATGGATGAACAAATAGTTTTGTTTGATTGTTTCTTCTTATGGCAAAGAAATGTTAAGCAACAGAATGGATCATTTAGACACATCACGAAGTATAAAAAATGGGTGGTTAAAAATTAATAATCTCTTTAATAGTTCCTATTATTGATTCTAAACTTTTCTGTCTTAACAGGAAAACCTATATGAGCTCCCAAGACCAGAAATTTGTCCCATCCTTACAGGCTGATGTCTTTCCCTATTTTGCAAGATACTCAAATTTAAAATGCTGTACTCCTTAGCACTTGTATCTTGGCTGTATATTCATTCTAATTACTTTCAAACCCAGCTTCGGGCTGTGCAGCAAATGAGGTAGCTGCCGTGTCAGAATAACACTGCAATCTTCCATTACTGCCTCTTTGTGCTAAAA
The DNA here is from genome assembly GCA_013399695.1 of Formicarius rufipectus. Lineage (NCBI taxonomy): Eukaryota > Metazoa > Chordata > Aves > Passeriformes > Formicariidae > Formicarius > Formicarius rufipectus. The sequence continues at coordinate 3,500,362 of VXAU01004203.1, read as the reverse complement.
GAGGAGTCAGCCACGGCATGTGCAATATTCCCACTATTTTTAAAATGAGCAAAAATATATTTCTGCAGCTTTTATAATAGGCTGAGAGACTCTTTTCAGCCCTGCTCAATATGATTTTTAATAATTCCTCTGGCTCTGACCAGAAAGAACAGATAATTCACAGCATTTCTCCATCTGTGCTATTGCTTGGCTTGCTTGAGACATGGGACAAAATGCAAGTTTTAGACACATTGCAATGTCTTAATTTTACACAATCACATATTGGTTAGTCAGTGTCAGGGAGCTGTAGAGCTGACACCAGCACAGCAAGAAGGAAACCAGGCACCCTTTGCTGAGCTTTCCCAACCCCTTCACACAGATGATATTTGTCTCCCTGGCCTTGGGTGCTCTGGGACATAAAGGTGCCCTGTATAGTTCAACCACCTGCAGCAAAGTCACCTGTCAGGTGGGGTGAACCCAGAGCAACTCAATAGACAACAAAAAATATTTGCAGCTGTTCAAAAGACCCAACAAAAAAATTAAAAATGTGGGCACGAGGGAAGTCACTATGGCTTTCATGTCTCTGTTTCATGTGTCTCCAGTTGTATTCTACAGTCCCTTACAGTCAAGTAACTGCAGCCATGCCACAATTATAATTGGTTTCTAAGCTCACTCCCCCGTGGAAAAGCTCACAAGTGACTATTTTGAAATAACTTTTGTAAATGTGCATACACAGTTTCTCTGAATTATAATGATTGTCCCAGAATTATAATGATTTTCCCATAAATGGTCTCATGGATAGAGTCAGCTACTAAAATAGTATTATAAATACTATAAATAGGATTATAATTCTTGAACTGCAACTGCACTTTCTTGTCAGATGTTTAATATTCAAAGTCTGAGGTGAATTGATTGGAAATTCCAGTCATACAGAATAGATCTTTGTATTCTAATTAATGAAATTCAAAACTAGTGTTTTGATGCCATATTTCATCAATTTAAAACTTACATTCTTCAGAGTCCCTTTCAATATTTGTTTTATATTGGCTGCTTTTACCAGGAAAATAATTTACTGGAATATCTATGAAAACTGAGCCTAAGAAATATAAGCATTACTGAAAAAAGTGGATTAAGAATCCAAGTTTGTATATATGGTTGCAGTTTCACAACATTCATTTAATTTGATAAATTTTACTAACAAGGCACAAATATGAGAGCACTCCTAAGTTATTACTTTATGCAGAACTTAGAATATTATTGGTGTAGATATTGATTGTACAGCAACGTTCAGAAGTTCTCAGAAAGCACAGACTTTAAGGAGAGAAGATACAAGAGGAGACACACACAGTATCAGATAAAAGTCAGTGTTTGAGGTGCTGGGAGGCAGAGATGGATGGCCCTGCCCTTCAAGGAAGTCATCTTTTTATACAGACACTGCCAGACTCGACTTTTATCATGGCTCAGAAATCAGACTGGTTTGCCTGAAAGGGCATCACATGGCATTTGTAGAATTTCCCCAGGGCAGAGCAGGGCAGGGCTTACCTTTCAGGGCTGTTTGAAGAGCCAACAATTCATTGATTTCTCAGTGCTGTGAAGACAGAGAGTTATGTTAGTGTTTAATGTTTCTCACAATTTTTATAATGATTATTTGTGCTATCTCCACCTCTGCAGCTCCACAGGTCTAGCAGAGGAATTCACCTTTTGGAGAAGTTCCAGGACTCAAACTCATTTAGAGCTGGACACTGGATTCAGCTTTCAGGACATGTCATGTCACTGCCATTTGCAGCTAAAATATTTGCCTCTCATTGTTTATTTATTCTTGATGCAACTTGACAGTGTGTAGGTCTTGTGACTGTTTGGGGTTTTTTTCTAATATAATTTATTTTTGTTCATATAAATTAAACACAATAGTATAGAGAGAATATGCACCTGACTGTGAAGTCCTTTCACAGCAAAACCCTATCTGAAGGACAAGGCTCAGTAAATAGGCCTGTTTTATCTCCCATGGTGACCCAGGGGGTAGGATGGGCACAAAGCAAATCCCAGGAGAAAAACCTAGTCTTCTCCTGGATTCATCTTCTCAATCCAACACAGTCCAAAAGCACAACTATGTCTTGCACCCACATAAAAAAATTTTACCACCTAATGGAAAAAAGTGAAACTATCCCTGCCACCTCCCCACTGAGGTTTTCTGCCATGGTTCTGGTAAGGTGAATCCCAGGAGAATGTCTGCCCTGGGGACATAATGCCCAGAAATGCCAGTAAAGAAGAGGTGACCCAGATCTTCATTCTCTTCCAGCATACCCTTGGCATAATTTAGACATAGTGCCTTCTTACCTGCTTCTGTTCCCAAAGTTCTTCATTTGACTTCTGACCAATCTTAAATATTCCAATATTCAAACTGAGACATACAAACTGCATTAAATTTAAACTCTGTGCTTTTCTATGCTCACTGGCTATTCTGCTCCTCAAAACTCTCTTGGCAGACAGGCCCTGGATATGAGTCCCAGAAAAAGCTTACATGGTTTCAAGATTTCAAGTGCTGGGAAGTTTTCCATATTCTGCCCAGGCCTGGTGTGGCCAAGTCATCTCTGCACCTGGAGACCTGGGTACAGAAAGGCATCCAAGAAGAAAACAAAAAGGCTTAGCTAAGGATTTTAGCCATTAGCTTTCAAGAAGCATCTGAATAAGCTTTATGATGGGGTGTTTTAATCACTGTGAAAAGGCAAGCTTTTGAAGCCACTAATAAATGCAGTAGCTGGATTTCCATATAGCTTCCATTATTCACTGTCAATGCATCCTAAATTGGCAAAGCCTTGTATATTTGGTGGCTTTTTGCATTTAGCACATTTATCAGTCATTTTGAGTATCAGTATGATTAGCTGGTATCTGAACAAATTCCTTAGACAATCTTTCAACTAGGTTATATGATGATTAAAAAAATTACAGGATAACTGAAAAGGACAATCTCCAAGACAGATCAATAATCTCCATCAGAAGTATAAATGGAGGAGTCACAGTGGAGATGAAGTCCAAATGCAGTCCAAGACCATTATTCTGAACAACTTCAACATAAGCATCACAGCAGAGAGACTTGAGTGAGAGAGAAAATGAGATCCCAGTGTGATGAGATTAATCATCCTAGTTTAGGAAGCATCAGAGAGGCAGTGCTAATGGAGGGCTTGTGCACACTCCTACCAGTTCCTGCCATAACTCAAAGCAGTTTTCACTGGGTGGTGAACTGAGAGGGCAGCAGCCTCTCGACCTTTAGGTATTCTGAGCAGACAGAAATGCTGCTCTGAGGAGGCAGAGCTATGCTACTTGTGACTCACCCTCAGTCCAGGCTCTGTGCAAGTAGCAGGTGTTTCCATCCATTGCCTTGCTCTTTCAGAGAGCATTTTCAGGGTTCTTGTCCTTTCCTCCCTTCTTCACTGCCTCTGTCCAGATAGGATCTCTGCTTCCTCCACCTTCCGCCGGCTTCTTCAAAATGTTAAAGCGCTTGCTTGTGCTTTAATTATTTTAGACTACGTTTTTGAGCATCAAAACCTATCAATCACAGAATTTCAAGCTCCTGCATAGATATGTCCTAAAGACCGTACAAATACAGGCAGAAATGCCCTGTGTCTTTCCCAGTCATACACACTCATGTACAGGACTTCACTGTGTGAGTGTGTTCTGCCAGTTTGACCAGGAGCTGTCTTGAGAAAAACCCCTTCCATAGCACAGATTCCCATGGAGCCTACATGCAGACCACCTGCTTTTCCATGCTTAAGGTATCAGAAATATCATACAAGCCATTTAATACTCAGACCACTGGACTACCACAGAGGGTAAAGGAATGAGAGAAGACTGATTTATTTTTTACACAAATTCCAAATCACAATACCATGCTATTCCAGGCGCTTGATACAAGAAAACCATACTGTTCTATGGTGGAGTTACATCGTTTTGATTTAGGAATGGTTTATGGTGATTAGCAATGATTTTGAGACCAATTTCTGCTTCAGCCCCTCTGGCATTCATTGACAAAGGCCTCTGGCAATCTCAGAGTGTTTTGCAAACACAGCGCTAAAGCGTTTGTATCCCCTGTCACTACTTCTCACACCTCCAAGGGATTACTTTTTCTGCAAATGGAAAGTAAGCAGCTGGATTGTGTTTACCTTTTCAGTGCTGTAATAACCCAAATTCAAACTGGCCTCAGCCTCAAGCGTGGCCAGAGGCAGCACATTGGAGAGCTCAGTTTTACTGCTTTTGGATGAGACAAAATTAACCACAGTATTGCATAAAGAATGGAGAGCACTGACAGTTTTTTTAAAAGAGGCAAGGATTTCAGATAGTGATGAAACAAGAAGATTTAGTTTAAACTAGGGAAGGTGAGGAATTAGTAACAGAGAGAAGGGAAACAGAAAGGAAAGAAGACACTTTGGGGAAGGCTGTACAGCACAGAACGAATGTTTCATCTATCTTAGAGGACAGATGAAGGCAAACAGACAGTGGGGAGCAGGGAGGTCAGAGAGGCAGACTTGGCAGGGAGGTGTTTGTACATGGAGGTGTGGAACTGGCTGAGCAAAGCTGAGCCTGGAACTCCCCCGGGCTCGGAGCCGGCGCTCCCTTCTCGCCCCGGGCAGGGCGGAGCGCACAGCGGGTTAAGGCAGGGGCTGCACCAGCTCCGAGCCCTGGCACACTGAATGGGTCCTGTGCTCTGTAAGCTGCCTTGCCTGGAAAAGGAAAGCAAGCTGAACTTCAAATCGAAAGATTTGAAAGAAGCTGAAATCTTCTATTTTGAAAATAACGGGGGGAAAAAAAACACATTTGAATTGTTCTCCAGAGTATAATCCCCTTCTTCTGTTATCTGAAACTTTATTAAATCATAACTTTAATTAAGCTAAAAATATTTTTTCTCTCTTTTTTTTTTTTTTAATTGTAGAGCAAGCTATTTGGATAATGTCATCCAGCTTCATCTGGTACCTGCCACTGTAGTGTTCATGGAATGAGACTGTATACCAGCAAATACTCAACGGGGAAGATTTATTAGATGGAGTTCAAAGATTTGTAGCACAGTTTCTCAGCTTTGTAGGGACAAGAGAAACCCTATAAAGTTAATTTTTTGCCATGCACAGAAGCACCAGCTGAAAAAGGTTTCCTGTTACTTTCTGCAGTGTATCCCTGAGAAAAGCCTGAGAAAATACACATATTGACACCAAAGTGAGAGTTAAACATCCTCCTGATTACAGAGGTTTATTAATGGGCCAAGACAGGAGGACAACACATGAGAGACAAATAATATAATCTAATAGTGAATGGAGAGCCTTATTAGCAGCTCAAGAGAGGTTTTCCAAAGCTTTATGGAGAAACAAAGCTGGAGCTGTGTACACAGTAAGCATAGAGTGGCTATGGCATCTCAGAACACCCTTCTTGGAAAGCTCATTTCCAGCATGGAATTAAGCCAACAACACCCCAAATGTTTCCTCAGAGTGACGGTGTTCATGAGAGTCCTCACTTACCTGCAGAACTGACTAGACTGCATGTTTTTAACAGATTTAACAGCCAGTCTTCAAAGGCAGCTAACCAGAGCAAAAAGAACACAAGCAACAAAATTATACATCAAAATACAAAGGTACAAACCCTCTAAATGTAATAGAAGAGTGCTGGATATCAAAGTAGTCACCCCAGTATATGTAATTGTTTTAGGATAAGTGAGAAGTCATTCTATGCAATGGTGAGTCATTAGAAGAATACATGTACACAATACATTCTAATGATTTTCTATTAGTGTTTATTTATGTGAGGTATCAATATAGGTTTGGATTTTAGATTCTTCTGGCTAAAACTCTGAAGGAATGTTGTGTTCATGAAGAGGTTGACAGAGCTGTAATGTCAAAATAACTTTTTAGACACTCTTTTCATGGTACAAGTTGTAAAGGCTGCTGGTTAAAAAATATCAAGATAGTTTTGTAAAATACACCAAATAAATAATAGATGCACAGCATAAAAGATGACTGCTTTTCATCTCTCAAGCATGTTAGCCAAATGCAGCAAAGTAAACCCTAAGGAGACTGGGTCATAGTCAACTTGACTGTCAAGGGAGAATATTAAATTATGAAATCCCTTTTTAAATTCCATAAAAATGCAGGAAATATATTTACTTTGCATGTATAAAGTACACATTTTATTGTTCTAATATTTCTTTTCTATAGACCACCTCCAAGAAGGTTTCCATAGAAACCTAAGAAGAAAAGCAAAGAGGAACATAATTTTCCTCAGTTTATATTGATTTTAAATACCACTGCACTTAACACCAGCAATGTGTCTTCTGCACACATTTTTATCAGCAGAAAATCTAAGTGTTACAGTTGATTAAAATAGCAATTTAGATTTAGTAGTTATCAAAAACACTGTTTGCACTTCTGTCTATCACCTACCCAAATTATGGCATTGTGGAACATCAAAGATGAGTCATTTTTTAAGCAACTGTAATGAGCTTTATCAAGATGAAAACTGCTTTGGAACAGCTATGGTCCTCCATTCTATTTGTTCCTTCCTAGGGCTGACTTAAAGTACTATAGACAATATATTAAATCTTTAAATTAAGCTCTACAATTTATTAAACTGCCTTATATTGGTGATTAATACGATGATTTCTCCAGAGAGCCTGACCTCTGTTCCTTCCAAAGGGTGTAACTTGGCCACTTGCTGAGGATGAGTCTCGTAGCACTGGGGCATATGTTTTTTGTAAAGTTTTTGCAACTTTAATGTCTTGATTTCTTTCCTTGGGTTTTCATTTATTGCCGTCTGGAATTTGTTATTTTGTTGTGGTTCTTTTCTTCTCTTAGATTTTAAAATCTTCTCTCCAAAGCCAGAAAACAAGGAAAAGTGAATATATCAGCATGTTTTAAACAATTCCCAAAGGCTTCAAGTATGCAGCCTCTTTACTGCATGCAATTACTTTTATTGTTGTTCACTTCTGACTCATTTATACGTGCCTGAAACCATTTTGGGAGAACTAGTCCAACAACAACTGAATATTGTGTTCTGTTAAGGAGTCTCATGCTGGGATGCCTGGAAGATTCTACATCTGAGCTTACAGGAACACACAGGTAGCTTCACTCAGAGACCCTTCTCTTTTTTCAAGGAAGCTGCAAATTAGAAAACCCATTTAGGATTCCAATTTCACTACAATTTCTTCCTATTTACAGACAGCTGAAACTTGGTGACCTCTCACTCGCACTGTTTATCCAAAATGCCAGTTGCTTGAAGTCAAAACTGTCTCAGTGGCATGATTCTAGCTTTTACTTGTATGGAGATCTTTGATATTCAGAAAAAAGGAATATGAATAAACCTGTTATGATTCGAGGCTAAAAGAATAAATTACTTCAGTTTTGCTGTCTGGGATCCATTATTTCCACTCTTATCAGTTCTGGATGAGAGAGCATTATTTATGCAAATACAGCAACACACACTTTTACAGACAGATGGTGTGAAGATAAAATTCTATGCCCCCTTTTGATTGCAAGGTGATCAGTAAAGATGACCTGTGATTTGAGGCTTTTGCTCTTAATTTAGTTTTCCTGATAGACACTTCAAGAATGGAAGGATTTTTTCTATTCTACTCTAATGAAAAGGTGTTTTTTTTCAGGACATCCAGAGAATGACAGAACCCTCCTTGAAAAGCCAACACAGGGGACTAAACCTTCTTTCCTTTCTGTGCTCCCGAAAAACAAGATACAGGCAACAATACAGAACAAACAGCAACATAATAAGACACAGCACCATTTCTTAGGAACTTTCAAGCTTGATTTCCAAATTATAACCCCATTCTAAGATCACCTACCACCTCATTGTCATAGCGGAGCAGTTTCAGATTTCCTATATGTTTATTTTTAGTTCAGGTCTGCTAATGAGCTCAAAGTAAGAGACAAAAATCCCTCTGATGAAATGATGTAACAAGTATGAACTCTGAGTGTGCCTCCCACAATGGTTAATGATGTTGGCACTTGAATGACAACCAGAACAGGCCGAATTTCTGTTCCTGCCCTTTAAAAAAAAGCACCACATTGGCCTATCTCTCCTCATTCTCTGATAGTGAAATGTATAAATAGAACTATGCACTCCAGAGGGCTCCAAGGGCTCTTTTCATTAATGTAAAAAATCCATAATTTATAGCTCGGCAGCATGAATAGATTTGGAAGACATTTAATCACTAGTGAAAATGCCACAACCCCAACCCCACTCCCACAGAAGCAGATATAGTTCCCAGCTCTTCATCTGGGCTTGTTGGGATCCACTCAAGTGTTCCATATATTCTCCATAATGGATGAGAGCAAAGGAACATGTAGTGAGAACTGCTAGTCCAAAATACAACTTACACTGAAAATGCATGAAGAATATTTTCAAAGGGTGTGTAAATTATATCAGTTGCTTTCTAAATATAATATATATTGCCTCAGCACTTTCCAGTGGGGATCAAATCACACTTTTGATCCTGTCCCGCTTCTTGGCATGATATGTGGTAAATGGGAATGCAACTATGAGAAAAACTGTTGGTATTAAGGACAGGAAGGCTTTATCCCAAAGGTTAATCTGTGTTAAACTTTGACCCTTCCACAAGATCTGAAGCTTCTATGCAGCTTTTTTCTTTCTAGTTACATACTAAGGAAGATAGAAAAGGTTTTGCTGCAAAAATGGTCTGGTTTGAAATATTTCATGTTACCAGAGGAAGCATGATTATATTAATCTACCTTGTTGTCTGGGTACATACCTACAGAGATCTACTTTGGTTAAAAAGCAGCTTATATTTCTAAAATGTTTCCAAGTCTACTGTCCCTTTACAGTGCAATTTTAAATGTAGATTAGGTACTAGTGAGATCTACATGACTCTCCTGATTTTTGGCTGTGGTTTTCAGTTCAACGTCACCACAGATTGTCAAAATCTGCTTTAATTTAACAATAATATTAAAATCAAAGTCCTGTTTTAAAGACCTGTATCACTGAAATTCTAGGTACTGTGTTAGAAAATGATACTTGTGATATGAAAAGCATACTTAAAATTGAAAGAGAACACAGTAGTTAGTGCAATATTTGAAATAATGGGCAGCATCTTCTATTCCATAACTCAACAAATCTTCAGCTGATTCAACAAAGTGAATGAATACAGATTAGAGAATAGAGGGGAGATAAAATAAACAACAACAACAAAAACCCACCAACAAACAAAACAGAAAACAAGACTAAACTGTCTGGCAGGATGGAAAAGGATATCCCGGATCATTAAATCCAAATTTCATATAACCACATGCTACTTTAAAGACATACACTCAGAGACATTTTTCAGGCTTTCCATTCCAGCAACCCCAAGCAAGGACAATTGTGTTGTCTCATTCAAACTATGTAATAATCCACCTTTAGGTCCCCCAGCACCAAATCAGAAACCCTGTCAGCACATGAGAACAGTGGTGTACATCACCTACTGCCTATAAGAGTTAGTTGAAAAAGTCTGTTGAGCTTCTGTGGGTCAGCAGGCTCTGTGTTGGGTGTGGTGTCACCTGTCTGTGGCACTCCAGCTCCATGTGCACGATGCACCACCTGTCTTTCAGGAGGCACCACGAAAGCAGAAAACCCACATTAGCTCAATGCTGTGTGCCAGTCTTAACTGGGTGGGAAAATTACTATCTATGATTTCTACACAGTTTTCTCTGCTGTACTGTTGCTCAGTTGCCACCCTGGTTTCAGGTATAGAAAACAGGCACAGGTAATGGCTGGTGTAATTCCTTTCCACCTCCCCGTGTTCCTGCCATGAAGGTGGGTTGAGAAGGGCAGATGCCCTTGGCTGACAGCTCCACACTCCCAAGGTGGAGCATCACAACAACCTCAGCTGGGGTTTTATGCACATCTGCTTTAAAGAAGCACAAACACATCATCTGCAATATGTGTAATTCAGACCATTTGCAGCTGAGTTTTCACTGCCTTCATCAGGAGAGGAAGACAGAGTGTTCCACAGGGTATATTAGAAGTCTGCAAAATCTAGAGGTAAGCATATCGAAGGAAGAATCTTCCTGAATCTGACAGTCATTCATCCCTTTGGTAGCTCCCAGATATGTCAAGGACACTCAGGAAAAGAAGCTGAGTTAACCAAAAAGGTTTCAATTTAAGGCAAATTGCGTAGATCAGCTCTGCTAAGAGGATGGATTTGAACTCAGAAATAAAGGTGGTATAACTTGGTATCATTCATTTCAAAGTGAATTACCCTAAAGCAAATTGAGGCCTCTTAAATTCTGACTGCATGTACATAAAACCATTTAATATGGTTTCACTAATACATTTCAAATCCAAATTCATTTGGTTTAATCTTATTGAACATCTCTGAGAAGACAAGATTTAATCCAGTTTTAAATATCTGTCCTGGGATATTTGGATTTGTGCATTCTCTTCTTTTTCATCTTCTTTCTTTTGTATAACTACCATTGCTATTTGAATTTCAAGATGTGTCCCACTGGGTACTGTTAGTTTTTTTCCTTCAAATAGAACCATCTGGAGAAAAACAGCAATATTGCCAACACTAGCACTAAAAATGTGAGTCAGGCCTTAAAAAATGATGAGATTATTTCAAACTGTGAATCCTTCCCCCACAAACAATGTATTTACATTTTTTGTAGTGTGTATCTGATATTTTCAATGTACACCAGCCACATTTTCAAGCTGAGATGCAGCAAAAGCTGCCTTACCCAGGTAACCACTGGACTGCAAAAGCCACGGTTTGAATAAAACCAATACTAGGAGAGATACAGAGCCCTGAGAATTTAAATTCTAAAAGTCAGAAGCCAGGTCAGTACTAGAACAGTTTATGCTACAGATCAATTAAAATGAACCTGTTTCATGGTAGACAGACAAGATTCAGACTCACCAGTTGGAACGTGGCACTTGTGTCATTTAAAGCCCAGCACAGAAATGGACCATTTGCTCTTTATTGCTTGCAAAAAGCTGAAGTCCTGCTTGCTGGGAGAGGATGTAAAGGAAATGTAATGTTTGGAACTTTAACTGAATTCTCATCAAGTGATCTTGACCTACTACTCACACATATAAAATTTGTCTGTCTGGTATCTAGACTTTCTCCATAATACCTATAATGAAGAAGTGTTTTGATTTTTACTTAGAAGCTTTTGTTTCTTTAGATCAGTTCATAAATACATGTTCCTCTTTTAAGTTACAGACTATCTTTGTGGTGGTGAGCTTATCTTGTTTTTGTAACAGAAACTTCACAGTATCAAATATTCTGCAGCTGAGTCAACCAGGTCAGGCATTAATATGAATTTCTGAAAAAAGTAACAACTGCTGTTTACAACTGTGGGGTTTTAACCAAAATGAAGCTCTTAAACAAGTTAATGCACAGAGAAAATATTTCTAACTTGTAATCTGCTTCAGTCCACAGAAGTTAACTGACTGTGCATTCACAGTTACATCATGAGTAGCATCACAGAAATATCTATTCACAGAAGCTAAACTCAGAGGAAGTGCTGTGCCACACTTGTACGGTTTGAATAAAGAAGGGATTCTAGGGATCAGGAATAAAACTGTGATGTTTGGTCCAAAGGGCCTGGAAGCAAAGCAGTTCCTACAGGTTTAGTCATAAAACTTATGAGAATTGATCCAAACCCTCAGAGAAACTTTGGCACAGGGATCTCTCCCAGCCCTCCAACAGAGGACCTGAGCTTGTCCTCAGCCAATGCAAGGGTGGAAGGATGGAGAGAAGAGCTCTTTCCTGGTACATCTGTACTTTCTGCAAGTATGACAGCACCAAACCTCAAGCCCACTCATCAGTACAGATGGGCTGGAGAGTCAAAGTAGGGGGTTTTTTTGTTCTCTTTTCTGCTTTTTTTCCCCCAGCCCCACTTAACAGAATGACTTTTTCCTAACTTGTACTGTGAATGTACTAGCAGCCCTTCAGTGTTGGGCACTGCATGGGAGCTTTATCCTACATACAATACAAGTTACATAAGAATAATTGCTGGCCTGCATGCTGTGATACTTGATGAAGGATATGTCTGTTTCTTTTTGATTTTTTAAGACATAAGTGTATCATAAACAAAGAACATTAATTATAAAGCAGCTCCCTGGAGAAATGGAAATTACTTGAGGAATAAGAATGATTGTTCTGTCCAGACCATGTCCTACTGAGATGCAATTTTTTTTCTCTTAAATCACACATTTTTTTCCTACACCATCACTCCTGTATTTTACTGTCTTTTAATAACAACCCACAGTACATACTGCTCAGTGAATTCCACATCTGTTCCTCACAAAATGTGTACAAAATGCAGCAAAAAAAAAAAGTTTGTGTGGAGTATTAAAGATACCATCCCAGCCAAGGGTTAGAAATGTTCAGTTTTTATTGTGAGTCAGGTCAGAATTGTAAGCCAGACATACAATCCTTTGCCCTGAATTACTGACCATACTGTAGACACAGTAGCATCTTGTGTTTCCATCATATTCTTTTTGCAGGAAGGCTTTGCTTTCAATATGATTTTGTTTTCTGATAAATTACATGAGGCAAATGAAGGGAAAGCATGTCGAGTGTGATTATAACTACTAAACAATTGATGTGCTAAGCAGATTCCTGTACCTGCAAGATTGTTTTGTGACAGTTACAGGTTGGAGTGATAGGGCAACCATTCTTTTTCCAGGCCAGCAATCCTACATGCACTGTATTGCTATAATCCAAATCGACTTGCCTCGAGGTAAGCAGTGGGGTGAGTTACAAAAATCCTGAGGTTTCTTCAGTTCATGGTTCCCATGACAAAAACGCAGTGCAAACCTCATAGAAAATCAGTATTTACTCAGGGCATTTCAAAGACAGACTGGTTATCATGAGCACAAGAGCTGGGCTAGCAGATAGCTATTCATGCTTCTCTTTCATTCTTCCTGGGACACATCCCCCGAGCCCAGGGATTCTTCTGAGAATTTCTATCCATCTGAAAATACAGCCATCTGGGAAAGCATCAAAAAAACCCAATCAAATTTAAAAAAAAATGTGCCTGCAGTTATAGTGGCCATTTACACATAGGACTATAATCCTAAAATCTCAAAAGACAAAGTAACTATGTCCTGATCAAAACACCATAAACTCTTTCTATAGCCTTTCCCTCTAGTTTTGAATGTACAGTTGAATTCTTTCCTGACCTAAACTGCTGTGTGGTGTCACAGAGCACACTTTGGTGTTCTGCTGCAGCAGAGAACAAAGTCAGCCCAGCTGGTATGCAGGGATTTACCTGTTTAAAGTATGACTTGTATTTTGGAACCACATAAATACAATTTTTTATATATATTGTTGTGGTACATCAAACAACTGTGGAGCAATTTCTGAACTCTCTCCTATATGGGCTGTCGGAGTGGCACTGAATGAGAACTCTACCACTTCCACGTATTGTCCCTCTAAATCCTGGTCTGTGGGAAGGAGCAACTTGAGCCACGAGCTGCTCCTGGAGCCCTGGCTCCATGACACTGATTGAATGCAAGAGCTGAGGAGTCCACCCCATAAATTTTGTGCCAAAGCACAGAACAATTAATTTGATTCAGATTTTGGTTTATACCCTACTTAGAACTCTGACAAAACTGTTTCAGTCTTTTATGATCCTTGCAAAGGAAAAGTAAATCATATGCAATGCAATTAAAATGAATCTAGTCTAGTATTTAAGATCAAATATTCAGGAATAAGTATTAAAATGTGTGAGGGAGCTGAAGGTGAATTGTTCTCTGGAGCTAATTGAAGAGCTTCCTCTAAAGGAAAGGAAACCTGTTTTGATACTTATTTTGCTAATGAGATGCAACATAAAATGACTTCCTAGTTATTATGCTGAAATATGTCATGCATATTCAAAAACTATCTCTGAGGAACTGAAACAATTTAGACAAGATGAGCTACTGAATACATGAAAGGAATTGACTTCACTATCCAGCTAATGATTAGATAGGCTTCACTGTTAAAATAATGACTGAACCAAAAAAATGTACATTCACATTAACTGTAACCACTGGAAGTTACTGTGAGCTCGAAGACTGAGTGGCAGTTTAATTCTGTTTCAACTCTTTGCTTTTCACTTGTGTTTAAAAATAACCAGAACCAATTTATGTACTTTGCATACATGGAAACTCAGCATCAGATTTCTTGGAGCTGTTGAACAACTAAAGTATTACCGTTTATCCTTTAGGGTAGTGCAAAAGTGCTTTAACTCTCAAAATTAAGGAGTGCATCTTCACCCAATAATTTTAAGTCAAACATCAGGAAAAACTGCTATCCAAGTGGCATCTGCTTAACACAACAATTAAATACCTTCCTGGCATTAATACAGACTTTAGCTAAAGTATCACTGCCCAATATGATGTTAGGCTACAACACAAAAAAGGTTTCTAGACTATAACAGACAAAATTCTCAACAGTTACAATTAATTGTAGAACAGTGATGCTTGATAGCCATATTTTTGTGACTCAGTGTTTTCCATCATCCTCCAAGAACAAAAGATAAATTAAAATCTCCAGAATCAGCACGCAGATATGAAAGGTCAATCACTTCCCATTTTCTGAGAAGCAAGTTAAACCTTGGATGAGTCAAAAGAATTTTCAACACATAAAACGCATAATGGAAGTAATAACCAGACCTTGGAAGGCTGGAACCATTGCTCTGTAGGAGAAATTTACTGCTGGATCCAAACAGAGTATGAGATCCCACACCTAACCTAGGAGCAAGTTCTATTTACTCCTTCCTTTTTAATGCCATGGTAAGATCAGAGCTTGGGAATGAACGCTTAAGAATTTCCCCTTGTTGACTCCAGGGAACCCCCTTTGACAAAGGGCAGAATTGCATAATCTCTCTGTTGGAAGTTTAACCAAAAATGCAGAGCACCCACACAATCAAAAAGGTGCAGCTGAGCAGTGAGGATGAGACCTGTACCTTGTCTGTGCTGTTGCATCCTGGGCCAGGCTGAAGCTGCTCGAGGCAGAGGAAGTCATCCATCCCCCCAAATAAATCCCACACAGGCTGGAACCAGCTGAGCTGTGCACAGTGCACCCCTGAAGTGGGGGGCAGAAGGCCTGATGTGCTCCAAAATCATCAAAGATTATCCCACACAGGCCTTTTAAACTTCTGCTAATGACAGGTTTTGACCTTCAAAGCAATACTACAAGGACAGGGGTCAGGGAGTCTGATTAATTTTCAAGCTCATTATTAAATCTGTCTCACCCAGGATATCTAATGCCTCTCTATTTACAGAGTTAGTATCTGGTTTGTTATCTTCTAATATAATATTTGGGTAATTGGGAGTCTGTATGCTTTTTATATTATCTCAAAATTATCATTAACTCAAAGCCCTGTCACCCACCCACCTCATCCTTTGGAGCCTCTGGGGCTACAAATGGGCACTGGTTTACTCATACACAGAATCAGTTGCAGTATTAGTGCCTTAAATTCTAGATATAATACCAAAAAACCCAAACCAACACCACAAAGAGGAAGACATGAAAATCCTTCATGAGAGAATTTTGGAAAAAATTTTGGAATACTCAGAAGATTTCATGTGCACTGTGAGGAGGCAGAAGGGAGAGGGTGGCAGTGCTTGATTGGCTCAGGGAGAAATGGGCAGGTTGAAGTGAAAGATGTTTTAAACAGAATTTAGAAAGGACATTTAGAAGCACTGAGCCCCAGGTGAGGAAAGGCAGAATGCCTTCACTCCAGATTGCCTAATCAGGTTAGACAGATTTGCTGGGTATAGAGTATTTCTTGCTTGAGGAAACTGATAATTGACCAGTTTTCAATGGCAGGAACCTGCTACTGTGCTGACTAGGGCAGTTTAAACATAGAAGTCACCCACAGTAGCCTCAAGCTCCCAGAAAAGTAGAAAAATTCATTTAGATCCCAATTTTCTTTTTTAAGGAAACTTAAAAAATCTCTGTCTTCT
The DNA here is from genome assembly GCA_013399695.1 of Formicarius rufipectus. Lineage (NCBI taxonomy): Eukaryota > Metazoa > Chordata > Aves > Passeriformes > Formicariidae > Formicarius > Formicarius rufipectus. Next base: position 3,484,438 of record VXAU01004203.1, on the reverse strand, counting down.
AAAATTAAGTTACCAAGCCAACACTCCATCTCTAAAGTGACACTTCATCTTGCTTGGGCATCCTGTGCATTGCAATGGCTGGAGCTGATGCAGCTGAAAGGACGCACAAAATTACAGAAACAGCCATTTGAGAACCTACAGAAGTGTGTGGGGCACCCACAGCTTCCCTGGACAACCTGGCCACACTGGATGATTTGTTTCATAAATCTAACAGAGGCTGCTGCTGCTCGTTACTTTGCTGATGCAAACCTCAGAATGAAACTATATTAGAATCCTGCTCCTTTGTGAAAGATGGTGCACTGAAAGGTGCACAAAATCAACCCTCAAATGGCAAGTCTGGGAGAGGAACTGTTGTGTTAGGATGGTGCCAGCCAGAACAAGTCTGGTGGCAATTCAGCTGCTTTAGCAGACAAAATTGGCCTTGATAACTTGGACATCTTTGTGTGGCAGTGCTCCAAGCCTGACCTGTGTCACACTGAGCTGCAGTGTTCAGCTTTATTACCTCAAATTTGTATTAAATTTACAGTGAACAAAGATCTTTCAACAGACCACTACCATCCTTGGTGTGGCATATTTATGGTTTCTCAGAGATTAAAATAATTTACTCTTAATATACAAGCTAAAATCCAACGTCCCACATTGTAAACTCAGATGATGTGCTAATAATCCAGGTGCTCCACACCAGATTCAGACTCGAGCCCAGCTCATTCACCTGCAGCTTCAGCATCATTTCCATCATACCACACACACAAAAGAAGTGGGAATCTGTCATTTGATCAATAAAGTAAATACACCTGATTAGCAGCCACAAATAGCTGATCTATTGACTAAACCAGTGTGGTTTTCTCCCTAAAATCAACTTGTTTTCTTTTTCTTTCCTTTAAATTCACTACTGTCTTTTACAATAAAAATACCTTTTGCTGACAGAAAGAAAGCTCTATTTTTTTTTTTCATAAAGAGCCTTTGTAATCACAAAGAACGTGTAACTGCCCAAGAAAAGATGAGAATTTTAAAATATTAACCCCACATTTCTCATATCTGTATGTTTAGAACTCTAGATGGTTGTTCATCCTGAAGATAAAGTGTTTTAATTGAAAATTTCCTGAGGTTTATAAACAGCTTGTTCATTCAATCCACGTACCTCTGATTACCAACATTTATTAATATATAATACAACAACTTTGGAAGTTATGGCCTTGCTAAATCTGAATTTGGCAGATCACTGATATTTTCTCAGCTGGTAGAGAATGTGCAATAAAATTATAAAACTAGGAGGAATTAATTTTGACAATGGAAGAAAAGTATCTTTATTAAAAGACAGTGCTATCAGGATCTGCTTTTTTCTTGAGGTGCTCATAACTCAGTTTGTATCACACCACTAGTGCATATAAGCTCTTTTCTCTTGGTAACAAAAATTGGAAATATTTTTCAGGAACAATTGCTGCACGGCAATCTCTGCACTTCCAACACAGCTGGCTGTGCAGACTCTAAATTGAAAGTACTGTCCATAAAGTTACTCTGATTAGTACATCAGCCCTTTTACTAACAGGTAAACATAAATACATATTAACAGGTTACTGTAATACAGCTTGAGCAAATACAGAATCAAAATATGATCTCATTACCTCTCTCAGTCATTCCCTACTTTTAGAGGAAAACAGTTTTGGCTGTTTCCCTGGCAGCTTGCTTTCCCTTTTTTCTTTTTTAATATACTGTGGCTCAGACAAACAAATACAGAAACATCAGCAAATAAATCTACAGAGGATGAAAAATAACATCAGGACTCAGTATTTTTCAGATGCTTGCTTGCCCACCTCTTGCCCTCCCACGTGGCAGGAGAGCAGCAATCTGCTCTTGGCCCCTTTCCCATTTATGAAGATAAAGTAGCCCCCATGCAGCGAAGTAATGGGGCTCCCTACTGTTCCTCAGTCACTTACACGGGAGAGAGGGGGAAAGGCTCCTGGCTCTGTAAGCTCTCACATGACAGAGCACTTTTTCTGTCCGTTTGAGCCCTTTCAGCCTCCTCTGCTCACAACCCTGCTTGTTCTCAGCTACCTTGATTAATAAACCCCATGTCAGTGCGCACCAAGCTCCAGAATACTGAGCAGGGAGTGGGTGGCAATCCATCTTCAGCTTCGAACACCAGCACAGATGGACCTGAAGCCAAACTTCAGGCAGAAGCCTTATTGTTTTCTACTTGGGAATGTGGCCCCAAGTCTCCAGGTGCTATTAAGACAGAAGAACAAATCCCTGAGGATGGACTCCCACAGCCAGTTACAAATTGCCTTTACAAAGCCCTGAGAGTACAGGTGAACTTCTTCACTCTCATTCTGGGAAAAAGACTTACAAGCACTGGTGTCAAAGTTTCAGCCCCAACAAATATGAAAGTGGCAGGAACTAGAAGGTATACAGCAAGTTTCAGCTTAAATGCTGAAAAACAAAGAGGTGGATATTTGTCTCATAGTTCTGTGGTTTCATGTTAATTCAAATAAAAATCAGTCTATGCCACACAGGATGATCTACACATCACTAGCAGACACTATTTGAGAAGACCAACAACCAGCTTCTAATCACTCACAAGGAAAGTCTAATATGAAAAGCCAGTAAGAGAATTGGATTTAGGATTACTAATTAAATGCAGCATTTCTATAAACAGATACATGCTTTACCTAACTATTAGGATGCAAGGAAGTGGTGTTCTGCAATGTCAGAAAACCTATGTAACTTACTATGCAGCCAACAAGCGTGACAGCAACCAGCACTTATAAACACCTGAAATCCCAAAAGCTAATTTACTTGGTCTGAATTCAATTCAGAAAGAAGTCAAGGAAAGGAAAATTGACCATAAATAACAGGTATGATGCAGTTATCTCCCCAGACTGGAGAAGATAGTAACATTTTGAAAAAAACTTCTGGAATTACATTTTGTGTAAATCATATTGGGGACTATTTCAAAGCAATTCATCAGGATGACACAAAAGTGTGGTACAATTTTGTTTTACACATTCTGTATGTCCTCTCCACTTTCATCTGAATTGAACCTTCTAAACACAAAAGACTTAACTGACTGATCTACAGAAAATATAATGTGGTAGGCATTGTAAGTCAAAGATTTTGCAAAATTACAAGACAATTTAATGATATGACAGGAAAATGTGGGGGAAAAAAACAAACAACAACACCCCCCCCAAAAACAAACAAACGAACAAACAAACAACACAAAATCTGAAAACATTTGACAACATATCAGAATATACTTGAAATACACAGAGGGTATTTGACTGAGCTCCTTAGTACTGTGAAATATACTTCTGACAACTGGGATCTTTAAGGCACACGGGCACATTTGGAAGCCCTCACAGGACAGGGGTGGAGGAACCTCCAGGCCCAGCTGCCTCACTCAGTACCAAACCATCATCACTGATTTGGCCACTCACAACTTTATTTTTACTCACACTTTTCTCTATACGTTTGTATGTCTCAAGTCTCTGTTGTGGCTTCTTAATTTATCCCAATAAATAGATTTCATAAAAATAATGCCAATATAATAGAGCAAAGAAATGGAATGTAGCCAGAGGTATGCATAAACTAAGCAAAACAGCTATCAGAAGGAGGCTAATTAACTCATGTAAATATGTGAAAATCATCACAGAGCTGGTATTTTATATGTTCACATTCTGTTTGTCACATTTCAGAAGCAGAACTAAGCTCTGTGGCAACTTATGAAAATTTATATATAAATATATGTCAAACCCTTCCTTCCTATTGGATCCCATTGTCACCACCAGAACGACTGAAGCAACACATGTCATCAGAAGGGCAGCACTTTCTAAGTTTTCAGGACTATCCTATGAAAATAGAGAAAAAATTATGATGTCTTTAGATTAGAAAAGAAAGATAAGATACTTTCCCCCTCCCTGTAATTTCTCTACAGCCTGCTGAAATTAATTGGTTTAAAATTCAGATAATTAACTTTGAAAATATAGCCCCACAGAAGTAGCTGAGTTACTGAGCACAGTGGATTGGCTGTTTTTCACAACTCAAAAATAGGATGCACAAGTTAAGAGAATGAAAGACTTTCCCTCCTCCAGATGGTAAGATGCCTAGGCTGTAATTGATTTTAATCACAGATTCCTGACAATATTATTTGCCTAGGGAGGGCTCAGTAGCTACTGATGTCTGTAGCTGAAAGAATTTGGTGCCTATTTTCACTCATTTTATGGTCTACTTCCCAACAATCACAGAGAACTTTCAGTAGCATAGTTAAAAACATTTTTATAATCCCTTCTTGTTCTGTACTTTACTGCTTGGTTTCATTTCCAGGTGCACTTTAAACTGAATTTCCCAAGATGCCATCTATCTTTTCCAAACCACAGATTAAACTATCAGATACCTAATTCACTTGGTTTAGTAGGTCACAGGTTCATATTTTCTTTTCACTCATGTGTAAGATACACCCAAAACTCCTTGACCTCTATTCTTATGTCTTTGCCAGAAACTGTCACCAAAGCTCAGCTCAGTCCATTTAATTCCACTTTGCTTTAACATGAGCATAATTAAAAGCATTTCTCTACATTCCCATCTTTCCCATTTGCCTCTAGTAATTTTTAATCACACCAGCTATTCTTCATCTTCACTTAAATATTCCTGGTCATCCCACAAAGTATGGGAGACAGCAACCCCCCCACATCATATAATGAATAAAGGGTTCTTTGTATTTTCTCCTCTGCTTTCCATGTTTCTTTTAACTGATTATTGCATCCCATAATACTTGAAGCCTTTGTGTATTCAATACAATAATAGGTTGTCCCTAAATTGCCTCTGAAAAGTCATAGAAGTCCAAGGACTTCAAACACTGCAAGTGCTTAAGTCCCTGGGTCTCAAATTGCATTCCTGACCGTGAAATATTGAAGAGCATTCTCCACTGATACACTTCAGAAATCACTCTATAAGAGTCCTAACAATGCCCCTTTTACAGATTGCTGCAAGGGATTAAATAATCCAAATCAATCTAAGATACTCTCCCTTGTTTTATGTCTTAACTGATAAAAGAGAGACATTTCTTGCACCTCAAATAAGATCATTTGTAGTTCAGAAGGAAGGGATTTAAAATTATTTCACTATTGGGCCTTTTTGAAGATTGAACCAGCTGCAATTCAGATAGTTTTATTTTTAAAATAGATTCAAATATCCCCAGGGAAGAAATGCTCAAATGAAACAGGTAACATAAATAAAAGAAGCTCTCTAACCTTCACAGAATAATTTCTCTTGTTTGGGTTTGACAGATGCTACAGCAAAAAAAGGTGAGTTAAGTACATCATGTTACTCAAAACAATCACATAATTTATTACATTTAGCATTTAAAAAACCATACAACTGCACCACAGGCATTTCTCAAATTAAATACCATGTACATTCTTTTCATTTGGTTGATACACTAATGGCATATTTTGTGTAGTCACAGATGTTCTTTACTGGGTTGTGCTGAAACCAATCTAATTTTCTGAGATAAATGAGGTGTTCTGATTTCAGGACTTGATTTCTAAGCATAACAAAAACATCAAAAGTGAAGCCTCCTACCACTCAAGAGTTCAGATAGATAGACTAATTTCTCTGTCCTGAATTTCAGAAAGGTATATGTGAAGGGAACACTCCTCAACTATTTGGAACATCTCTGGAAAACAGAAGTTGACACAGACTTATAAGCTACATTAATTAAAATAGTGATTAAGTATGCAAGACATTGCTTTAATATCACTGACAAGATACTAGACAGAGGGTCAGCAACAAAGAATGAACAAAACCATAGACTATTTTTAATCAAGTCTAAGCAGTAGAGGGCCTTAATATTGTAATATTGCATAGACTGTAAGACCAGATCTGTCCTGATTTGACAAGGTGCCAAATTTCAAAGCCATCTAAAGATGTGTTTGATGTGAGCTGGTCACTTCCATACAGTTCTCAGTCAACTGATGTCCTTGTCTTACCCACCAACACTATCCAGCAACCTCATCTGAGGAATGAATATTAGAGGGGAGTACAGCATCCTGTCTTTATATAAAACAGCAGAAATTTTTTTGCCTATATTAATAAAAAAAGGTTGAAACTTTTGGCAACCACATACTGGCACCTTTAAATAGTGGGAACACTGTTTTTTTAAGTTACATGGAAAGATTCTATGTTGGTTTTCCAAAGGTGTGCCCACACTCTGTGAGGCAAGACAGCTCTGAACAAATTTGTTGCAGCACTGGAAGCAGCACAGCTCTTTTCAGAGTTATCCCTTGGCTGGCTATGCCTGCTCAGGAGGAGATTAAGTAAATTCAAATGCTATACTGCTTCCATGCACCTGCTCTTGTCAAGACTCTCTCTTCAAGTCCTTCTTGCTAAAACACAGAGACAATCAGTCTCATAAACCCAATAAATGGGGATGGAGAGCAGTTACAATAACAATAAGTCATGTAATGTCAGCCTGTCCTTGCTGCTCTGAGGACTGCAGCACTTCTCAGCCTGCCACAGCACTGTGGCTGTGACATTACAAATCACTACTGGCATAAAATACGTTCTCGAACACCCCAAAGCACCTTTGCCATTTCTTCCCTGCCACCTTTGCAATATGTGGAAGTTTCTCTACCTAAGCATTTAAAGCCCACATATCACAATTTTAACACAGAAACATGGGTCTCATGAAAGCATCACCCTGGGTTACATTGAATAAAAATTACTTTTCCTAATGAGTAGCACAAGCAAGCAACAGTTCCTACTATTATTATACTAAGTAATTAAGGAAGTTTAGCAGTAATGTAAACTAATATTTTTATAAAAACAAATTAGTAAGACAATGATTAACAATCTCATGATTATAACAGCAATACAGACTGTGACTCTAATGTAGACTAAAGTACATTTCCTTAATGATGAGCAATAAAGCACTGAAATGCTCTCACTCTGAAGAGCAGAAAAAAGCAGTTCAGTTTTTAATGTTCAAGAAAGCAAGTGAGCTAATTAGTCCTTGCAGGCAACTCCATCTGATTATAAAGAACTTTCTCAGAGAAAATAATGTTTTCTTCTTTCAGGAAACTTCATGGTGTAAATTATGAAAATTTGCATTTAATTACTATTACTACATTTTTTTCATTGTAGTGCCTGCAGGCACCACCCAAACCTGGGACACATGGAGCACACACATCAAGACAGTAACTCCCCCCAAATGCAGAAGAGGGTGAGAAAGCCATAGTATTCTTCTCACTAAATGGTGATTTGCTTAAATCATACACAGTTTATGGCAGAAACAGGAGCTAAGCCAGGCTCTCCCCAGAGCCAAGTCTAGTACCAGAAAAAGCACCTTTTCCCTTTAAGAAGCTCATCACACACTATCTTTAGGAGGAAAGAAAAAAATCAAGCCATTCTTTGCAGGACTGGGGTTCGGTGCCTTGTCACTGCAGTCAAATAAGTCAGTGTCAAATGCCTATGATTTTTTAATGATTCATTGACATAGCAGATCCCACATGCAGGGAGGTGCCTGGTTACTGGACTGCTTCATTGGAAGTTGTACAAAGCAGAATTCAAACATCCTTCACCACTTCATTAATGAAACAAATTTATCTTCCAATAGAAAATAAGTCCTTCAGCATTCTTGATCTTCATTTTACATTCATACATAGTCTGTATCTTGTCTTTTTGTATTAAAAGAAAATCTTTTTGATCAATGCTCTGGCAAGGAAATTTCACTCTCCTTAATACAGTTCTCAGCCAGCCCACAGTGTAAATGATACTTAATAGATAAAGAGACATGCTGTCAAGACCAGCTATGCATGTGTTAAAGCTCAATTGTCCCTAAGGTAGCAAGGATTTCAGATAACACATTACTGTCTAGTCTCATCTGTAATACATTTCACCATAAGCAACAGGGCTTCTTTCTTCCTCTTCACTTATTTCCCTCTGCATAAGGACCCCATTGGGGGAAATGAAAAACTTCATCATTTACAAACTGGGAGATTGAAGTGAAGAAAACCAAAGTGTCTGAACAAGATTATGTTTTCTCTTAGTGTCACAGGTGGCACAAGAAATCAGGAATCTACAGATCCCGACCCATTATCAGTTTATCAAACTACATCCCTTCTACTGTCATCCAAATGGCATGTCAGAGGTTTATTCTACAAGATTTACTCAAAGCCTTAATAGCATTTTACTCTTCCTCATTAGGATTACCCAGTGAGGCATAAGCTCCTTAGTGGGTGCCACAGAAATGACCACTGTCACATTGATCCTCCTCCATTTATTTGGGCAGCATCCACTCCTGAACCACTCCTGCGAAACCCAAAATACCCACAAAATCAGTAACTGAGTCCTGGGAGTTCTTATGCAAACAGCATTTTGAGGTATGAGATACTTCCAACCCAGGTTTGGACTGAGGACTGCTTATGTTACTGGCACAGAAACATATTTGGAATTAAGACATTTTGAGATTTAAAATGAAATACACAACTCTACTTTTGCTTTTTCGGTATTTCCTAGTTAGCTACAAAGTTTGCTGAAATTCTTGACAGTCAGTAATCACAGTTAAAATAAAAAGCAATCAAAGTTTGAACTTTTTTTCGCAGACTAAAAACATCTTGGTTGACAAAAAGAAAGTTTCAGCCTATGTAAGACTATGGGTCTCTCCCCCTTACATTGCAAAGGGAGCAGCCATGCATTATTTGTTTGTAGTCATCATAAGATCAGGACTATGAAGATAAGAAACAATTAATCCAAGTAGACTATTTTGGTTAAAAAAGAAACTCTGACAACAAGTGGAATCTCTTTATCAGACTACTATGAGAACAAAATTCTTTTTTTTGTTTGTTTGTTTTTTACAGAAGCAGAAGGCAACAGTACTATTGACAATTGCATCAGTCCTCAGACATACTGCAAATGCTTCCAAAAGTTACTGCACAAATCATGTCAGCCTGAAAGAAAATTGAATTTATTGGGCAAATTCTTATGCAGCTACTCACTGACCATAAAAATGATTTCAAAGCACTGCCTTCATCTCCAGCATTGTTTCCAGCTGTGTTTAAACAAATCTGATTTCCTTTATCATCATCTGCAGCTGGATTTCCCTTCTGATTTGCTTTCTTTTGAATGCAGTTCACCATGGAAAATGCAAAGAAAATTAAACTTCATTCCATGGGTTTTTCATGCCTTCCCTACTCTGATGGTCACTGATCACAGACAGATGTTATAAAGAAGGAACCGAGACTGAAATTACATTAAAGCAGAATGAGTTTAATATATACAGGACTCAGGGGTCTGCCCTTAAAAGCACAGAATATCAATGTTGGGGCACTAATCCACCCTGTTCCCCCTGCTCAGAGATGAGGTGTTGCCCTAGTGCTGCCTTCTGTAGCAGTAATACACTGAATACAAGAAAATCTGTACATCAAAACAAGAACATTAAACACACCCCAAAGGCTTCACTGAACAGGCAGGGTGAGAGAGTGAATGCACATTGTCACGTGTTAATGCTGTTTTAGAAGATGTTTAGAGAAGCGAGGAGAAAGGGAGGGAAGGGGAAAGACATCAATTATTTCATTATCTGTCGTGACTGTCGTGCCCTCTCATTTACACACATTCATCCACATTCATGCACACCCACAGCACTCAGGAAGAAGGAGGGGAGGGAGGGAGGAGAAAAAAAGGAGGGGCTGCATAGAAAGCTAAACTAAAAATAAAAATTCTCTATGAGTCCATATTACAATGCCTGTTTTTCCAAGATATGTCAAAATATTGGATAGAAAAAGGGAGGTGAGAAATTCGCCCTCTGTACAGGATAACTGATAGCAGGGGACTGTGGTGACACAGACCCCAGCTTCATTCATAAATACCTCTGAAAACCTGAATTAAGCTGCTTATTATCTTGGGACATAGTGTGACCAGCTTTACAGAGATCAATGTCTCCTCTACAGATGCCTGCTCACCAGTTGAGAAATCAATCAGCTAAGCCTCAACAACTGCCAGAGGAGCAAACAAGGGCATGCAGTGCTAATACTAAATTTAAGCAGAGATTACTGCTCCTCTTTCCCCAGCAAAGTGTTTCTGCACCAAGCTGTAAGAACGCCCATTCAAAGCTGCTGCCACAAATTCCAGGGAAGAGAAGAAACGAGATCTCTCTAGGTGTGTGTGAAGCAACATCACAGATAAATAGCACAAGGTTTTTCCCTGCTCTATATCCCTCTCTCTTTTGTGAATTATCCTTGCAGCACCTTGTAGCACCTGGGCACAGAAGAGCTGAGTGCTCTCAGTGCACAGTTCAAGAAGTGGCTGGATGATACTCTCAGGCACATGGTGTGACTCTTGGGGATGGTCCCATGCAGAGCCAGGAGCTGGACTCCATGACTCCCGAGTCCCTTCCAACTAGGCATATTTTCTCATTCTATGATTCTGTTTGGTGAAAACATTTAGCACTTGGCTTCCTTATATGCTGGAAAATGAAAAAAATCCACTAATGTGGTGAGTGCACAGGTACTGAGGAAGGCCTTTGATTCATGCCCATAATTAAAGAAAGTGGATATGTCTATAACTGCTGATGAAAGGGAAAACATCCAGCTATGTCATGCAGGGGTCTGCTTTCCCTTTAGGGAGCTGATTTTGCATTCTGGGTTCTGAGTGAGGAGAAAGGAAGAGAGTAAAAGAAATCCACGATAATTCAGTGGGGTGAAATTCACTCTTTGAGAAATGCAAAAAACCTTAGTTATTGCATAAAGAAACTTTTTTTTCAAATGCTGCTAAGTGCAGAGCACTACACCGAGAAGAGTTGTCACTCAGTTCTTAGCTCCTTCTTTCAGGGCTTGTAACCATGGGCTCAACCTTGGCAGCTGCTGTGCTCTGACTACACTGAGTGAAAAGTGTGGGTCTTCATTTTGGACTCTCAGAGAATTGAAGAATTGAGATTTAAAGATGACCATCTGCATCTTGCTCTGCAGGAAAGATACATGCAGGGAGGACACCCTTTTTTGTTCTAATACTCTTCAATCTGTTGTGAGAGTGACTTCTGATTAATGGAGTTAAACAATCTGGTGTGATTTTCTGGTTTTGTAAGTTAATGAACTTTTCAGTTGTGTTAGTCATCAGCATGCTAATCTAACTCCAACGTGATTTAGAGAAGAAAGAAAAACAGACGGTAAAGAGGGTGCTGGGCTGTACCTCCAGCAGGTTCAGGCTCAGTGAGCTCTCTGTGTGTGCTGCCTTGCAAAGCGTGTCTGGATGCAGCGCACAGGTGCTGAGTGCCCTTCTGACCTCTCCGCTGAGTCAATGAGCAGGAGAATCCAGTGTCAGTGAGGTGTTTGTGAGGGCTGGGCCACACTCCCAAAGTTCATCTTACAAGGGACTTTGAATGATTTTTATCCACTAACTGCCTGGGTAAAATTCAAATAAGTGATGAAATACGTTTATGGTTTTAATCCAACTGGAAATTTATATTCAAAGTGTTCAATTTCCCATCAAGAACCTGCAATACATTTTGAAGTCATACATTTAAGTGCATTGTTCAAGAAAGCACACACGGGCAGTAAACCAACAACAATATATCCCTGTGATAAATTGGTCCTTAAGGATCCTTTCCAAGTCGAGCTATTCTATGATATATGTATATGATGCTTGCAAATAACAGAACACAAGCTCTCTGCATATTTCTCCATGAACAAATCCAGTAATCAGAGCTCTGCACAAGTATCAGAAAACCATGGTATGGAGAAACCAAAGCCCGTAGAAACAAATGGGTACAGGGAGGGTTAAGTGGAGTCTCCCCAGACTGAACAGACGGGTTTGCATTCTATGAGCAATGACAGAATCCCTTAGGTCAACAGGGGTGTGGAAAGAATCCACAAAATGGGGTGCCCTCATGTCCCAAAGAAAAAGGATGAGAGGAACCTCTGGAAAGGAAAAAGCAGCTGGTCAAAATGATCCCCTCCTTTGTAATGTAGTCATTTCAGACTCTGCTTGGTAACATCTGAGATTGCAGCAGACAGTATTGGAGGAGGTTGGGTTCGTACACAGGGATGTTAAACAGAATTTCCTGCCTTAAGCAGGGATTTTAATGAAAACCAAAATGAGGATAAGAACATCCCAGACACAAAAATAAACCCCAAAACCAAATCCACACAAAAAAAAATCTACTCTGCAAAGCAACATAACAGACACATAAAATAGTTAGAGATAGAAGAGGGGAAAGATATTGACAGGATTACAAATTAAAATTGAAAATCCAGGGATTTGGTTGTCTGCCTCTTCCTAATTGTTAAAAAAAAAATATAATTTAAAGGATCAAGGAAAACATTGTCTCACAGCTCAGATATAGGAATTATTATTCCTAAATTTTAAACTCTACAGGAAAATAACAAATCAAAACTGGTATGAGATAAACCAATAATTCTTCAAGTTTCATTCCTTTCATTAGCTTTTCACCAGCAATGTGTCCAAGACTTTAAGACATTTTGGCTGATTGTAAATTCAAAGTTAGCCATAAAAAACCTACTATATTTTATATGCTGTATAATCTTTCACTGAGTTTAATATTTTTATGATGTACAATGTACAGATGTGTCTATGAGATAGAGCTCATTTAGAAAATGGATTAAATAACTGCACAGTTCTAGCATCCAAGGTAAGCTATCAGTAAAAAAGTTTAAAGGGAAGATAATATTTACTATGAACTATTTCTCCCTCCTTGAAGTGTAAACTGAAGCATTCTGCAGCTAAATGGGAAATGACTCACTTTCAGAACATAAATCAGTGTTTTAACAGGATTTAATTAATTGACATTTGGTACAGAGGGATAGATTGTAATTTTTCAGGAATATTTAAGTCTAAATGCCTTGTTCATAAAATGTAGGTTTGTAAAAGCAGGGAAAATAACAAAACCCTTCCTTCCTGGTTAATCTTTCTGGAAGAAGTTCCTTCCAGGAAATATATAGCTCTGTGCTTATGAATGCAATCAGTCCCAGGGTTTCTCAGGGGCCTAGGGCAACCCACAAGAATGCAAACTGTAAATGAACCCATCTCAAATATGGAATAACATAAAGCTCTCTGTTTTAAAATAGAGCCATCAATAGAATAGAAAACCATTGTTTTAGTAAGAACACATTTTCTTAGTCCTTAAATGGATGAAGTGTTTGGCTCTCAGTTCCACACTGAAAAGAAGTTTGGATCATCTGGGTATTCTGCATGGTTCTACAGAAGCAACCTAGCACAGGATCCTGATTCAATTAAAAAGATTGGCAAAATTCTCAGTGATTTTAATTGAGCAAGGATTTTACTCAGCGTATCAACTCTGTGTATATAGATTTAAAATATACTCTTGCAAATATAGGTCTAATTAACTCTTGTGACTTCAGCAGGATAAATTTGGAACCACAGAAGCAGAACTAAGATAAGAATACATTCTGTTATATATAATAATAACAATATCCAAAGCAGGAGAATAATACATCTTGACTGAAGACAGAGCTAAAAAGTCAAAAATTTTCTCTCACAGCCTTTCTCATGGTCAGCTCCAACCAAAAGCTTGATTCTACTGCTACATAAAGAAGCCACATTCCTTCCCTGCTATGAAAGATTTCTGGAAGACAAATAGAAGATTCTGGATTAAGTTTTGTAATGAGAACTCCGCAAGTATTGCCCTTTGGAATACTTCTGAAAACCTTTCTCCTTCTATTAGCACAGTTCACAGCACTAAAGAATTCTTGTTCTACCAGCTGAAGTCTAAATATTTTGTAGATTATCTTTCTGCACTGTATTTCTACAAGACACCTGACCCAGGAAAACACTTAGTCATATACTTGATTTTACATGCTGGGGTAATTCCTTTGCAATCAAGTTCCCAAAGTTCTTAAAATCTGGTGTTGACTCACGAATAATTTGATTTTATTAGTTGCTTTTTCAGCCTAGATGAATTTACATTTCCATGTGGTCCTTTTCCTATTATGACTCTTTTGAATTTGACTGTCCATAATTAACTTCCTGTTCATTTTTACAACATCATTACCAGAGCCATTAGTTCATAGCCTTTCTCGGTCTGAATCTGATACATTTTTAAAGGAGCAATGGCTCAAACCCTGACTTCCCTCCATCTCTTATAAATCTCTTACTAATACCATCTTCTACATTCATAATTGGATTTTTATTAAATGCCTCTGGGAAGTGGTATGTTAGAGCCCTCCAACTAATGACTAACAAATCCCCTACTGAAAAAAATTCCTTGGCCCTGTCTGTCCTGCATCTTTTCAGAGGCTTCAGGAACTGAGACCATGCAGCCTCTCCAAGTTCAACAGGGAGGAAAGGAGAGTAGTTTTAAGGCTATTCCTGGTCTGGAACAGCCTCTGGCTGTTACTCTTTGGACATGTCTGAGAGTCTACCTAAAGCTACAGTGAAGGCTTTGTACAGCATAGCTTCAATTGCTGCCACAGTGCACTCTGCATTACCCAGGAGGGATATCTTGTCTCAAATCATCACAGGATCTGGCTGTTATTGACAAGAGAATCCTTTCTTCTTTCTATAACTCAAGACATGTAGGACCTCTTTCCTTTATACCTAACTCAGGATTTCTTTCAATTACTGAAATTTTTGTGTACAGTCATGGCTTGATCAAATTCACCGTATTTATTCTCCTACACTTATATATTCTAGCTTGCTTTCTTTGTACCTTTAACTAGTCTATCATTTAATTAAATTTGTAAAAGCACTTGGGGAGGGAATTTGCAAGAAAGAAAGATATAGTACAAGGAATTACATTCTTCTGGGTTTTATTTTCACTGTTTGAGAAATTAGTCTCATGTTAATTCACCAGAAATGGAGCCAGTTTAATTTATTCATTGGCAGTTCTCAAGAGAAACTTCAGGATTTTTGTAGCCAGACCTATTAATCTGGAAGTACCTTCTCTAATTTAAATTATTTGCTTTTGCTTTTAGCACATTGCTTTTAGGAACTGAAGAAGTTATTTGGAGATGTTTGAAGACATGACTATGGAAAATTTCATCTGCTCATTTATTATTTGCCTTGAAGCTCTCATCAAAGAGAGATGACAGAATGCTTTCCCAGGTACCTGCCCTAAATCCTTTGAAGAGGCTTATTTATGTCATTATTACAGTGTGAGTTATTGTATTGAAATTAATAAGGTTTTACCATTTGCATCTTTTCCACCCTTAATGACAGGAATGTAAATGCATGCAGCTGTCACTTTTTCTCAGTTCCAAGAACTAAAAGAAGGTTAGTTTCCAGAATCTCCATAATGGAAATTCCCTGTACTGGAAAGGTCTTTAGAAGTCTGTGTGTTGAGTCTGCACGTGAGGATTGCACTGAAGTGCCTGAAAGCTGGTGAACAATGGAAAGAGCTTCTCAGCTCCACCTGTGGATATATTTCTCCCTGAGGATCTGGAAGGAGCAGCATGTAAACAACTGCTGAAGAAGAGGCAGTAGCTCTCACACAATTCCCACAGTGAGCAGCCTGAGATCCTCTTCCTCCATTTGTCTGATCACTGTGTGTGTCGGGTTTGCTACCACACTGTGCAACCTTAGACCCTCTGCAATTGCTGCCACCTTCCTCGCCCCTTGGCACTGGAAGTGAAAGAGTTGCTGTGGTCACAGGCCATATAAAGGTACCTCTGCTGTATTCATGCACACTTTTATTGGGCAGCCCCAATAACCACATTTTTAACTGTTTTCATTTAATCCTCTACCACTAAAATCTACTGCAAAAGATTAGTGGCATGCTTTACATTCCACTCATGTGAAATCCAGAAGAGACACACAGCTTTGCACGTTTCTGGCAACAAGCAGAGAGTGCCTGGGTACCCCACACAGTGACCCCACCGATGGCAGCACAGACTGTCACACTTGCAATCACTGAGGCCACGTTTCAGGAGGAATCAATTACAGCTGATACCAGCTTTTCAAGTGTTCACCAGTCTTCCAATGCAAGCAGAACTGCACTAGCAGCTTGGCACACCAAGTGCATGAGGTGTTTCAGCCAGCTTTCTTTAACCAGAAATCCTTCCTCTGGCATTTATTATGTTTAGCTTGTGCTTTGGTGTTTTAATCCTACCAAGAGCTGGAGATAAAATTCAAGGTTTGTTTTCATGGTTATTAGTACCAGATCTGGGCACTGGTGATCCATTTACCATGCTACAAGGTGCTTGAGGTAAGTTAGAGTGGAAAAGGAACCCATCATTCCTTTGCGTGACAGGGCAATATGGATGATTTACAATTGGAACAGGATTGTGGTCTGCTCAGTTTGAGTGGTTTTACTCTGTAACACTGTAAAGATTGAAAATGTTACACATCTTGGGGGAAGCTATCTTCTGTGTAGCAACTGCAGTTCTATGCTTATTTTATGTTTACACATTGTTATCTGACTGCCCATTTGGGAGAAATAATTACAACTTAGCTAATTATAAATAAGGCAGATTTGTTCTTTCTGGCAAATTTCTTAATGCAGCTGATTACCCTTGGCAGAAAAGCTACCATGGCACAAACCTCTTAAATAAAACCTGCACAATGACCTTTCCATCTGTCAAACTATCATCAATTAAAAGATCACCAGCAAAGAGAATGAGAGCTTTAGGTTTAGTTCTCAAGTATGGATGGCATCTAAAATTAACTTGACAGACAGGCTTATTTGCCTTCATTTCACCATTTTGATCTTCTTTCCTGCTAGTACAAGGAGACCCAGAGGGGACCAACAAGTCTGATGGATGTGCTTTCAGCTACACCTGCAGAACATTGAACATCACCCCAGCTGTGGTAATTTGTCACAGGCCTGAAATGAAAATTGACTATGAAAACCTGTTCCCGTTGCAGATCTACTGCTCCATTCAACTGCTTTTGGCCTGGTCATGCTCTTGTTGAAGTTTCAAATCTACTTTCTGAACTAATTGTGTTCGTGTACTTTTAATGTTTTCTCCTTAACCTGCCTGCTCTCTCTTACATGTGTTGTGCAGCAGATATAAAGGAAAAGGTGGAGAAACCATCTATTGTGATCCATCACATCAGAAACACATTTGATGCCCTGACTCAAGGAAAGCAAAAAAAGATTCTTCTTTATAACAGAATCTACTGGGTCCTGGCTGAGGTTCAGAGTATGCAGAGCACCTAGGGAAGTGTAAATGTTATTATTTCAGAAAATGTCAATCGGAGATATTGGAATTTGAAACTAAAATCCTGCAGTTACATAACTTATTTAGAAATTCTGTCATTCTTATTCAGACACAGTCAATATTATAAAGTTTTCAGTAAACAACTTTGTCTCAAAATGTGATTGCTTTGATGACTACAGAGACTAGAATATGAGATTGGGTATTGGATAATAAAAAAATCAAAGCAGCACATACCCTTCTGGAAACAGAAGTAGTCTGAGGGTAGAAGTTCTTTGTTCGAGCATCATCCCAGTAGGTTGGTAAGGAAGGGTCCTCAGGGATGGCACTGTCTGCTGTGGTTTGGATCTGACTCAGAGCAGTGTCCCTGTTGGGACCAGCTGACTTGAAGCAGAGTGCTGCTCGCCAGCTTTGCCCACCCTCCTGCAGATGCTCCCAGCCCAGCTGCTGGTTCCCACTGCCAACAGGGTACCTCCCACAGCCACCAGGCACAGCACTGTAAATGTTATGGGCTGCAAAAGATGGCAGTTCTGATCCTGCCCAAAAACATGCAGCTGAGAACTGGCAAACTCAGCTGCAGCCCACAGAAAATCTCATACAGGGAAATCTTTTCTCATTGGATGTGGCCCCTTGTTTACGTAGGGTTTTTAACCTAAATTACCTTATTCAAAGCATGAAAGGAAAGTGAACATTTAAGCAGGCAGTATTTCCTTCTTCTTTGCTCACTCAGGTGGATAGGTAACACTTGCCTCAGAACCATTTTATAGGTATTTTTTGTGCAACAACATAGAAAAAACTTATCTGTGCAGGTGATCTCAAGTCAAAAAGTCTTTGATATCACTTTTCTTTTTGTCATATGCATGTTATTCCAGCCTTCTCCTCCCACATACCCACCCTGTCCAGTGCCTCTCCACACTGCAGAGCCACTTAATGCTGCAACAGCATTCCCAAGAACATCAAGATGAAAAGTTATAGTTATAATTAACTTATGGGTTCTGGGCCTTCAGGTTAGACTGTGTTCACACTCTCATTGTTTTGAATAATACCATAAAGGCTTAATCTTTAGTCAATATTTTTATATTTTAAATGAAAATAGACTCTTTTTGAATCAGCAGAAGTAAGCGTTTGTGCCTTCAACTAAACAAATATTCACTAGCCTGTTGAGATGATTTTGTTGTTTTCAAATATCAGAATAAAACCATGATGCCAGCAGTGTCTCACAGGCTTCTTTATGAATTGAAAATAAAGCATTATGCTGTCAAATGCAGTATTGCAACTGAAAGTGCAGGTGAGCTAACCACAAAACAAAAGAGTCCAGAGATGCTCGGGTAATTTATGTATACTGGATATTTTTGTTACTATTTTACTTTTATTAAAGGAAGGAAACTCCCAGACCATTCTTCTAGTTCTCTCCTAAAAACTATTTTCCCTTGTAAAACAGTCTACCACAAATTCTTCTGAATCTCAAAATTCATTAATCTCAAAATTACATGTAGAATAAAATATGGTATGACCCATATATTTTCTAGAAGCAACAAGAAAGGCCAGGACTATTCTGAGCAGCACCTTACTAGAATCTTAGTCTTACAGTTGCCTATTACAGTTAAAGCTCAGTGGGAACAAGTATACAAGTATACATACAGGTATACAAATACTTCACATTTTAATAGTGGCTTGAGATGGAATTTCTATGTATGAAACAGAAACATGTTTCTAGAAATAAAGAAAAAAACTGTGATAAAACAGTCAAGTTCATGTCTAATGGGAGAGAATCAAATGAAGTAACATCATCTAGAAACCAGCAATGTAATTTAATGTGCTTTAGTACCTTGTTTCAGCAGGTTGAATAAAAAACCATCTCTGCTACTCTGCTGCAGAAACCAAGCATGGGAAGGATTCTGGTTTTGCAGATAACAGTTTTCATGAAGTATTAAACTCCCTTTTGACACTCACTATTGTAATATCACCAAGAGCATGTATATGTTGGTGTCCTGGGGCTACACAGCTAAGCTGGCAATTTAGAACAAAGAATACTTAGGACACAGTTTCAATATGGTGAAATAGAGACATCTGTGTTGATGCATACATTTTCAAAGCTGAAAGGACAAAACTTCAGTCTACAGCTATAAATTATTCATAGAATATTCTGACACATTGGGGAAAAGACCTGAATATTCATATGCCACACAAACGGTAAAGTCCCTATAAATTTGGGAGATTGTGGAAACTTTCCTTATTCTCATCATACAAACCTTATAGGACAAGCTGGGCCATAGGGGATTTCACTGATACAAGACATGCAATCAGATGAATCTGTGGAAGACTTGAGCCTTGAAACAGAGTTCCTATTTTCTGAAGCAATTTTCCCCAGAAAAAAAACTGGGGATGCCAGCAATTTGAGAACTGTACTCTGAAATCACAGACACTCATTAAATATTATCCATCATATGGCACTCATTCACTAATCAGTTTGGAAGTTGTTTTCACAGTCCGCCCATATTCAATAATGTAAACATCAGATCTGTGATTCTCTGTTGCTGTAAATGTTCTTTAACCATTTATAATTGGACAAAATTAATGTAAAGCAGAACTATTCATATCTGAGTGCAGGTTCCATCTATTGTGCATTAATAAAATTGACTACTTAATGCCATTGATGATAGAGAGTGTAAGGGTCCAGTTCAATTGTTGCCTCTTGATAAACCAAAATCACTATTTTCACTTTAGTCAGGTCTTTTTACAGGAATATGTTACACACTGGCCAAGCAGTGGAAAAAATCAAAGCTCCAGTGTTCTTCCTTTTGAGAAATCCTTTGATTGAACCAATTAGTGCTCTTGTCACAGGCATGTTCTGGACAGATGCTGTATATACACTTGTGCAATCTAATTTGATGTCAAAGACTGAAAAAAGTCCTCCATGGCTTTCCTTGCCTTTTCCATATCCTTTCTATACAATAATCAAAAGCTAATTGGCAGTTTTTAATCTTCCTGGTACATATTACTATGATCTGGATACAAGAATTCAGGATGCATCCAAAATGTAGACATGCTATGCATTTGTGTTCTTTTTCAGGAGTCAAACTGACCCCAAAACGCTTTTGACAGAGCTAGAAGAATGAAGATCAAAACAGATGCAGAGTTTAGAGGGCCCAGTTTGTTCTATGGATTCTTTAGAAATCCTGTTCTCCCAAGTGTCAGTGGACAAGAAGGACAGAAAATCCTCAGGGAATGAAATACCTGAGTAGCCATGAATAAGTTGTGTGGTAATCATGTGCCCTCAGACAACTATTTACAGTATTTATTCATCATTTCAGCTACTCACTGATACAGGAAAGTAAAATACCATTTAAACTTGACAAGCTGAGGCACAAGAATCTAAAGGCAGTCTAAACCTTAGAGTTTGGGTGTGATGGCACTGTATCTTTGAGAGCAACTGCAGTATGAAGTATTTCTGCTCTGAGGCAGGCAATGCTGCTTTTACCTCCCCATTGCATCCTACCCAGCCCTTGTTTGTGCCACTTATCATTAACTGAAGTGCCAAAACCAGAGCTAGATGTCCTAATAACTTTTATCAGGTACTCATGAATATTGTAGCTAATTTGCAGCAATTTTGTGACAAACATTGTTGTCTTTGAATGCAGAGCCAGAGCTACAAACGCCAGATACAAAACATATGAACTGTCAAACTCAGCAGATCTTCATTGTAACTGACACTGATCATACATGTTGTATGAAAGTCATATCCTTCGTGTGAGCTGAGAGATGTGACTCTGTTATGTAGCTTTAAACAGCCTGACACTAATGCTACACCACCCTTTTACTTCTGTGAGAAAAAGTAGGATTCATATATCTGATTTAGGGTGAAATGAATTACACTGTAAACCCCAATGCCTGTATTAGTTCAGTCTGTACTGGGAGTTAGGATCTGTGTTTCAGGTGAATGCACTCACCTGAACCTCATGTTGGATGTCTTCTCTGAAGTCACACAGCAGCAAATCTGTGGCAGAGCTGGGAACGGGAAATTTCCCAGCTCTTTGTACCATGCCTTTGTGCTGCATATTACTTCCTGGCTTTTGAAAGTTATGCAGACCAGATTTTAACTTTGCCTGAGGATAGGAAATAGAGTAAGAAAAAATGCAGAAGCTCCCACTGAAAAGCCACGTTTGTAACACTGATTTCTCATTACTGCACGCATAATTCCCACTGACACAAACAGTAACGTGGCGTTTCAGGCCGGTGCACACAGTCGTCAAGAATCAGCCCCAGGTAGACTTCAATTACTCTCTGCTCTTTCAAAATGACAGTCTCTGACCTCTGATTTCCACTGGTTACCACGCTGCTA
The DNA here is from genome assembly GCA_013399695.1 of Formicarius rufipectus. Classification (NCBI taxonomy): domain Eukaryota; kingdom Metazoa; phylum Chordata; class Aves; order Passeriformes; family Formicariidae; genus Formicarius; species Formicarius rufipectus. The sequence goes on along the minus strand of VXAU01004203.1, from coordinate 3,462,973 downwards.
GAAACAAGCATATTGTACACGGGTGAACAGTTATTGCACACATGGGGGTCACCAGCCAGATTGTAATGCAACCTGCCTTTAGTGGCAACACACACTGTGTCCCTCACATACACGGCTGCAGCAGCACAGCCTCATTTAGGTATTCTGATATGCAGCTTCAGAAATGCACGATAGAATGGGGATGTTGTCCTGGTGAAAGAAATTGATCCTAAAACCTACAGGATTTCCCCATGTAGAAAAGTTCCTGGAAAGCTTGGAGCTATTCAGCGTTTCTTAAGATTCCCATCCTTTCTAGGACATCTCTCTTTGCTTCAGGGTATGTGGTTAAGAAATGCATGTGGGGCACTTCTCAAGAGGAAGTTACAAGTGACAAAATGCCTCTCTAAGGACAAAAGAAGATGCATCAAATAGAGAAGCTTCTGATTTGCACTTTTATGCATGCAAACTAAGCAGTAACATCCATCCATCCATCCTCATTTCATGGTACTTAAGCCAGGAGCAGTCTTTTTGCCTAGACCCCTGAACTGCAGCACACACTCATCCACAGAGATCCTGTAATAGCCATAAAAGAGGGAAAGCATGAAAAATCAGTTCATATTCCCGTCAGTTCTGTACAGTTGCAGCAAGAGGGGAAATACAGACTGACAAACAGAGAGAAAGCACTGAGGAGTTCCCCTTATGTAACACATCCTCCCTATAAGTCTGTAGAAAACATAACCTTTTGATTGCTGCAAAGGCTGTAACAATACTCACAGTTGGTTTACAAAACAGAGATCCCTCGTTAATCATTCTGTATTTCTCCTCTGTTGTACTGCATATTAAAACGTTGTAGCCTTTCTAAAATAGATCTTGCTTATGTAACATCAGGCACATGTGAAGTGAACATGAAATAGAGCTTTGACTCTACAGCAGTCCACACCAAGAAGTATCTCTCTGACTCCACTATGGCTTCAAGCAACACTGTCTTCACTGAAAACTTTTTTTCCAATTAATTCCTAAAGTTCAATACATTTAATCTTACTAAAAGTGCATAATGCACTTCTCCAAAGGATTCTTCACACATCCTAGCCTAGAATACTCTCACCAAATAGCTCAATTCTTAAGATCATCACTACACAGCTCACTTTATCTGGTTCTTAATTTTGAGGTCTAAACGATGCTCACTTTTTGTAAACAAACTGCAAACATTCTTTAGGTTTATGTAACTGAACTGTGACTGGACTAGGCAGAGTGAGTGCCTCTCAAGCTGGAGGCCTGAGCTGGGGTGTAACACCTCGGCAGACCTGGGCTGTAGGAAATGCCAGAGAGGCTAAGTAAGGGTCACTGTTCCCATGGACATAATTTTTATAAAGAATACTAAAATACAGGTTCCAGTGGCAAAATTTAGGGTGTTAGGCATGAAACTGAAGACAGGGAATCTCCATTGCAGGAGTTTCTGAAATCCTCCCAGTGCCTCATATGGGGGCAAACATAGAAGTAAAATGTCTGTGTAGAGAGGAGAAAATGCTGTGGAGACAGGCATTTCAGATTCAGGGAGGGAATTTACATAGGATGAATTTGACATCATCTGAACAAGATGGCAACCTTGCTGCCGGTGACAGACACCTTGAAACTAGAGCACTATAGAAAGCTGGGGCAAAATAACACACTTTTTGCATTGTTCCAACTTCTGGGATGAAGTCATGGGAACACTACATCTTCCAATACGGCATAAGAAAGCACTAGGCAAAAGTTTAACAGAACTTTGCAAAGACCAGAATATCCAGCTTTAAAGAAAAGCAGTGATATAAAGGGCACCAGATATAGCTGCAGAAGAGATTTACATACAGTAGTAAACTATACAGGAAAAACAAGTTGAGGAAAGGATTGCACTGTACATAATGTACTCAGCTAAGAGCAAAAAGTTAACCATGTTATAAGGCAAGGCAGAATTCCTGTGGATTTAAATTCCGTGGTCAAATGGCCAAAATACAACTCTAAGACTTTACTACTATTTATTACTATTCACCTGACCTCAGTGTGATGGACTGTAACATGCTGAATGGCTGTGAGAGTAGCAAACACTATTCAGATGCAGCACATGTTGATGACAGATGCAATGTCAAGACTAAAGGTTTAGATATCGCTGACAACTGCTCCATTGATCAGCTCCTCACAATTTGCTGTAAGAAAAGCAATTTTTGGCTTTATTCTGTATAGATCTGGCTTGTAATGTCCTTGTAGGATCTCAGCAATTAAACAGGCAAACTACTCCAGCAAGAAAGAACAGCCATGCACCACTGCCCATGCAATCAAGGAGTTCTCAACCTGTCAAACCAGTCTGTGTCCAAGCCAGGTGAGGCTCTCTGTCACAAAGGAATTCAAACAACTTTCTCAAAACAAAGCAATTAGCTTATTATCCCATATATATACAACTATATAAAGTTAGTTCTTTGAATTTGTTAGCATTTCAGATTATTTTACCCGTGCATAAAGAAAGAAGCCACAAGAACAGAATCCAGAGACACATCTTCCTCCCATAAAGTCAAGATACATCACATCAAAAGCACAACTTCTAAGAATGATAATTTTGTGTAAAAGAAACAATAAACTACACTGTGGGGCACATTTGCCTGCTAAAACTGACAACAAGCTGTAGGATGTCAACAGAGAGCTTAACTTTTTGCCTAACCAGTTCCCCCTTGCTGTTCAAGATGTGTTAGCTTTTTGCACTGAAAACATTATATGTTTTATAGAACTGAATGTTCCTTTATACATACAGCATGCCCAGACACAAAGAGACAAAAGCAAGTGCAGATTTTTATTGCACAGTGTGGTGCAGCTAATTTGAACTTGTTCTTGGTAACACTCAAAAAGCCAATCTGCTTTCAAATTAGGCTCTTGAGGTTTGATCGTGCTCTCATTAGAGGCATTAAAAAAACTCTCAGTGATTTTACCAAGAGCCAGGACTTGGCCCTTAGGAAGATAAGAAAACTTAATATTAAGTGTTGCAATCTTCTTAACAGATATTGTCACTATTCATTGATCTTCAGAACTAGCATCTCATACGCAGTTGGATCATTTGTTATGATAAGAAGTTCTGCTGATGCTTCCAGCTTTTCTGAGTAACTTTTTATTTTATATTCTTGTCTGGTAGAAAGATAAATGCTCAATGAAAAAGACAGTTTTAAAGTAATTTTCTTTCATTTTAATTTACAGGTTTTTGTAAGATTGCAGTGGTTGTGTGTAATTTCTAAAACCACAATAATTTGCATACATTAAGAAGGTATGTTTGTGAAGTATGTCATTACTTCTGTCTCCTGCATAGATTTTCTATACGAAAAGAGATTCTGATTCAGAATTATGAAAAATAATGTCTATAAATACTGTGGAGAAAATAAATTAATAATACTTGGCAATTATTTCTTTTCTTGAAACATTAATCATCTGGTCTTGTTCAGAACCTGTCTAATTCTCAGTATAAGAGAAGATCCACTGAGCCAGAAAATATGTCATAAATTGTAACTCCATTTAACTGACAAGAAAACTAAGAATTGGAACATTTAAGAGACTTGCTGCCATTTTTCAAATTTTGTCTGTGTTCAGAAAAATTTAGGCTTTTAAAAACTCTTCAAACCTCATATAATGTTCTTTTGTCACAAAACAAGTTACTGAGAATGGAACAGTTTTAAAGTCCTGCCAATGCCAAGTCTCTTGATACAGAGCTAGTGCATGTTCGAGCTCTGTGTGTGAACCTATTTTGTATAATGAAGTAAATTGAGTTTATTTATGGACTGATTATATCAAATAAATGGTTGAAGGTAAATCAGAAATTTAGAAGGGAGCAATAATTGTAACCAGGGACACAAATATCCATTACAACTTGAAAAAATTCTAGCAAAATGTATTTGTATGTAGCTCACATTTCTGTGTTCCCAAATCTTCATTTGCAAAGTCCAACCATGGTGATGACATCTCTGTGTATGTGTTTTCTGGCTCTGCTGGCAATGCTGCTGAGCTTAGTAAAGGACAGTTCTTTTGTGGTGCTTAAATGCTGCAACACTAAGATGAACAGCAGTCCAGAGCAGCTTCCAGCAGAGTTCATTAGGAGGGGACTTGCCTTGATCAAGTTATTCCCTGATTAGCCACAGAAATGTTCCTTGGTCCCTTTGCTAGAGCATCTAGTATAGCATTTTCAGAGTCACAATGCTGGACTGACAACAATATTTTAACAAGTATTGATAACAATTACATTTGCGCTTGCTTGAGTCTCCTGCTCAGACACAGGCTGGTTTGAATTTGTACGCTTCTGCAGAAACAAGCGAACACTGAGGAAGGTTGAATCTTACTCATTTAAAGTAACATCTTTGTTGTGTTAGTCACATCCTTCACAGAGCAAAGGACTATGAGACCTACTGCACTTTTCATACAATGTGATCCAGACTTTGTCCTTCCAGATTTTGTTTAGTTCAGAACAATGATACTATAAACTACATTAACTTATCACTTTTCCTCTGTGTTCTCATGTGTTTCCTTACATGATCCTGTTTTTCACTGTGGTTCACCTCCAATTCTATTTCCTGACTTTCATGGTTGAACTCTTATTTCTCATTGTTCTGTTTGCTTGAAATGACAGGTCTAGCACTTCAATTTGATTTTGTACTTATCACAGAACAGGATCTTCCCATTAATTACATCCACTCCTGCAATTTTAGTCTTTTTTTTTCGTTTGAACAATTGTCTAACTTTCAGTTACTTCACAAAACTTTCTGCTTTGCATTCACATCTTCTGGTATTTGCTATTAGAAAGAGCCCCCTGCACCACTGTACATCTTAAAGGAATATATATAAAGTCTTCAAGGTTTGACATTTCAGAAACCTCAGGGACACAGCTCATTCTACTTCCCTTACTCATCTTCAAAAGAACACCCCAAAAGAGAAATTTGCTGTATTATGTAATGGAAAATTTAGATCAACTGAAACTGTTGGTTTTAACCTTCATTAATTTAACATCTAGTTCATACCTGATTTCTCTGCCCCTGCACTGTAAGAAGGAGAAGAATACAAGAACTCATAAGAATTAGTATGATCTCACACATTCAAATTTTTTTGTCTTTTGGCTAGAACTGTCCCCAAAGTCACTTATTTTTATTTCATCTGCCTTTCCCCTCTTACATTTTATTACTCATTTCCTTAGCAGGTGAATTACCACCAATTATCACCAAACTGGGGACTGGGCCACTGTGCTAGAGCCATGTGCCTAACAGGACTCACCCCTCTGCAGCACAAAATCAGAAAAACAGACAAAAAAGTCAGCCCTTCAGCTCATTAGCAAACTCTAAACTACTTTCTGCCTGAAACATGCAAATAGCTATTTTAGGTACAGCTCTGGGGCTGTAAGGTGTAAAGAGCAAGCTTGTCTATGACTGAAATAGCTGTCATAGTGCTTCTTGCTCGTTAAGCTTTCTCCCACCAGCACATCCCTACAGCTTTCCTACAGTCCAAAGCAACCTTCTATTTAAGCTTTTAGGATCTCTCCTGCCAGTTTTCCCAACAGTGAGAAGAGCAGTGGCACATGGCTAGGACAAAATAGGAAAAACAGTTGCAGGTGAGGACTGACCTGCAAATCAACCCAATCACTTTGCAGGCCCTTCTCACTGGATGACACTGCTCCTCTCTAACAGTGACCACCATACCCTCAAGAAAAACCTCCTGTCAGATGGCAGCAGCTGCTGAGGGTCTTGCACATTCTGAGTGTTCCCAGCTTTACGTGGGAGCCAGTGAAATAAATACATAGGTCTCATAATCAAATATTTCAAAGTCATAAGCAAAACTCATGCTCTGGAATATTAAGATAATCTGGTGGAAAAATACCTGACTCCTCTCTAAAATGCTGCTCTGCTAAAAGAATGTGGAACACCATTTCCTAATTCTCTGTAGGTAGATGACCTCTATATCACTTCTTTCACATTGCTCCATTAGTCAGTTCTGCTTTTTCTGGTTCTAACCCTTTGCAGAGTTCTGCACACTCCTGCTAATTGTTGCAAAAAAAATTTACAGCACTGAGAATTATTTCTGGATCATTGCAATTGCCTGTCACTGTGAGTAAAGCCATTACCTGGAAGCACTTTTCATGGAATAAAGCAGTTCTCTACCATCAGTATGGTCTTGTATGAGGACAGAAATATAGTGAATTTGCTGGCAATATTCTTTGAACTGCTGTTCTAAAACTTCCATAGTGAACTTCTACAGGAAAAAGAGCTTCACCCCTTTATTGTATGCCTCCAAAATCATCAGGTGCTACAGGGCATCTGCAGATGGATCAGTGACCAAACAATTCCAGGGAAATGCTGCTGACATATCCCTCTGTCAAGATTCAATAGGATAGATTTGCCTGTAAATTATGTGCTACATTTTCTCACAGAAAATATAATTATTTGCAGTGTAAATCACTATCTCTTCTTTCCTTTACCCTTTCTCTTCTGTTTTAATTGATAGATAGACACACAGAGATTACATCCTGTTATACATGGAACACACATTCCAAGTCACCAGACTTTGATGATAAATATGAAGTACCAATGGGATGTAGCAGAACAATAAAACCAAAAAGTTTCTTTGTTTTGGTGCAGAAAGTGGTAAGTAAAAGGATGCATGTGGAGATCACTTGAGATAAGTAAGACGGATAGACTGGATGTTACTGGCAGAGCAGGCAGTCAGATTCATCCTGTTAAGTTGGTGTGTTATTTGTCTAAAATACAGAGAAATAAGCAGTGGAAACACAGAAGTGACACAAGAAAACCTATCACAGCAGTGTCTCTGGAGCTCTGTGCCTCCTGAGATGCTGAAATTCAGACTTGGAAAAGCAAGCTAGATTTATTTTACTAAATTATTATCTAAGTAATAGATGATTTTTTTTAACATGACATTAACATGATCCTGGAAATATTTATTATATATTAGCATGGGAGGAACAAAGTGGTTACTTTCTGTGACTACTCAAGGAAGTAAGTGGTGTATTTGGCATTCAGGATCAGGCCTGTCCTTAGGTTATATGAAATATTTACAGGACATGAGTCTGAATTTTATTTCAAAATTGCAATAAAAGATGCCAGTTCTACAGGGATCTCNTTAAAATTACAATTCCTGAACAGTATGACTTCATTTTGAATGTATTTTTTAACATGTACAGATTTCTCCAATTCTGTTCTCACATATGACTGACCTGACAGAGAAGAGTTCAGCTCTTAGTTTACAAAATAATAGAAAACAAAGCTAAAAATAAGATTTAAAAAACCATACTAACCAAACATATTAACTTCTTCTCCTCATCCCCATGCCACCCATGGATCACCAACTCTAACAACAGCTCAAGCCAACATTTTACTCTGTGGAAAAGCTTTTACTATATGCATTGAATCAGTAAAATGCTTTTCATCAAGACAATGGTAAAAAGAAAAATGTCTCTGATAGTGACATTCAGTATTATTCAGATCATCACAGAGCATGCAGAGTTTCACATCCCACAAGATTGCTTTCATTTTATTGGTAGACTCCAAGTAAACAGAACTCAAGTACTTTTCTTCAAACTGTACTTTGTCAGTTATTGTGTATTTCTCATTACCTTCTTTCTAATTGTTTCTAGCTTCTGACAAATTCTACCTAAGTGTTTTTTTCACCATTTTTTAAAAACTAATTCTGTACAAGTCCTTCCTTTAGGAAGTTAAGGAGTTAAGCTTAGGAGCTAAAGCTCTGAAGCCAAATGACAATGAATAAATTATAGCTCATTAGGTGATCATGGTGCTATAGTTGATCTCTCTTAATGCATTTGCTGTTCTCTTTTTACAGTATGGTTACTCATGCTTTATTTTTATCATTAATTATTTACAAAGTGCCATGTGTCCCTCATTCTTCACAAAGCAACAAATATTCCAGGTCCCTACCCAGGAAAGCTTAGGATTTATGATCAAAAGGATGTGGACTCTTCTGCTTTGAAATACTCTTTAATGTTCTATCACAAATCAAGCAGTAGAAAAGTTAACAGACTGTCCCTGTCCACTGCAGGTCAATAAACCCAAGACCTCACAGGCTTCATCTGTTACTGTAAAACCTTAATCCTTTCCATGATTTCCATTGCATTATTTCAGCACAGTAAAGCTGATGTTTGTATCACAGTTTGGTACACATCTATAAGGTGTGCTTAGATGCTGATTTGTCCTTACAGCTGCTCACTGAAATCTGAATGGATAAAGAACTTGAAAAATGACTATGACACAAAGCTGCATTGCGGAGCATGAAATCTAATTTCCTTTGCACTTTTTAAGACATATGGTTTAAATGCACTATAGGTCTATAAATATAACTTATAGATCTATGAACTTGTTCACTCAGTCCGTGTCTGAGCACCAGTGACATCTCATTAAAGTCCAGGCAATGGCCTTTTCTACTACTCTCTGATATACTAATGAAGATGATGAAGATGCAGAATTGATTTTTCACCACTCTTTATACATTGGTTCATGAACAGTTTATCCCATGACAAGAAAAGTTAAAAACCTTACCGAAGGCTTTGAGACTCTCTCGCTCTTCATGTAAGCATTTCAGGTTTTCACTAAGCTTGAATTTTTGTGACTTCTGAGTTGTTACACTGCTGAGAAAACCCCACATCCTTGAAGTTCTCAGCATTAAAACCAACAAACAACTGATTTAATACTGTTACAGCCACTATCACCTGTGATGAGAAGCAAAGTTAGCTTTCTGTCTCAGAGTAGCTCTAAAACCTAGAGGGGCTTTCAGGTGTGTCAAGTTGTCCTGAAGTCTGAAAGTAATTAACTTTTAAAAGCACATCAAGGCCTTCTAAGACAGGGAGCTTCTAGTTCATAGAACATGCAAGTGTTACTAGTAAGAGGGAAAGGAGATTTGCTAATGTCCCACATTTATTCCTAAATATCATGCAACTGTGCTCTTCCTTCTTTATAGAGAAAGAATGGATCTTTCCGAAACTGCTGGGTTTTATCCTCAAGATCTCTTCATATCAGTTGCTAAGTTGCACAACACTACAGGCTGCCACATCACTGACTTAGATAACCACGTTATCATATTGCATTTATTATTCTCTAGCAGAGGCCATATGTATCTGTGTCAGCTTTGCTTTGTGACTCCAGCAGGACACTGTTGCACCTTGTAGCAGAATCACTTGGAGATGTGAATTTTTTGTAGCAGATTAATACAGTGAATAAAGTAAAATATGGACAAGAAAAGAAAGTCAGCTATAAGAAGGAATTAATTTTGTGACAGTGTTTTGGCTACAGAGGAAGTCCAAGTCCACAGAGCAAGGTTAGAGGAAAAGTCCTGTTCTAGAAAGACAGAAAGCAGAGCATATAGTCTCTTCTTCTCAATTTTATCCTTACCTTTGTGTCTAAGATTTGAAACTGTGAGGGAAATTCAAACTGGTGGAGGAATACATGCAATTTACCTGATCCTAAAGCTAAAATTCAACACTGTTAATCCTGTGCTAAGTTCTTGACCGAACTGAAAGGAGTAACTTTATTTTGAGGTAAGATGTATTTCTTCTGTCAGTCATTAATTAGGCTTTCCATTTGTGGGCAATGCAAAACCAGAAACATTTCACTCCAGCTTAGGAGACATAGTTAGAGATCAGAAACCCACTATGTTAATTTAGTAAAAAACAAACAAACAAAAAAAACCCCCCACAATGTAAAAAAAATACCTCAGGAGGTAATAATACACGTTCAACCTGTGTCAGTTCATGTTTTTACAGGAAACAGTTCATCATCTTTTATTTCTAATGACAACTAGGTTTCTACCCAAGGGCCAAGAGAGAATTGGTTTTTGTTATTTATGGAATATTATGGAATTTGGTATTTATGGCAGGAAGTGATTACTCAATCCCCAGCATAAAGAAATGTCTTCAGCCATTCCTAAGATGTTTTAGGCATTTTTGGGCTTAGATAAACATCTTCTGACTCCCGTTGGAAATTGCAAATTGCATTTTGAGAACACTGTTTTAGCTAAATGGCAAATTATCCTGTATTTCTGAGAGAAGATGATTTCAAAGTTGAAGTTGTCAGTACTTCAAAGTTTCCTCTCCAAGTCATTTAACTTTCCTCTGAGATTCAGTAACATTCCTCTGTCAAACGAGGATGATGATCACTCATCATATTTCAAGTCTAAATTCATTAAAATTTATAAAATGTTTTGCAGTGCTTAAGAGAAAAAATGCTACAAATTTTGAAAGCATTTTTGCTATACTAATTAGCTCAAGAGGGAGACCTTTATTGAACTCCAGTTCACACTTTGGAGAGATTACAGGTGATTTTGTAATATTGTTCTGTAAATGTTTTTCAGCTCTGAAAACGTTTTAATGTATTTACTGCAACTGGCACACATAAAAAAGCACATGGAATGCACAGTGCCAATACAGCTCCCAAAAACTTTGGCTTAACTGACATTAGTTCCTCAGATTTTTATCTAAAATTATACAGCTATTATGGTAAATTGTATTCCTAATACCTATGAGGAAGGAATAACTTCTATGTTGCCTTTTGTCCTAAGACAGTGCTGTGAAAATTAACTTGTATATTATTCATAGGGATCATGACTAGATCTTCACATCTTGACAGGTCACAATAACTGCTCAACAGGTTAGAGCAGAAAGAAAGGATAAGTATGGGAGCCAACAGAAGTGCTGAGTGCTTGGGAAGGAACTGGAATTAAGGCGGGCAGAACATAATTGTTTAACTGGAATTTAGACAAGACAGCAGAGCTAACATGCCAGTAATGTGAGAAATCTGAGATACAGGTACTGTAGATATTTTGATCACTATTAACTCACTTCACAGTTCTTGTAGGGTGATAACAAAATCTGTTACCATGAAAAGAATTGTGAAGCTTTAATTGAACACATTAAAGTCTCTTTATCCATCACTGGAGCAAAGGCTTCAATATCATGCAGTCTAAGTGCATTTTCTGAATCCTTAAAGGCAACATCACTCAGTTTTTGAATGAAAGTTTGCATGAACAGTGCTTAAGCAGCAGTTTCCTTGCCCTGTTTCGTGAAGGGATGCCCAGGCTGCAACATCAATATTCCAGAATCAGCTGCTGGAAGGATATTCAGCACATCAGAAAGAGATACCCTGTGTATCACAAGGAGCAGATAACACACTAGTCAAGGTATCTTTAGCAAAAGGCAACAGCAGACAGGCAATAATGCAAATTGAGATGGAAATTACTCCCTACTTCACAGAAGGGTAAGATATTTGAGAGCTTAAAAGGGAGAGAGAGGAAGACAGGACCTAAACTTTTCTCTGAAGTGTCTCCATCTATGCATTTTGTTACAGAGCAAAGCAGGATGACATGCAGTAATCCAAATAAAGTGAGTAAGGGGGAATGCATTAAAAAAATTAAACTGTTGTCTTTTCCTTGGACCTACCAAGTAGTATTTTTGCCAAAGTACAAATTCTCTGCTTGTCCTCCAGCTTCCAGACGTCAGCAACGTTTTTGCTCTTAATCAGGCAGACACTCCCTGAGTTAATGTTTTTGCCATGAACTTGTCCAACCAAATCTCCCAGCACACTCTGCATCTCCCTCCTGATCTCATGAAACAGGGATCTCCCATACTCCCTGTATTACCCCTTGCATGTAAGCAAATGCATATGTCTACTACACGTGATATCTTAATCAGTAGTACTTTCTCAAGAAAAGTTTCAACATCTGCTGTATCTTAATTATAGCATCTCAAGGGACACCAGCTGAATTCCACATTAGTTAGCAAAGCCTTTCTTATTAGGAATTCTTTGGAGGCCAGATCGTTCATCTTAGTGATGCCACAACACAGCAGGTGAATACTCTGATGCAACACAAGACCTATTTACCTTCCAGTTCTTCACATAGGATTTACTTGCTAAACCTACACCAGAGGAGGAAAATATCTCTCCCAAAAAAGATGTATTCACCTCAAAAGAGATGGAGTTGTTCCATAAAGAGCAGGCCTTTGTCAGCTGTAAATTATCATAACACTGTTGTCATGGAGCTATGAGAATTCATCCCTGCTGAGGATCTGCTCTAGGATTCTCCAGCTTCTAATGCTGTGTGTGTATTGTCCTGGTGAAAGGCTGTCTGTCATGATGAAAGCAAGCATAACACAAGGATTTGTTTGCATTTATAACTCCATTGATTTTATATCTGTTAGTCATTGTGGGTTTTTTTACTAATCACATCTGCTGTTGTTACCTTCTGAATCTGAAATCCCCCATTAGGAAGAGTTGTCAGTAACAGCTTTTTATCAGAGTTTATGATGCTCTGCTGGCTCTGGGACATCTGCAGCTAATGACATGCACACTCCTCTGCCCCAGATTACAGCTGAGAAAACAGCAATAGGGAGACTGTGCTAGTGACAATTTTAAAGAGAAAAAGTGCTAGAAAAGATTAGGTAAGTTTCTGGTCTAAATACTTAGTTTACATGACCAGAGAACATCTCTGACGAAGTGAAGAAGTATTTCTTTTTGAAAATTACAAGAATTTGTCATTATCAAGAATCAAGTATTCACTTTAAAAGGGAACAAAAAGTGAATATTGAAAACTTGTAACAGTCCTCCTTTAAAGCTTTATTTTTATTCTTTATTCAGTTGCAGAATTCCACAAAATCTCTTTGATACAGTTGTTTGAAATGAGCAGGCTTCTTTTTTGGGATGAGATTTGCAAAAGTCACAAGATTTTCTAAGTGCAAAACCTATGTCTTTCTCCAAGACTTGTGTCATTGTATCATGCCTTTGTTTTGAAATTACTTTTTCTTAATCCAATGGAGTTTTTACTCTCTTACGGACAATTAGGACAGAACTAGTCAAATTGGCCCAAAGTCAAAGTAAAAATATTTCCCTGGTGGAGTCTTATATTATCATAGGAACAAGAAAGAAATTCTAAAGTGAAACTGGTTTACCTGACACTGAAAAACTAAAGGGCAGCTTTGAAAATTTATCAACGGGCAGAATTCAGAGCCCAATGGTGCACTGTAATCACTTGTTTCACAGGTGTGGAAACAGAGACATTTCTCATATGACCTAAGATGCAATTGATTATTCTTGCCCTATCTCAGCCTGTTAAGTTGATGCTGCTGCTGCTGATGTGCATTCTTTACATTAAAATCCACAGTGAACTTTTCATTCTGTCTGCGCCAATGAATCCCAGTCAAATTTTGTCTGTTACCATCCACATATCCCAAAGAGTTAAGATAGATACTATTTTATTAGTAACTGAAGAGAAGATGAAATGCTTTTTTTCCGCTCTGTGTAGTCAAAATAAATATTTCTGTTATGAATATGCATAGAACCATTAAATCAGGAGCCCAAAACCTGAAAGATAAAATGCAGCAGAATGTGTTTGTGGCAGATTAGTCTGACACGTTGAGTCTGACATTTAAAAACTCTTGCTATTTAAAATTTAATTCCTTGCTATTTGTCCCATCTTGCCATTTTTGCAAGAGCGGAAGAAAAAAAGCTGAACTGAAGCTGGTGAATTAACATAACTCATGACATTGGCAGGTGTCCATCACAGCTCCCCCCACCAGCCTGTGTGGGATCAAATCCGGATGTGTTCTCTTATCAACCAGGTGATGTACACACTTCTCTGCATGGCTGCCTTTCTTGCTGTGAAATGCTGTAAAATACAGAGATCATTGTGCTGCCTCTCCACATGACATTACATCAAACATAAAGAATACCAAATGACTTAAGGAGTGACACTGAATCACTCAGGAACTGGCCCAGCTGAACTGAAAAATTTCAGAGCACCTCTCATATTCAAGCATCTGAGCAAGGACATTTGGTCTACTGAGCTGCTGGGACAGGCACATGTTCAGGATCCCACAAAGTCAGGTCTCAGAAGACCCTTGCCTTGTATTCTCCCTTTTCAGTGGTACACGTTTTCTGTGTGTCAGCAAACAGTTCCACAATTCCTGATCAGTATGCCAGGAACTTTTTAACCAACATATATATTTCAGTTTTAAAAAAAACAAATTACTACTTAAAAATATTCTTATGAGTTGAAATTGAGCATGAATTGTGAAAAATCAGCATCTGAAACATGAACCTCTCACTCAGCAAAACAAGTAATGACTTGGGAGCCAGTGCAGCATAGGAAGGCCAAAAACTGTAATGAAAAAAGCTTTGATGGCTCCAAGGGAACTGAGGAAAGCACATTCTCCATCTGATATGGGCTGTGTGTGTGTGAGATTAGCTCTGGCTTCCCACAAGAGCCCTCCCAGAGTGACATCAGCTGTCTAGAGGAAAGGGGCTGAGGCTCAGGTTGGCCACCTGTAGGGTTTCCACTCTGCTGCACCCACATGACATAAGGTACAGCTTGAGAACTGTTTCTGGGCAAGTGCACAGATGGGGAAAAAAGTTCCCTTTAACCTCCCCCATGGAGCATAAAAGCAGGATTCTCTCACTCACACATGTGCAAAGAAACATATATTTAAGAAATTCCAGCCCTTCTCTTATTTAGTAGGAAGTTGTTTAGTGTAAAGGATAACACCCCAGCTTGGGAGTCAGTAAGAGCTGGTGCTATCCTGTCAGCGTCCCACTGGGTAGTCTTGAGTAAATCAGTTTAGAGATGACAAAAACAATACTTACACTGATTAATAGTTTGTGCCAATAACACCACTATAGGTCCAGGCTAAATCAATTCCTACTTGAAGCAGAACATATTTTTCAGGAAAAATAAAACCCAAGGAATTTTGATTTTAAAAACTCCAGACAAAGAACCCACAATGATCCTTTAAAAACAAATTGAACAATTCAGTTTTTAAAAAGTGTACCTAGAGTCTAGCTTTGCCTGACTTCCAGCTTTACACCATTTTATTCCTTTATAACTCCTACGTCCAAGTTTTCCAGTCTGATACTCTGTGCCTTACATAGGCACAGGCTGGGACAAATTAATTTTGCTTAAACTAAATAGGTTCAAGTCCTTGAGGATCTTGCTGCACAGAATGTCCAATCCATTAATCATTCTCTAAGCCTTCACCAACTTTTTATTCCTCTTTGAAATATGAATCTGAATCTTCACATGAAGTCAGCTATTTGGGAAGTTATCACATCACTATTGACACAGGAGCAGCGAAACGTCGTGATTTCTGATTCAAATTTCTCTTTAGTCCATCTTCATGTCTTTGGCCACTGTGTGACAGTGAAACCTCACTATAATTCCACCAATTATCTATCATGATCTTCCAAACACTTTTCAGTAATTATTTCTTGGGAAAGAGTCATTCATCCTACAAGTGTAAGCTAAATTGTTTAAAATCATAGAATATCCTGAGTTGGAAGGGACTCACAGAGATTATCAAAGTTCAGCTCCTTGTCCTGCACAGCACAACCCCATATATAAATACATATATATAAAACAAACAAAGAAAAAGCAAACCAACCAAACATCAAACAAAAAACCTAAAGAAAATCAAGTTAACAAAACAAAACCCCTAAACCCTCAACAAACAAACAACCTCAACTAAAATATATGTATGGTATATGGGTTTATCTTCTGTTTACTGAAGTGTATGTGATTTATGAATCACTTCACAGGTTAAATTTATTTCCAAAATCCCAAGCACTTTTCCATCCACCATTAATTATTTTTTAATAATGCTCCAGTCATTAAAAGAAATGGGAAACAGAGCATGACCCAACAATCCCTAAGGGAGCCTATTAGATAATGATTACCACTTTGCATATTAAGACTACCAGATAAGCAGTTTTAGGTCTTTTTAATGTGTTGCCCAGTTGAATTTTCATTATTCTCATTTCTTAATCAAAGGTTGTGTGGTACCATGACAAATGTCCTAAGAAAGTCCATTACATCAGCACTACAACATTCATCAACCCAACCTCATATTTCATAGGAAAGCTATTGAGTTAGTCAGACAAGATATATTTTCCATAAACCAATGAGAACTGCCATAAATTACATTATTCCTGATTATTACTTTACTAATAATGTCCCATATCAGTCTTCCATTATTTTGCCAGGGATTGGCACCAGTCTGAAAGGCCTGTAATTATGAAACCATCCCATTTAAAATTCTGGCACAGTATTTGCCTTCCCAGTGCTGTATCAATTAATAAAAAACCAACATTAACAGTCCAGAGACATTCTTAAGCGGTTCCTTGAATACTCCCTGATGAATGTTATTGGAACTGCTCATCATAAAATGTCTTAACTTGAACAGTAGCTGTTTAACAAACCCCACAGTTAGTGATGGAAATTCCCCATCCCAATCTCTACCTCCATAAAATGCCAATAATGGCACTTAGTCCCAAAATGCTTCAAGATCAGTAAAGACTATTTATATGAGCTAAGTATTTGAGTTTTCTAATTCCTCTGTGTTGCAGTACCTCTCCAGTGATTAAGAATATTCCTACTTCAAAAAAACCCCTTCTTTCTTTTATACTGAACAGGACCTGAGGTATAAAGCATTCTCATGTGTCTTTTCCATTATGCCTAACCAGAATTTATATGGCAACATCAAACCTTCTGCTGCCAGGAAGTTCCCCTATGGAGTCACTCTAAATGGATGCTTCACTGAATCCAGTAATTTCTCAAGGTTTGTCAAGTACAACAAACAGTGAAGTAGTTAATATGGTAAGAGGACTATGTCATTCTATATTACCAGTAATCACAAGTGGACAAAATCTAATTAAAAGGCCAAATTTTCGCTTTGAGATCTATAGAGCATTTTTGTTCTCAAGAGAAAAACTAATCAGAAGAAAATTCTTTCAAATCTTCCTTCCATTTGAGGGCTAGCCTGTTTTGGGTACTAGTACAGCCTAAACATTTTTAGCAGCACTAATCCATTTAAATCAGAATTTCACAAACTCCATAAGCAAGTATCCTACATAAGTGATTTTTCCTAATTTAAGGTAAGTTGATGTGTTTAGATTGCACTCAGTGATGTAATGGCAATGCAGTGCAGATATACCAAAGCTAGTTTTAAATCCAGGCCAGGCTGGATTCTGTCACCTATCTGGCCACAGATATTAGGAGCTCGGAGGGGGTAAATGCCTGCAGCTCCTGAAACATGTTTTGGAACACTCAATGAGCTACATACAGTTGAAATATTACTGGTATCTGAAGAAAAACATGTTGCTTATCTAATGTGGTCAACCGTGATCAGAAGAATAAGTGATGGGAAAACACTGGCTTGAAAATATTTAGGCAAGTTTTCAGAATACGAGACCTGATCAACTTCACCCTCAGATCCTGTGAGCACAGACAGAAGCAATCTCAGAAGCATCGAACAGAACTTGTAAACAGGTAGCATCAAAAAATTAGTGAAATTAGTGAAAGAAAAGCTAGAAAACTTACTTTTGTTACAGTAGAAGTTCTATAACAAAAGAATGATTTTAATATATAGAAGAAAATAAGGGGAAGAGTAATCAGCAATGAAGACTGATTTTTCTGTACAGCAGTGTCACAGGTAGAACAGGCAGGCAAAACAGAGTAGGTAATTTAAATAAGAGCTTTACAATATTGTTATAGAGAGCTGGGGGAAACATGGTCTGGAAAAAACACTGTCAGATGGCTGCTTAGCTCTACTCAGAAAAATTTATTGATGATTTACTGTCAAACTAGAGTGTTTTCCTAACTAGCATTCCAGCATACAATTGAGTATTTTGATTAATTGCTTGGCTGAAGTAATAGAAAGCATATTTGTTAAATCTGCATGGAACATAAAGCTAGAAATGCTTAATGGAATTTAAAAACATTTAGACAAAGTGAAGAAAAGGTTTTGAGTAAGTAGGATACAAGTCAATAAGCACAGTGTCAAAATTCCAGTAAGGAAGGACTAAATCAACTGCAAAAAAATGCATAGTGCTTGTTCCAGATATGGGTATGAATGGCACAAAGTACAAACTAAAACACTAGAAATTTCACCCCAACATGAGGAAGAACTTCTGTACATTGAGGGTGTCAGAGCACTGGAACAGCTGCCCAGGGAGGATGTGGAGTCTCCCTCTCTGGAAACATCCCAAACCCACCTGGATGCGTTCCTGTGTCAGCTGCTCCAGGTGCCCCTGCCTGGGCAGAGGGGTTGGACTGGGTGATTTCCAGAGGTCTCTTCCAACCCTGACAGCTCTGGGACCCTGTGAAGTAGTAGCAGGAAATCACCTTGCTCCAACACTTATCACCACCTGTATGACACGAGCTGACCAGGAATAGCTGGACCAGTCCTCCTCTGCCCACTCTCAGCACTTACTCTACACATAAACCTGGGGTAACAATGGACATGCTACACAGCAATTCGGGCAACAAAAAGGGGAATTTCAACTGAATTCAGACTGGGACTTTGTAGTTATGCTGGTTATAATCTGTAATAATGTGGTATTATTCTTCACACTGTTGATAAACTGGTATTTCCTGACAGACACAGAGTGACACATGAACAAAACTGGTGTGAGTCCAACACAACAAAAAATTACCCTGTTAGTATTCTGCTCATGCTATTTACAATCCAATCGCTATTTTTTACTGACTGGTGGTTTCTACATTGAGTCTTTTTAATTAAATGCTTTATATGCATCATTAGTAAAACTCATAGCTTTTTTTAAAATTAACTTTGGATTGTGTGTTGTTCAAATTTATTGTTCATTAAAGTATGAAAAGCATCTCAAAAACCTCCTTTGCATGCATTCCCTAAACACATCTAAATCATGTTAGCATATAAAAGCAATGTGTAAATACACATAATACAATTAGCACTTTCATTCATGTGTGGTTGTACCATTCATACCTTACAACTGCAATTAGAAAACAAAGGATAAAGTGTAATCAGAATCTGTCAGAACTAACAATATTAAAAATCCTTAATTCTATGTTATTATTAAAATTTATGACTATTAGGACATTAATTTTCACATTTTTTGCACCTCTTTGGAGTCTAAGAATAAGCTAGGTTATTTTCAGTAGTTAATTTTTAATCAGCTCTATGTTTTCACAAATTAGACCAATTATTCTCAGTTAGCAGAAAACAGTATTAATTAAAATATTTATTAACACTAATGTTTGTAAAGATCTATTTCATAATAAAATATAGACGTTAGGCCTAAATGAAGTCAAGTATTTTCCATGTATGTAATTTACTTATCTCTACAGTTACATGAGCTAACAGACTGTTGTTTTATTCAAGGTATATGCACCAGAACTTTAATCTATTATTGAACAAAGCAGCAAATTTGTGTTTTTATGACCCAACCTGAGCTATCGTTGGATGCTGACAGTACAACCACTTATCACACATGAGAAATAGCAAGAGATTCAGAGAGATCTGAAAAGAATCAGAAACTGATGGATAAAAACCATTCAGGGCTCAAGTTCCCCAAAGTGGTCCCTCCAAGTCTCACTTCTGAAGCTGTAGGAATAAGGCACATCACAGGCTGTGGCTGCCTCCAATGACACAAATCATCACCTTCAATTTGCATTTAAAAGTCTTCATTGAACACTTTATTGCATACAACACATTGAGTCCATATATTCACTTTTCTACATGGAATGTACAGGTCAGTGCATCATTGTATAATTTTCTTAATAAAAATCATGACTTGCCCTTGCCATGTGATTTCTTGGTATGAAAACCGCAGACCTTGCCATTCCAATTACTGTGCTAATGAAGAATACCAGAACAGTTGTTGTAAACTTGGAATCTATATGTGTTATCTTGTGCTGTTTCAGAGGCAGTGAACTAAAACCATTGTTTTAAATTTGCAGGATAACATCAGTAAGGCCTAAAGGATTGCAGTATCTACCACCTCCCAGAGGGAGTTAAGTGTCAGGGTTTTGACACTAACTAGGTAGCTGCCAGATTCTCCAAAAACACCTTGTGCTCTTTGTGTTTCTGAAAAATGCCCCTGCACTCCTATTACTGTCTTCAGGATTCCTAATTCTCCTAATTGCCTCAGAAATGTGTTTGAAAACAAAATCTGAGCATTTATTTGTGGAATAAAGGATTTTTACTTGACTTTCTTCAAGATTTCCCCTGGTAATTTAGTATTAATTAAAATCTGTTGAGCCATATGGTGACTCTTCTTTTTCTTAACAAACATTATGACTTTCATATTTTCTACCATGATTTTTCCTATTTTTGCCATAACAAACAACAAATCTTAGAGAGCTCATAGCACACACACATCACTGGTTCAAATATTAATGCAACCACACAGATAGACCAAAAGGGACCACAATAGAAAAATGTTTTCAAAGCATTTTCAGCAAGTGAACCTTGTGTGATTAAATATCCACTGTAACAAAACAGACTTTCATAAACAGAGCAGAGTCACAAAGAGCAGGGATCCTGGCATTTGTATTTTCCTAAGCTGTAATGAACTTGCCTTTATATTTATGGTACAGAGTTACACATTAATTGTCTCTGTTCCACCCATCATTGCATTTTTAATATTGCACTATAACTGAGCTATAAACACAATGCATTGATTCCAGATAAGACCTAGATGGAGAGAGAAACAATCTTGCTGAAACTTCTTGTGAAGAGCGAGAACAAGGGCAGAGTTCACACCTGTGGAAGCACAGAACTGCTTGGACAGAAACATATTTGAAGAGCAGCTCCTTAAGCAGAAACCGCCACCATCCATCTATCCATCCATCCATCCATCCATCCATCCATCCATGCACACATCTCTCTTCATCTCTTCTCTGCACCAACTGCTGCTTTGCCAGCTTTCTGACTGACCAGTGCCAAGTGATTCAGCCTCTGCTAAGGAAAAAGGGAAAAGCTGGATCTATCTGGCCTTACTGGATCTGTCAAATCCTGCCAAAATGTGACATCAACAAATTGTGAAATGAATGTACCTGTTTCTGATGCATTAAGAAAAATGCTTGTTCCAAAACACACTATACTATTAATCTCCTATCTAACATTCGGACTTTACTATATTCTGCTCACAAATAACATAGTATGAATAATAAAATAGCATGAATAATCACTCCTGAACTAAAAACTCTTTTTATTATAAGTGCACTTTCTTACATTCTGTAGGAAAAATTTAAATCATGGTGCATACACTTAGATTTAGAAAAAATAGATATTGCTACTACTGGTGTTGACAAATTTTCCCAGCTTCCTGCCTGAGAAAAACACAAGAGCCCTGTACACAAAACAGAAACAAAAAAAAGACATTGTCCTGTGACTTATAAACGGTCAATTTCCACAGAAAACTTGCACACTAACACAGGAGTGGGTAATCTGGATCTACTGCAGCCAGAGTGAAAAAGTGCATCTTCAAGATTACTAAAAGCTTAAGAGTCTAATAAATCTCTGTTCAACAAACAGCAAAGGCACCAGGTCTCCAAGTTTAAACAGAACTTGTGGGTTTTTTTCATCTACACCTAAACTTTTTTCTAAATTGAGTACAAAGGCAGCTGGATATTTATATCTGCAAAATGTATACTCTGTATTTTGTATTTTAAGTGAAACCCCAGTAATTCAAATCTGCTACTTCCATCCAAGTGCAGTCACCTTTTATATTATACAGTGAAGTTTTACAGTAATACATGTCCAACATGTATGGACAATCCCAAAGAAGTATTTTAAGCTCATCAGCTCTTAATTGACGTTTTCAAAGCAGCTTAAGGGATTTAGACAAAAAGTACTCATTTTTTCTTTCCTTTTATCACTGGTATATGGCTAAACTTCTTGGCTGCTCTGAAAATCTCAGTGAGCTGGATACATATTCATTGGATGTAAGAGAACTGTCACTTTTGCTATCTATCTGAAAGATAAAACTCTTAAGCTTAAGTGAAAAAAAATAATTGGATAGATTTTTGCCTGTGCCATCACTGGCGACTTTATGAACTCATGTTCTGCAAAGCCCCATTTTTTAGCTGAATGGGAACGGTTCAAAAAGGCTTATTTAGTCAGTTGAAATGAGGGCTGTGATGATACAAATGTGCTGGTTTCAGGAATAAGAAATCTATTTTGCATTGCTCTAGTACTCGAACATGTTTAAGATTAGATTGCTCTGGTCTACCAAAAGTTTTGTGCAGTTTAATAGTAAAACTTGAGAGCTCTGAGCCAAGAAATTATAAAATGTAGCAAATTCCAGGCGCTAGATGTTTTCTGTGCTACTGAATATAGATAGACTGGGTAGGACAGAAATTTGCAATGAAACTGAAGCAGCTGCTCCTTTTAGCACATTAGAAGTTAAAGGTTTGAGCTGGGGGAGAGGAGGAAAAAGCTGGATCCAAGATGATGCAGGCCTGTTTTGCCAGTTTGCAAGGTCAGAATTTGGCACATACTGGCCAGTGCCAGATTTTTGCATATATAACAGTGTCTTTGGTAAGCGTTGAAAAACGCTACAAAGCCATGCTACCGAGCTGGAATGAGAGTCTCCTGATATTTCCAGGGAATCACAACCCATCACGTTTGCTCTCCAAACGCACGGCTCAAGGTATGGCCCGGCCCGAGCATTTTGCTGAAATCCGGTTAATTACGGCGGCGGGGAAGGGTTGGGACCCGCTCCGGAGTCATCAGCGACCATTCCCGGGATGCGCCCGCGCTCCTTCCACGCGGCGAGGCAAAACTCGCTGCTCCGTGTGCCAGATCCAGGTTTTCCTGTGTCCTGGCTCCGGGTCGCTCCGATGGTTTTTTTTTTTATTATTTTTATTTTTTTTTTATATTT
>VXAU01004203.1:3351431-3440111 GCA_013399695.1 Formicarius rufipectus | reverse complement strand
ACCCCGCTCCGCCCCGCAGCGCTCCCGGCCCGCGGCCCCGCAGCCCCCGGGTCCGCCCGGGTCCTCCCGCCCCTTCAGCACCCCGCCAGGAACAGCTCCCGAGCAGTNACGCCTGCAGCGGAGCCTCCAGCACCCGGGATCCCGGTGGGCTCCGCCCGGCGGCCGCGGAGCTCCGCGCGTTCCCTTGATGATGCTCTGCNCAGGAACAGCTCCCGAGCAGTTCGCAGCGCCGCGCCCGAGCGGGGCACACGCGGAGGCAGGTGCGGACGGGAGCGGAGCGCGGCGAGCCGCTCTGGGTTGCTGAAACCCGTACGGGCGCTGCCAGGACAAACTGAGCTTTTGCCAAAAATAGCTCTTTCAGGGTTAGGCTTTTTTTTTCCCTTTCTTTTTCCCCTNGTTTTTTTTTTTTTTTTTTTTTTTTTTGTTTCTTGTAGTCGAGCGCCCAGAAGTGCCCCGACCCCGGCGCACACCCAACCTGCCGGCCTGAGGGGCAGCCGAAGCAGCCAGAGCAGAATGTACCAGGGACACATGCAGGTAAGCGGCTCCAAGCAGGATGGATGGAGAGGGGAAGCCTCGGAGCGGGCTCTGCCGAAACGCGGCTCTGTGAAGTTTGAGTGGGTTGAGCGGAGGGGAGATGCCACCCTGGCACTGTGCAACAAGTGTCCTGGTGCAGTGTGACCGTGGCACTCCAGCTCAGGGGCAAAGGGAGCAGCTCACCTGGGGCTAGCGCTTACTAAGGGAGAGGATGGCAAAGGGGTTCTGTTAACTTTGTAACTAGGTGAAGTTCTGTGTGTGTTTATTCATGTATGATGCCTGCTTGTTCAATCAGATTCAAGGGAGTATTCCAGGGCAAACATCGTTATAGCATGCTTTAAGTGACACATGTCTCCTGCCATCCTCTTGATGCATCTCTTCCTGTATGTCAAGTGAAGGGCAAACAAGGGAAAAGACAGAGCACTTGCTTTGCAAAATCTGCAAAGGTTTCACACCATCCTGAATCTGTCAATTTGCACAGTGCATTGTGTTTAAAGGTGATGGATTTGTATTCTTCCCTCCCAACACGGGATGAGGATTGATTTTGCTGTGCCCCAAGATGACTTTGTAGAATGAATTCAAACACATGGATAAGAGACTTCAGCATTTAAGGCAGAAATCTTGTCTCATGATCCTATTGATCTACATCACTGTGGCAGAATACGCCCCTCCCCAATAGAAACATACAACTGCCTTGGATGTGATGGCTTTAACCTTGACTCCCGCTCTCCTTCACATGGCTCTTCCTTGGAAAACCAAGCCTGTTTTGAAGGAGGAAGTGCAAAAGTGGAGTAAAGGTTTACACTGATCTCCCAAATTCATTTCTTTGCTTTGGACCCAGTCTGGCTTTGGGTTCACTGCCAGAAGCGATGAAATGCTTTTATCACATACAGTGGCACCAGCCCTGCATGTGGTGCTGTTTGTACTAAGGCTGTTTACAGAGAAACTGCAGCTTTACCAAGAGCAAGCTGACCACTTCTGTTTGGTGTGATTGTGCACAGCATTTAAATACCTGCTGAATGATCATCGGGGACATTAAACTTCAGTCAATGTCAGACACAGGGCTGTGTATGATAGACAGGAGCTAAGTGAGGACTCTGATTCAGCACTGCTTTCCAGAACTGAATTATACCAGTTACTCTTTCATGTTTGTGTTATCCCATTGCAACAGTGATAAGCAATGTGTCATAATACTGCTTGTAATAGGAGAGGAAACAGGTTTTAACAAGAAATGTAATCAGTGCAGGGAGTATACATATTACCATTAATTTCTGAAAATAAGGTTAAAATACAAATACAATCCTATAACTAATGAGAGTGAGTTGGACATTGCCAAATAGGTATTTAAACCCTTAAGAAAGCAGAAGTTCTTTGCTATGAGTTATAGATTGCAACAAATGTACAACACTTTATAAAAGGAAATCTCATGGAATCTTGAGGTGTCTGGCAGCACTTTAAATGTTCTGAGCCATTAAAAGGTTTAACTCAAACTTACAATAGGAAAATAAGACCAAAACATGCAAATATGTTGTGACTGATGTAATTCAATTTTTTTCTTTAGAAATATTTTTATGGCCCAGATACAACCAAATTCTAACCTTCTCTTAAAAGATTTACTGAACTAAGAATACTATTCATATTGAGTACACTTGTCGTTGTTAAAAATAAAAACCCACCCGAGTTCATCACCCAAACTTTTTAATATATCTGTGTCCTAACAGGAAGCATTAATGTTCTTCAGATAACATCTAGAAAACCTAAAGCCTTAGGAGAGATTTTCATTTTAGTACATCTTTAATTAGAGCCTCTAAGTGAGTCAGACAAAGACAATAAAGAGCTAATTTCTTTGCAATGAAATGATCTACTGTAATGTTTATTAACCTATGTTGGAACATAAACTAGCAAAGTTACCATACAAATAGAGTCTCAAACCATACACTAAAAAAATTGTAGGCACATTCTAAGCATTACAGGCCCTTTCTCACTATCCAAGACTTTTTGTAAGACTTGTACTAAATTAGGGAAAACTAACTGCAATTCCCAGCCAATCTAAAATAAGGTGAACCATAAACTCATCAAAATTTGGCTAAAGCAAAATCAGACACGTAAGTCATCATACCTGGATTCCTAAACAAAATGAATCTCATTTTTAAGGCACTGAACATTAACAGAAATTGCACTTCTTTCAGTGAAACTGAAATGATTGGCTTGACTCCATCTGGTTACTTAAGCATCTAACTTTATACATCCAAATGCAAAATGATGTGCCAATATATAATGCCTGATCCTACCTCTTGAAAGATATAGTGATCAAATGTAGGCTCTGCCAATCATAATTTCTGTTTTTTCTAGTGTTTTGTTCTCAGATGCAAAAGTAAATCTGCAGAAATAGTTCCATAGTCCAATTACTTTAAAAGATGTTTACAGAGCCCATGTTTTACTAATAACCTGCTGTAACTTGGCTAATTCTTGGAATATTTCTGAAAGGGGAGAACATTAACAACTGTAACAAGGTAATAAGCATAATTACAAAGACTGAGAATTTACCTATCTTGGATAGGCATCAGGTATTATCAGCTTCAATGTGGATTTTCTTACTAAGCTCAATAAATTCTGCAAGGGTACATGAAGCATACTTTGCACTTAAACACTGCTGGAGGCCAGCACCTAAAGTACTTTACTACATCAGGCCATAAACTGTGTATCTCTTCTTAATTTTTAGCTTATAGTACAGATTTGATTTGTTGAAATGTTTTAGGTTTTTTGGGGTTTTTTTGGTTGGTTGGTTGTTTTTTTCCCCCAAATCCCAGAAAGCCCGTTTGTCTATTCCAAAGACATAAGTTTAGATTTCCTCTTACTATTTTATAAATGAAGTCTCACAACACAGAAATACTAGAGAGGTCCTAGGCTCACATTCCAAAGACAGTTAAAAGGAATCTTTGTCCTTTGTCTTTACATTTCTGGGTACCTCTCTGTAGGATTAGCCTTCACGTTACTTGTGCACCACAGGCTTTCATGTAGAACACGAGGAGAAAGGTGAAGCTGCCTTCCACAGGGGCAGCTCCACGACACAAAGGAGATGCTGTACAGTGCCATGGGAGCTCTTTCAAAGCTATTTCACCGTCACAATAAGTTTAAGCATCCGATTTAGCCATATTTACCAACCGGTTTGGTTTTTGCAGTAACAGTCTAAGGTGGAGCAGGGACTGACATCCGTCCTAAGGCACAAGCTCCCTCCTGAAGCCTGAGCCCTTGAGGTGAGGCTTTTGCATGAGAAAGAACTTCAGAGGAGATGCACAGATTGTTTGTCTACAAACATTGAACTTCAATTATGTAAGAAGTCCTGTTTAATTCAGTAAATGTAGTCTCTGACAGGATGAAACCTGATGGATAGAGGAGCACACTCTGGGATTCACAGATAAGGCAAAAGAACCAGGTCTAAATTCTAAGCTGTACAAGGTGAAAGAGAGAGTATTTCTCTCTTGGGACAATATGTGCAATCCACTGTGTGCTGTTTTCCATCTTCTTCAACAAGACAGTAACAGACCAGATGGAAGCAGAACATAAGCTGAGTTCAACCCCCAATCACTGCTCTGAAGTGTCTGTCATTTTAACAACCAAAAATAAGATGTTTTAAAGTTTTTACAGTATATTATATACCTGTACTAGTCTCCCCCTTGACTTTCATGAGAGTTCTATAAATGGGTGGAAGGTAAATTACAATCATAAAATGGGATTTTCAGCAGCATTTGGCTTCCTATGAAATTCAAAATAAATACCTTTGAAACTACTTGCCTTGATGCTGTATATAGTCAGCTTTCCCCAGCACAAATGCTTGAACAGAAGTGCTTTGCCAAATGTTGGCATGGGATTTTATATATGGCAGTGTTATGTTTCAAGATGGCTTAATTTAGACAAAACAGAAATCTTGACCACACATGGCCATCAGAGTTCCTCTGGCACTTTTTCACAAGAACAGGCTTGTTAGTCATGATGCCTTGGCCAATTTCCAGATTAGATAGTTTGTCTCCTAAACTTTTAATTGCATAGGCAATCAACTTCATACCCTTAATTCTTGTGTTGAGCTTTTTATTATCAAAGATATTTAACATTCTACCACTGATGTTTCATATTTACATGAAATAACCCATATTAATAGTTCACATTTCAGTAAGAATTCAGTTCAAACACTACTTATGATCACACTGGGTCTGAAGAAGATTAACTATGTACACATTGAATTTCTTGCAAGATGAAACCTCAAGGGCTTCACATACTTTAGTGGGCCTGAAAAGTGTTGCTAAATATTTTATAAAAAAAAACATTTTTGCACTGATTTCTCAACACTTAAGACACATCTAAGTCACTGGGAAAAGGGAAGCCAAACAGTGTCAAGATTAACTGCAGATGCAAGACCCATTCCGGCTTACTTGGTAAGCTATTAAAAATACTGTAATATTGTTGGTTACAGTGCTACATAAAATAAATAAGCCCCAAGCAATTAATCAGTCATGAATTAAAAAAAAAAATCATACACATTCTCCTTTAATAAAACAGCTCATAAAGTATATGCACAACATAAAATTGAATTCGATGCTAAACTGAATCTCTACTCTGCTGTTAAGCTCTACATAAACTTAATAATTTTAAGCTATAGAATTCTAAAAATCTTGGGATATAGCTGGAATGTTAACTGATCCTTAGTATTGTCAATGAACCATAACTCCTAGCCTAGCTAAAGTCCCTTTATGATAAACTGATAATTTTTTATTATTACAGCTCTTTTCTAAAAGTACTCACAATAGTAGGGCCATGTTTATGGTGGTATGTTTTCCATTTGCCTTCATATTTTCCAGTTAATTCATTAGCAGTCTTACAAGTTTTTAACAGCAGATTATGAACTGCTTATAAATGAAAAAAAAGCAAAAATAATGAGCTCACATTCATAGAAGTTCATTCATTCAAAGAAAGAAAGTGATATTCTGTGTTTGGCGAAGGCGCATCCCGAAGCTGTACAGGTTGCGAGCACCTGAAATGCTGGTGGAGAGAAGTGTTCCTTCAGGCTGATAGGCACTTTCACAAGAGCCTAGCAGGAAATCTTGCAAAGCCTCAGAAATTCTTGGCACGTGGTATATTTTTACTGGATGTAAATTAAGAAGGACTCCTACTAACTAAGGATCCACTCCTCTATTCCCGAATTAAATTCATTCAAAACATAGAAAAACAAGAGTCCCTAGCACTGACATATATTTATATAAATGTTAATCTAAACCCAGTATATAGCTTTCACCAAATAGGCACTGTTGAATCATGTCTTCTTTTTTTTTTTTAATGTACCACTATTGGCACAATTTTCTATGCAAAGGAGGACAAAAAGTTGGGATAAAGTCCACAAATTAAATCAGGATGAATTGTCCAAACAGAGCAAGGTGCATGGAGGGATGGAAAAAATAAGGTAACCACGTAGAGAAATTTAAAGTTCCCTTTAGGAAATGCAGTCTCAAAAACTCAGCTGTAGAATAATTCAGAATTTATAATAATTGTGTTTCTAAGCAAGCTAATTTTCAAAAATATTTAAAAAAAGAAAAAGAAGAGGTTGATGTATAAACCAGGTCTGTTTAAAACCATCTATTCAGCTTAATTTGTCACCTTTTTTGCAATAGTTAAAAATGAAAATTCCAAAAACATTGGAGTAGTACATAGAATTAATTTCTCAGCACAGGAATTATGTCCTAGTTATTTGTATCATAGAATTTAAAGTTTGCATAATCTATTTCAGAAACAGCTGATCCTGCAAAACTGAAAGAAGTGCTTGTCTTCCAAATCAGGTGTCATGACATGTAAATTGAGAGGTCACTTTCTGTAGTTACACGTTTTCATCATTGTCCAGTAGCATTACTAACAAAATGCCTGAGGATCATAAAGACCAAATTCAGCAAATTCTTCTGCCAGATTAGGATTGTTATGAACGGTCTAATATTTCATTGCTTTCCTCTCAGGCTTTTGAAATTCTGAGTCATTGGTATATGAGTTTTGCTTCCAATGGTTTATTTGCATATAAATAAAGTAAATTCTAAAATAACAAGTAACAGAAACTTACCATACTGAGTGGAAAAAAGTCTATGTCTCATCAGATTACCTATGCCCAGGAGCAGAAAACACAACATTTGACGTTAGACCCTGAATGTGATTTTCCCAGATTTTGCACATCTCAACATTACTGCAGTTCCTCCCAGACATTCTCTACTAAACTTCCACCAGGTTGGTATAGTAGATGTAATCCCTGACTACCACCACACACTCAGGTCTGCCTCTGTTGCCTCTCTCAGTGTCCCATTTGTGCATTTTCTCCTCCTTATCCAATTTTGAAGGCTTTCATGGGACATTTTGCCTCCTGCCACACACGTGGGCTGTGGTTTTGGTTCTACTGCCAACAGCAGGGCAGCCAAGCTCAGCCAGGTCCCCACTGCTGCCTGCAACAGGGTCTGAGTCCCCCAGGCAAAGATGCCCCACAGGGAAGCTCAGTGAAGGAAGCCACTGGTGGTGGAGAGCTTTGTTACCAGCAGAGTTCTCTGCTCAGATAACTTTAAAAAAAACACCTGACTTTTTGGCTACAGTCACTACAACGTGTTTGCAAGGTAGACCTATGCCCATGGAGTCACTTTTCTCGCACACTAAATCTATTTTGGCAACCCCTAGAGAAAAAGAACTACACTACAATCTCCTTGACTTTCTCTGTAAAATACGGAACACACTATTGCTTCATGTTCACTTGTCTTAAAGCAGTCTACTGTCTTCTGGTAACTTGGACTGTTAATTTCCAGCCATTTCCTTACATGGATACTGAATTTTATACAAATTCCAACACCTTTGAAGAGCATCTCTTTCAATAAACATACAAAATAACAGCTATGCATTTAGAGCAACAACAAAAGCTTTTGTGATAAGGAGAGTACTGGGTAATGAATTCAGACAATCATTCTTGATTACCTTAAGACTTTTGTTTTCTGTTACGATACAAAAAAGAACTTGAAATAATCTTATCCCTGACATTTAGAAATGAGACCTTCAGAATTATTTTTCATGCATTTGCTATCAATCATTTGGCTTTACAGACTTCAATGGTTTTCAAAATCTGAAGAAACAAATTTAAAATTTTGTCTTACCAACGTTAGGGCCAGCTGTATCTTCCCTTTACATGAATGAACGTAAGTGGAAATTCCACTGGTGTAAAAAAGAGTAACCATTTGCTTCCAAGCTTTTTCCACATTAATCTCTGCTTTCCCAATGTCAGCAGGCAAGTCAAAAGTTACAGTGCCAAGCAGGGAATACACATGTCCTGGATGAGGGCAGGAGAGCTGTCTCAAAATGCATTTGCAGCATTCAAGTTCAACATTTTCTAACTAGTAGAGATATATGAATAAAAAGGTTGAGGAACTCTTATTCATTGTTCATTAAAAATCAGTTGAGGGGTAATACTTGACCTTTTAAACCTACTCTGAAATACAAGGATATGTCTCTCAATAAGTAACATTGAATACTAGAGTTTTAACTTCACAGAGTTAACTAAATTTAATTTTGCTACTATTAATACAGGAATAAGCAAATAACAAAGTAAATAAAAGCTTTTTTTGAGTATTATGTAAAACTGAGAATAATCTGTCAGAATTTTTTTTAATTCTAATAGGAATATCTGAAAAACAAAAGGTCTGTATTTTGTATTTTACACAGAAGAACAGATTCATATTACTTATGTCATGTAGAAGGATGGACCTAGTTTACACTATTGCCTTGGACACTATTGTCATAGGAGTAATGACAGAAATGTCACAGAAGCAATTAATGAAATAAAAAATATAGTTTGACGTGTCTCATCAAAATGACAGGTTATTTCTGTTGTCATTTACGGAAGTTTAACATAGAATACAATTTTTCAGTTGCAGGCTGCAGATGTGGATGAGATCTTTCATCTTTTGCTATTTGTTGTCTTACACTTTTCATGAAACAGGACAATTTTAAGAAGGCTTTGCAAAAGGAATACAAGGAAGAATGTTAGATAAAAGAATAGAGGGACAATAAAATATACAACAGAAAAAAAATGCAAATGAATGGAAACTAGGAAGGAAGTGCTGGTTTTTTTCTGAATAGTAGAATACATTGTTGATATTACCACTGTGTTCAATCCAGCTAATGTACACAGTGTGACAAGGTGTGTACAACTGGAAGGGACACAGAGGATTGCCTGAACCTGTGCAATAAAACAAAGAAATCTGAACTACTAGGAAACAGCTGGATACTCCATGGAAATAGTGAAAGAACAATTATCCCTCAGCAGTGCTCACAATAAAAGATTATGTGGTGTTTAGGAAAGACAGAAAACCAAAGTTGTTGGTTGTATTAGGAACCTGGTTCCCAAGAATGTGAGGAAAAAATTTGTAAGAAGCTTCAGAAGTAATCTTTTCAATGGTTAAGGCTATGCCAGGAACACACAGAGAGTGGAGAGAAAGTGTTCCTCAAAGGCAGAAAGAAAAAGTACAAGTTGCCTAAAATAAAGCTTACTTAGATCTTTAAAACAACCACTGAAAGTTTTTCAGTTATGAGATGAAGAAGGGGAAGGAGAGGCAAAGAACACTCCAGAGGTATTTGTATTACAGATAAGCTAATTTATGGTGCAAACCCAAAATGGTTACGAGGGTATGAATTCTGAAAATTTTACAAATGTGTAAAGCAAAAGCTGATGCAGAGGCACTCCTTACTGCCTCCATCCCAAACTGCTGATGCAACTGGTATGTTACATTGAAGACTTGGTAAAAATATGTTATAGTCTACTTACAAATCTGAACAGAAAAAATATATCCAGACTTAAGATAAAGTGAGAAAAATGGTAAGGCAAACTGGCAGCCCTGATACCCAAATGGCTGTCTATAATCTTGAAGGTTTTAGGGAATAGACTTTAAGGAAAATTAAACAAATATAGACAAACAGAAAAATTTTGAAAAAATGCTATTTACATTTATCAAGAGAAGATATTATTAGGCTAACTTGATAGGCATTTTCTGTTTTTGTAGCTGGATTTTAGGCAAGGGTATAGATCAACTACATTGATCTATATTGATCTGTATGATCTCTGGTAAGCATTTGTTATGGTGCAACAAAAGAAATTATTGTTGAAGCTGGAAAAAGTAAAGAACAGTAGTAAATCTGTAAAAAGGGCAAGAAACTCATTCATGGGGAAATGAAAAATAGAGCATTAAAGGAAGGACTGCCAGACTGAGGAGAGTTTAATAGGAAAGGTCTGTGTGGATGACGGTTGGAACTGATGTCTGGTGTTACACACATAAAGGTACCAGAAACAGGAAGATGTGACTGCATTGGGTGATTACTCAGTGCTGGGAAACATCACCAGTACTGATGAGTTTTGGGTCACTGCACAGAGGGAACTGTCTGTACTTCAACAATACAAATATGGTTAAATTTAACAGCAAAATATACTGCTGATCATCAATAACAAAAAGTGTCTACCCTAAGCCATGAACTATCATAGAAATTATTAAGAAGAAAGACTTGCACACACAAGATGGCTTTAGGTTGTCAATATGATATATCCATAAAAATGATAGATGCAATTCAAGTTTCAGAAGAGGGTTTTTTTTCCAGAATAGTCAGGAAAATATCAATGCCAACTGACAGTGCAAATTTTCAGTTAAGAATCTTAGACAGAAGAGAGACATGAAAACAGGTCCAAAGAAGAATGATGAAGGAGAAGTGTATCTTAGGAGAATAGACCAAAAGATTTTGGCTTATTTTGTTGAGCAAAACGACAGCTCAGCAGGACCATAATCACAGCATGTAAATGCACCGGGGAGATAAACACTTGATATGGAAAAACCTAAATTAGCTAAGGACAAAACTGGCACAGGAACAAATGGGTATTAACTGGCTGTGAATAAATTTAGGTTGGAAATTAGAAGAAAGTTTCTGATCATTACAGCAATCAAGACTTCCAACAGCCTTCCAACTGGAAAAGTGGAGGCAAAAAACCTAATTACTTTAAAGATGAAACACAATTTACGAGAGATTGGGTATGACATGCTGCCTACGTATCAGAAGATTGAACCTCAATAACCCAGCAACAACACCCTCCTTGTCTTAAGGAATCACAGAATGGGTCAGAGTGGAAGGGACCACAGTGGGTCACCTGGTCCAGAATCCCTGCTCCAGCAGGGTCATCCCAGAGCATGTGGTACAGGATTGCATCTGGATGGGCTGGGATATCTCCAGTGAGGAGACTCCACACCCTTTCTGCGTGATTGGTTGTAGTGCATGGTCACTGTAGAGTAAGGAAGTTCTTCATGTTCAGGTGGAACCTCCTGTGCATCAGTTTTTGCCCATTGCCTCTTGTTCTATTGCCTGGCTCCATCCTCTTGATACCTGCCCCTCAGATACACAAATTAATGAGGTCCCCCTCTCAGTCACCTCTCTGAGGTCATCTTCAGAAGCCTTCAGCAGAAACAAACCCTGACTCTTGTTCAGAAAGACCAAAATACTCAACTACAAGAAGTCAAGTCTTCCTATTATGACTGTGAATGGCTAGACTGTCTTCACAGCTTCAGTAACCTCCTGCTAAGAGAGCCACACATGCAGTGACAAATTAGTCTCACTTTGCCTCATCCAAATAATTTCGAGTACTTGTAGAGCTGAGCTCTACAGTTTGAATACTCTCTGCCAGTTTCCTTATCAAGTCTCCCACTCAGCTGAACTCATAGTTTTGCTTCTTATAAAACCTTAATAATGAGGAAATGTATTTCCCCCATGCAGCTAAATTCAATGGTTCATGCTAGAAACATTGAGGCTTTTCACCATCTTGTATTCATGTTCCTGCAAGCAGGCATTGAGGCTTCGAAATCACCAGCTGTGTTAACACTGTGTAACAGTAAGCTTAGGTTTATTTCAATAATAGACAAAGAGTGTGTGCATGAGGATTTACACTAGAATCCATCAGACCTTGGAGGGATATTTTCCCTGACCTCATAAGAGCCAGGACACAGCTCCTTCTCTATACTACCACCAGTTCACTCTTCTGTCCTGAGCTCCAAAAGTAAATGCAAGTTATTGTTTAGAGCCTTAGGTCTTACATAAAAGAACTCAGCTCTCTGTTTTGCAGTCCCAGTCAGGAAAAACTACTGAACTCACTTTGGAGTGTTGTCTTTGAAGGAATCACAAAACCACATCTTGGAGTCAGTTCTCCAACACTACATCCCTTCCAGTAAGAGGCTGAGCCAGCAATTTATTTCTGGGTTGATTCAGGCTTATGAAACTACTGCAGGATCTGATTGCTAGGATTCCTGTCCCATCTCAGATCATGATGGCTGTGATTTGCATCCTACAGTGTATCAGGCAGACAGGTGTCCATGAACACTCCATCACAGTTTGACAACATCCTTGCAGCTCGTGGTTGTTGGCAATTGCTGTACTGCAGTTTACTGAGCATCATTCTGTTACTCAGATATCAGAATTGCAGGAATCACACCAGCAAAGAGGTTCCAGATAGGTGAGATCACTGGATATTGGCTAGACAAAGATATGGAAAAGCATATCACTAAATTTACTGTGCAGAGAGACAGGGTGACGGCTTGATGAATTAAGTACTTCTTCCTGACAGTACACAAAAAAATATTTCCAGACTGTTTTGTAATTGTCAGAGTAACCAAATTTCACTGCTTTTTTCTCAAGTTCTCTTTTCCCTGACAGATATCATAAATAAAATGTCAAATAAAATTCTAAGTAATTAACTCAGATTTATTAATCATCACAGAAACAAATGCATATTCAGGTTGTTGCTTATATATTCTGTCTATTTGCCAAGCACCAAGCAAAGGAATTTTAAGTGAATTTACAAATAAGAGAATTTACTATTCCTTCTTGCATGCAAACAAGTGTGCTCATGCTCCATCCTGTGTGTCATTTGCAGAATTAGAGAGTTGATATGACTGAAGTGGCCAAGCAGACTGGATAGACACAGACTACAAAGGCCACATGTAGAAAACCGAAGTTTGTCAAATGGCTAAAATATGTGGACAGTGTGCCCATGGGCAACTGCAGTTGGCTGGAGAATTGCAAATACAAAACACAGGAACAGTAAGGTTTTTACTGATTTTTGTACAGCTCTATTCACAAGGAAATAGAATTCTTGGATCATACTAATACACAATAAACAGTCAACGTTAGTTTTCAACCATGATGAGTTTGATGCCTACATGGTGTTTTCAATACAGCACTACCAACAGACTGTCTGATTTCTGGTCTTTTTTGCTAAATCAACTGTTCTAACAATTAAAATCCCACCTAACATTTCAGGAGACAAGAAAGCAGTTGCCTCAGCTGCATGTTCCTTTGGACAGCAATCTGCAAGGAGTGCAGAAGAAACATTTGCACCTATCTACAAGCAAAAACTTAGCACTGTTCATTTTTTCACTGACATTTATATAACACATTCTGGATTATGCTTTATTTGGAAACAATTGAGATGATGACTGGACTGTCATTCCACTTCAGCTGACAACTAAATACACACCAGAGAAAGACCTGCTAATACTTTACAGAATACACTCAGTTTACTAGTTAGAGACAATTAGGTGTTCAAATTTTTTCATGAGTGTTTTTTTTTATTCTTTATAGTGGACACATCTTGAAAAGCAACAGCCCAAAGGTTCAACTACATTTGTCATTTGTTTCTCCTCAATGATTTTCATGAAGGAAAATAAATGTATTACGGGCATTACACTTAATTCTGCTCTGATTGACACTAAATAAATGCTTCTCCTATTAATTAGTGAGAACCTGTAAATGTATCTGGCTACCATTTGTTTCTCTCCAGCATTAGTTGGGGAGTTGATCAGAATTTGTGCTTTTGGGCAGCAAAATGATCTCTGAAATATGAGAACCATAATTTCCAGAGGAATTCCATTACAGATTTCTGTCCTATGTAACCTTTTTATTAAAACTTGAGCACTGACAGGGGAACATGGCAGCATATTTTAGCAGATAACACAGGAACTCCCCATGTTCTTATCCATTGGTTCTGTGAAACTACAACAAGTATCTTATTACATCACAGTGTCCCAGTCTAATGATGTCTGGCTAATCAGCTATAATGCAATTCACTGAATGCATTAATGCATAACTGTTGTATACTCAAAATTCATAACAAAAGAAATAGATTAAATGGAATAGAGACACCACTCATGATTGCTACAAATCAGTTTGTTGCACTGGATCACATTAGGAAATTATGCAGTCTTCAGGAACAAATCAAGATTGCTTGCTTTGGTTAAAAAGTCTCTTATTAATGTTGCTTACAGTAAAAGATTATCCTGGTGTCGTCTTTTTTTTTTTTTTTATATATATAATGCAGAAAATTAATGAAGTAGTACACCTAGCATTTTTCCTGAATCTATTTATGTATGTATACACACACACACATATATATAAATATTTGGAGTTACTTTTATAACTCAAAAAAGTTATTTGTTTTTGGAGTAGCTTTCTTAGTCTAATAACACATAATATGATAATTATAAGAGGACAAGGAACAGAGTGGTAATCAGCAATTGGATGCAAAAAAGCCAGCTACTGTACTGATATATTTTCAAAGCAGCTTTTCAGGATAAACCTTTTCAGCTGTGAAAGCTATGAAGCAAAAGAATTGATTCAAAGCAGTACAGCCAGTTTGAAAACTTTGATAAAAAGGCCATAGGGGGGGTACTGTTACCAAAAACAGAGCACACTGTTTAGAGAGTGGAAGGGATGTCAACACAATTAGCACACACGTCAGCTGGAAACTTTGAAGAACTCTTTCATCAGGTATCAGTTTTTGAGAGTTAAAGGCCACAGAAAGAGGCATTTTCAAGACAATTAAGATATTTTAGTCTCAATAACTACATTCAGGTGAAACACTTTAGTGAACACAGGAATTTAAGATCAATACCTTTATATGACCTGGAGCACGTCCTTGCCCATGTGATTCCTGGTTTATTAGTGTTAAAAAGCAGCTGTGAGAGGGGGGCCAGCCACTTGAGACAGTAATGAGATGCACAGCCCAGGTGCTGGAGCACATCTCCAGGAGGAAGAATACGCCAAAGGCATCCTACATACCACTGTGGTCACCAGCTGCTGTAACAGCTGGTATCAATCTCAGCTGCCCCATGGGCAGAAGACGAATATATTCACTTCCACCCTCTTTTCTCAAGATACGTTAGGAAAGACAGTTTCAACAAAACCTGCTGCTAAAGACCATAGCTTTTGCCTTAAGTAGTTCTCAGTTTTGAATGTGATTCGGTGTCATTAGACTATGTGAGCTGTAGGCTACAGCTTGTGGAACCCCAGCCCAGCTCTCCAGGGAAGATTATGAATCTCTCAAAAGATTTAATAAGGAAAGATGTGATACTTGTACCTCAGCTCCCCAAGGATTCTTATTTAGGAAGAGAAAGGAGCCCTGAGTCGTTTTTCCTTGTTATGATGAGCTGCCTTCAGAACTATTACTACTAATGATATCAAAAATTATCTGTAGTGGATCTTAGAAACGGAAAATAGACTAAAATCAAATAGATCTTGAGTGGAATAGATCACTGCAAGCTGCTGAGCTATGCCCCACCCTGACATCTGCAGAGGGATGATACAGATGTAATTAGAAGAGAACCTGATGGAAGATATAAGAAATATTAAGAATATATGTTATAAATATATAATTACATATATATGAGAAAGAACAACTGAATAACATAACGTGATGGATTACTATTGGGCAGCTATCTAGGAATAAAAGAATTTTTTTCCACCAACTGCTGAAGTACAGAACATACTGAAAACCTACAGAAACCATTATACACAATCATTTCATGAGAAAGCTACCCAGGTTTTTTTTAGGAAAAAAGGAGTGACCAGAGGGCAGCGCCACTGGCTAGGTATTTGTTAATTTTTCATGTGAATTTATTGCATATGTAAGTGATTGAATCAGTAGCACTGACAGGAACAGAGGCACAGTAAAAGCTTCCTGATACTGACACAGCACTGCTGAAGCTGTGCACTCCTGACCATTAGCGATCCCGCTGTGGAAACCCTGAGCTTTGCTCGCAGGCAGAGGCTGCGTAGCACACGGGAGCGCGAACAGGACCCAGTGAGGTGCCCGTCCCCACACAGGCTAGGATGAGACCACCACACTTCTTTAGATTAATGACCTCCTTTGGACTCTGATGCCAGGCTCCAGGGAAGAAAGTCCAGTGCAAGTTAATATGCTACCGAAATACTGCAAGGTAAGTTTGAGGGTGGGTGGAGGGGAAAATCTTAAGATTTTATATTTTGTGGTAAAGGGACTTAACGCAAAAAGAAACAAGCAGCTTGCAGGAGAAACTGTAAGGTACAGGGATTACAGTGATTTCCCACCTTTGAGAAAAGAGGGTCATTTCCAGACACTCAGAGACTGAGCAATGAAATCTGGAACTTCTGTCAGTGAGCAGCAAATGGCTTCAGAACAGTGAGGCTTTGAGAGCAAACTAGGGGAATGTAAATTGCGTATCTAATAATTTAAGCGTGCAGTTGTATTGCCAAATGCTACCATCTAAGAGGAATATAGAGATCATGGCTGCTATGAAGTCCTTAGGGAGGCTCATAACCTTCTGGGAACCCTTTCCTCCTTCCCTGCAATGTATTAACCTTTTGACCACGTCAGTGCTTCGGTCTGTGTAAAGACATTGTCCCCACAGACAGTTGTGGTTGGGGAGCAGTAGGAACAAAACCATGCAAAACATCAGGGATGCAGGATGTTGTCTGAATTCTGTATGAAAACCTCATAGCCAAGAATAGACACAGACCTTAAAAAAAAAAAAAGTATTTCAGATGTATTATGAACGTGCAGAGGTGCAGCCACAGAGAAACGTTCCTTTGCTGTCTTTTAAACTGCATTCCTGTAGCGTCAGATTGTGACAACTTATAAGAACATAATGTGAGCTTTTTGTAAGAGTGACACTGCTGGATTTAATGGTGCTGCTAATGGAGTAAGATTTTTCTTGCTATAAGGGTGCCATAAAACAGCCCTCACTCACCACTTCCTGTTTACTTGTGGTTTATCCTCCAGAGCAATCACGTATTTCTCTCATTGGAAAGTTTTGCTTGTTACAAAAAAAAAAAAAAAATCATTGCTTATGATTTTCCTTTCTGTACCATTCATCCTTAAGGAGCATTTTCTTTTCAAAGCAGTCATTTCACATGTAGAGGAGTGAATGAATTGACTGTTCTTTGATTAGAGTGGTACTCTGCTCTACTCTGCTCAGTGGTAGAGCTTCACTTGACATGTTCTTTTTCAGTAAGTCTAGACAGCCTCTTCTAAAATTTCATTTAGGTATCATTTGTAATTCATTTGAACAATTCTAGTCACTTAGTAAAGTTGCTTCAGTATTTTCTGTTTTATTGAAAGTTATTTCATTGCTGTAAGCAAGGTATTTTATTTTATGATTTTCCACATGGTTGATCCCAAAGGAAAAAAAACACAAAAGAGATCCAGATTAAATTCTAATCCAATTTAACAACAGCTGTAAGGGAAATAAGGAAATATTTGTTACTCTAGAACCTCAGCCTCATGGTAACATGAAAAATGAAGTTAGTCATACAGAAGTTTCAATCATTTTAAGTTATTACCTATATGCAAATGTTTCATGAACAGATAGACTCAAAACCAGACAGAAGCTCTCACTGAAATACAACACTGTACCAAAGACAAAATTATAAGTAAACATATACTGAGGTGCACAACTAATAGTAAA
The DNA here is from genome assembly GCA_013399695.1 of Formicarius rufipectus. NCBI lineage: Eukaryota > Metazoa > Chordata > Aves > Passeriformes > Formicariidae > Formicarius > Formicarius rufipectus. The sequence continues at coordinate 3,422,760 of VXAU01004203.1, read as the reverse complement.
ACTAGCAAAGGTTTTTGACATTTGATCCACACTTGCACTTACCTAAAAAAAAAAAAAAAATTCTAATACCCTGACAGATTTTGAGGCTGGAAGGAACCATTTATTGTCATGTCACATGAACTGTAACATAATGCAGTCTGATGGACTTCACACACTTGACATGATCTTCAAAATCACTTTGAATAAGAACAGCATATACTCTGGAAAAACACCTAGTTTAAGCTTAAAAACTTAAGCATTGGGAAATCTACTCTCATTTGCTCAAGATATTCCAATAGTGATTCTACAGATTCTTCAAAGCTTTTCATTATAAGGAAAGGCTTGAAATTATATTTACAGGTGTGGATAGTGCAGCTAACTCAGGTCCCGTGTAAATAAGCACATGAAGGAATGAGTTGGGAGTGTCTTCTTGTTCCCAGTGCCACATTTCAGTTCACTTACAGTGGACAGAAGTGGCAGTTAGAGGAGTTGGAGGAAAAACCCTCAAGGCAGCAGCAGCCTCTTGCTATAAATGGCACAAAATTGTCTTACAGTGTGAAAGGTTCTATTGCCTTTGGAGGAGACAGGATTTCACTTCTACTCCTGTGGGAGGGAATTATGATCAGCTTTTAGAAAACAGCTGGTCACAAAACAGGAAGGCTGTTTCATAGAGCAAATTCAGAATCTATTCACATGTATATGTCAGGAGTGTGTATATCTATATTATAGTAAGCAAAATGCAGTCTACCTACTCTGAGGTAGTTTAATTATACTTCTATTTTAGCATTTTCTCAGCAAGTTCCTGGCAATGAGAATTTTCACAGTCCAATTTACACAACAGGGAGTGACAGTCTCTAAGCCTGAAAACAATTCTCACTAACAGTAATCTGGACAAGGCTACAGATAAACCCCTCTCTTCCTTATACATCGAAAGGTGGTAAGATTATTCAACCAGTTGCAAAACATGGAAGAACCATTTTTACCCACACTAAGAATGGAAGCAAAAGACAAAGAAGTTTGTACTTGTCAGTGAAAAAAAATAGGTTAGCATGTGTCCTGATTTGGAAAGAAGAATAATCAATATTTAAAGACACTGAGCAGACTACAGCTGCAGACAATCCTCTCTGCAAGAGAATGTTAGAAGCCAAGACCAGAAGAAAGCTGAAAGGAGAAATTGCATTTTGCTGGTAAATCAGGGTAGCAAACACAGGTCAGAATAGCAAGTGCATTGACTCCACTACAAACCTCTTGTTTCCCTATTCAGTGGAAAGGAGAAATATTGCTTAGAATACCCCCCACCCTCATTGCTTATCATTGATGATAACCGAGCCCAGCACAGAACACTGTTTCATGCTTTCCAGTTGCTTTCACTGGATTAATTTCTGTCATGTTAACTCCATGAAGACACCAATTCCTTGTATTAATTCCCTTCTTCTCATTTATTAACACAAACAGTAGTAATTTCTGTGCAACTAATACCAAAGTGAAGTGCACTGATTTAGAAATGTTTTATGTACAAGTAAAACAGAAGTGGAGTGACCTTCCCTGCAAAATACATTACTACATGCTTGGATATTTGCCTGGACTAGCCTGATAGAAAAACATTACATTATAGAAACTTACGTATTTCAGACACTGTGATATTTAATTCCTTTCACAGAAATTATTCAATGTCATTAATTCAAATGAAAATACACCTACCATATATTTTTTAATGCTGGATTAGGACTCCAGGGGTATTTTTATTATTCCCTCATGACTATACATAGGCAAAAAAATTCCTTCTATAGGAAATCCACTTGTTTATGAAGCAAAGCTATTTGTTTTATTTAGAACACTCTCAGCAGACCTCAGGTAGTATAATGAATCTCTGCCTGAACACTGTCACCCCTATTTAGCTAAAGCAGCACCTTACCTTGAATTTCTAACATTCTGACCAATAATTTTTTTTCTCACAAGTACTTTATTTTATTTATTCAGCAGCAAAAGTTGATACTTAATAGTTCACCGTCAAGATTACGTGCCTGCACCTTTGCCTTGCAGCTGTATTTACTCAAAACAAAGCCATTCAAATGAGCCTTAATCAAGACACATCATTCTGCTCGCTGTGTGTGAGCAAATCCACTTGGAAGCCCTCAGGTGGGAATGCCAGCAGCAAAGCCCCAGACTAGAAGGGCAGTTACCTGGCAGGGAAAACTGGATTCATTGGGATGGGGCACCAGTGTCACAATTATCTGAGTTAAAATTCACCTGGGTCCCCTGAGCACTCACCAAGACACGTGTTGTTTGTTCTGTGCCTGTTGAGCCACTGTTTGGAAGCTGATGGAGAAGCTCCTTATTGCTTGAGCATTTGCCTTGGCAGCACAGCTCTTGTCATATGTCCCCCTGAGCACAGGGTAGGTGTCAGTCCATGTCCTGCTCTGGGAGCAGTTCCAGCTGGGGGTCACAGAGGGAGGGTCCACATGGAGAGCAGTGTCAGTTGTCAACTGGAAATTCCCAGGGGAAGGTACCACTTTTTTGAAAAAGCTTACTTCATTACAATTAAGGGTGAAATTACAGTTAGAAGTATGGGAAATTGAGTTACTAAAAGATAAAATAATTAAAGGCTGTATCAGTAATGAGTGCCAGAGATCCTGCTTAAGGGAAGCCTGTCTCCTAAATGCCATCTGTCAGTATTAAATAACATTTTGACAGTCCAACATACCAAGTTTCACAGAACCTGAACAGGATACATCAATAACCCAGACAGTATGTGAGTTACTTGTGATTCCCCATTGTCAGACTTGTGGGGTTCTGCCACTCTGCCCCGTGTAACTCAGTCAGAGCTCCCTGCATATGTCTGTGTACAAGTCTACAAGCCACAGCCATTCTTTGAAAAAAAAAAAAAAGTACTTTGAATCCCCTTTACCTCATGACTTGCCACAAAAAATAGCATCTAAAGTGCTTTCTGTACAGAGTTACTATGAGGTGAAGTTAAGTCGGTGCTTGAGACTTACCAATACATCAAACAGTGACAACAGAGTGGAAAGAAACAACAAATTTCCAATGGCTCCAACAAAATAGCTGGGACACCCTGCCATGAGACACAATCTTTTGGGAAATAAAGTTATTTGTGTAAGATTATGAGGAAGCTTTTCCAAACAGTGTAATGTGGAACATACTCAGCTCTATAGCCAAATTTCCTTAGGAAAGGTTTTTAACTCTGACTCCTAATCTCCAGTGGTAGATTTAAGAATGAACTATAGAAATCAATCAAAATCTGTTTTCACATGAAGTTGAGATCATTTGTTTATACAAGAAATAAAGAACTTTTTTAAATAGTCAACTTGTAAAGCTAATACTTCAGGCAGAGAAACACAGGATTAAACAGTCACTTGGAAGGTCACAGAAAGAGACTGCAAAAAAATTCCATTCTGATTTCCTACCAGACTTATAATGAAAAAATATTTTGTGATATTATGAAAACTTGCAGGACTGTAACCTCTACATAATAAGAGTACTCTTGTCCCCAGAAAATTAATAGCTGTCTCTTCACTAGAGGTAATCACTAAGGCTAAAACTCTAAGTGCATTTTGGCAAAGTAAGCTTTTATTTATATGTGTACTTTAATATGCATAACCAGAAAAATAAAACTAAAGGAGATGGATTATATTATTATATTAATGCAAAACTGCCAGCAAAGACCAGAATTTCACCTCCAAAAGAATTCTAAAATTCTTGCTCTGTGTGTATGGATTCTAACATTTTCTTATTTACTCCTCTGTCTTGAACACAAACCTTTAGTGTCATGGTGGAAGTTATTCCATACAGACCACAGGGTTAGGAAATCAACAGTAAACATTTCATACCAGTATTTTTTGGTATGTTGTCAGCCAAAGATCTTTTATTAGGATCCCAAGATACTTGAAAAGTGCCAACACTCTGGAGGATATTACTGGGCACAGGGATCACTGTGCATGTAAATATTCCTGTGTTTTCTGAGGTTCTCTGTGCCTCAGTTTCTCTCTTTATAAAAATACTTCAGGGATAGTACCAAACTACATCACAGAGACCTATCACGTGGTTAAATTCACTGATGCCTATCAAATTCTTCTAGATCTTGGATAAAAATAAGGGTGTAACAGGGAAATGATACTGCAAGAAATATTGTCAAATTAGGCGTTCTAAGGTAGAAAAGATAGGCATTAGGTACTAAAGGCAGGATAGAAAACAGACAAGCTTCCCAAAAAGCAAGAATGGGGACTATCCTTCCCTTATATGCAAAACACAATTTGGGCTTTTTTTTCTTTCATATATTTTGTAATTAAAGCAGAGCTCCACATAGCTGCCAATGAAATGTCTATTACCCTTTCCCATTTTCCAACTTTTATGTCATAATTTAAAATTCTTTTCTGGCCTATCATGAAGCCTTTCACCTGAGAATTAACTTTCTCAAGTCCATTTCCTGCCTTCTACATCCCCACACAAAATGCAGAAATTACCTGGCACTGTTTTAACCTCATTTTTTCCTTTTTGGAGACTTTCCATCATGACATATTTAACCACTCCACTTAATGCATATGTATGGCAATGAAATCAAGGCAAAGCCCTGCATTACCTGGTCAGTGCAGTTATGCTCAGAAAACCGTTCAGATCCCCCATCACGTGTTTTGTCCATCACTGTCTTACTGTAAATATTTAATCCCTTTAGCACACCATTTAACTCTAATGGCATTTTAATGTACAGTGAAGTTTCAGACTCCTTTATACCAGAGTTAAGTTTGATATAATCTGAAATAATACTTTGAAAGAGTGGGACCTGTTAAATATTATAATGCAGCAAGTTATTTTTTTTTTGAAGGCATAGGACAGGAAATACTAAATCCTGCACTATTAAAAATTATTCTGTACATCTACAGCCTTAGTCCAAGATGAATATACATACACACATTAAGAAAAATCTATTGTTTCAGCACATTCACAGAGTTGTGTGGGAAAACAGTTCAACCTGTTAAGAAACAGTTCACATCAGCACTTTCTGCAGTATGACCTAACTACTTCATCTCAGGGAGCTTCAGCCTGTTTTTCTGGCTGGCAGTAGTGAGCAAAGAGATACTGAGAGAGAAAAACAAAATGAAAGTTGGGGTGAGACATTAGCCTGAGAAAGCAGTAGAGGTAATCTCTTTATCTAACTCTATTTCTCCAAGGTTTGCCGACATCCACCAATGGACTGCAAAAACCTGCTCATTTTCTACACATTCCAGAAGAATTAAGTTGCCTAACATTTAGTGTCTTTAGGAAAACAAACAAACAAAACACACCTGGAAAGCCTCAATATAGATTATAACCAACAGGAAAATTATTGCAAACTTTCACTGTAGCTGATAGGTTCATAGGCAGGTGGTCTGGATTCACTAACAAGTGGTCTCCTCCAAGTTTTTTGGGGACTGGATCAGGAGAGGAAAGTACTCCCCAGTTTTGCTGGTCTGTGGGTTTGTTATAAATGCCAGTTTTCAATGCTGTTAATTCTTCCATTTTTACCATAATGGCTTAGAAAGGAATGACAAATACAGAGCAAACACACACTCCATTTATTCATACTCAGGAAGAGAAGGGCAAGTGTCACCGTGGTTGAAGAGCTGTGCCTTAAAATGCTCCCAGGACCAAGGAGTGAATGGCAGAGGAACCCAGCCCTGCTTAGAGGCTGGTATGAAACCCCCCAGCCACACTGAGGGTGCTACAGAGGCAAGAGTTGTGCCTGCTGTCCTTACACATGTAGTGGCTTCATCAGTACAGTATCTAAAACAATTCTCATTTAATTCCAGATCATCATTGGAAATTGGGTCAGTAGTTTTATCTCCATGTCGTAAATGGTAAATAGTAAAGAAGGAAGTCAATTTTCAGTTCTACATGGCAGACTGAGAGGGAAAAACACCTCAGAACTCGTATACCTGAATTTCAGTATCTAAATTAGTTCCCTGGGTGCCTTTGAAATCAGCAGGCTCCCTCTGAGACCAAATGCAGGCTGTCCCCATTCCTGGACCCCCGAAGTGCCTAAGGCTGGGTTATAGAAGAAGTCATCCACTGACTCCACAATCCCACTCAGTAATACTGCCTTTTTCCTTCATTCAATTCTTTCCCTCTTCTAAGAATCCACTTCTGAAGGAAACATGCCATTTACAATTCCAGTAAGCCCATGCCCTACATGTATGAGGCTCATCTACAGAAAACTCCTGCAGTCCCCCATGAAGCAACAGTTTGTCTGACAAATTCACACTCTTAGAATACAAACCAATTTGTGGTCAGCAATTGTAGTCAAACAGACAAGTTACCTTTTCTATTGCAATTCTTAACATTGCTGCCTTTTCATTCTGATGTTCCAATATGCTGCAATTGGACCATAAATCTTTATGAAACACATTATGGGCTTTAAAAGTCGTTCACAAACAAAGTCATGGAGAAGTAGCATAACACACAGCTTTTTCCTACCTCCTGCATGTAGGAAGTAGTAGTATTACAGTACCCTCAAAGGGTTTGATAGCTTAATTTTTCAAAGTACAGCCTCTTTTTAAAATAACACCTCATACATTGCTAACAACATCCAGGCAGCAATTCTGAGCACAAAGTCTGAGAAATTAAGCTAAATGCTGTTCCAAGTTATATTTGTGCTAGTAAAAGGTCAGGAAAGTTCCTGGACACTGGACTGTACTAATCTGTGAGGCTGCCATAATGGTCCCTGAGATGCATTCAGCCCATGTTAGCTTGCAGTCTTCCAAACAATTCCCAGACACAATTCAGAGAGTGGCAGAGGACACTGATCCACTTCCAGTGGCAGTGGAGCAGCACAAACCAAACAATGAGATTCCCATTCCTCATTCAAGTCCAAAAAGCTGTGTTCAGAACAACTTTCAGAAAGCCAAGCAACGTTGACAAGAGACAGACAAGCCACTGCAATTCCTCAGTGCATTCCCAGTTAAACAGGATGCAGCAGTTCACTTCAGATGCCCAGGGCTGGTGTGTTCTCAGCACTGTTACCTGCTTTGTCTAATTAGTTATTCCTCATCCAGGACTAACTGAATGGTGATAATGATCCAGGAAGAAGCTTTTCATAACTAGAAGAAAGAAGGTATTTTGAGTTAAAAATCTCTAAACTGAAAATGCATTAATAGAATTTTTACCATGCTCATTATGCAAAAATATGCAGAATTATCTGAAAATGAGCAGTCTGCAAAGGGCAGGTAGACTGTGCTGATGTCTCTGGGTGATATGTGTGTTTTGGTGTCTTAGCCATTCTCAGCAGTTTCTTTTGTCAAAAAAATAAATGGTACTTTCTGAAAAAATCAGAGGCAGTCTAGTGCTTCCTGCAGATTTGTCACTAAGAATTTATTTGACATGCCTTTTCTTCAGAGTAGGACACGATGAGGTTTATTCCCTACATAATTCTTGTCTGGAAAACACTGATATTACATGAACACTCGAGATTCAAAGGCGATATATGTTTTTTAAAAGTGTATCCGTAGTAGTCTATGCATATAAAGAGGGTTTGTATGTCTCCAAATATCTACTCGTTATGTCAACTAAAAACAATTATTCTTACTAGTGAGGATTAGCTTCTGCTTTCTGTGCCCAAATCCTGTCACCAACAAACACTGGGAATATCTCCTTGCAAGACTTCATCTCACTTTCACTTGTTAGATAATTCTACCATCAACACAGTCATATTCCAAAACAAACAGACAAACAACATAAACAGGTGTCCAAGGGGTCCAATCTAATTTAACACTGTAGGGAACATCAGTACTCACCAAACTATTCCTGCCAAACTCCCTTCCCTACTGATGGAAGTGCTTGGATTCTCTCAGTGCCAGCAGCATGAAATAATCTAACTACTCTAGCATAGAGCAACATCGGATCTGTCACTGCAAGCCAGAAAATCCATCAAAATGAGGCTTTGTTCCCTTAAACAGTCATTTACTACAGATCATTGAGCTGCTTATTTAATATTTATGCAAACTCTTGAGGATATTGTACTCGACCGTGTATCAGAGACAATCTGCATGAAGGCAACTCATCTAAGAGGATGAGAAAAGTCCTAAATATATAAAGGAACACTTGTATCTACTTTGGTCATAAGTCCAAGTTCAGCATACATCAGCTTCTGAGAGCTCCATGAGTGATATTTTGGAAAGCCTGCACCAGTCTAGGCTGGCATACAGTGCTCCAGATCTTTAGATTCAGGATCAACTTGAGGTCCTGAGGAGGGAGAGTCCAATATGAGGACAAAACCAGTCACGTAGTCCTAAAACTAGAGTAACCTTTGCACATCAAAGGGAATTTGGATGGTTCATTGCAGGGAGCAGTTCTTTGGAGAGAGAGTATGGGCACAAAGAGTGTCTGAAACAGGTGGGTGCTACAAGCTAAACTCGGGATTTTCCCATTGATCTCAAGTCTGCAGATCAGTTCAAAAGTGCTGTTTTCCAGAGGACAAGAAAAAAACCAGAGGGAAGTCCTTTCCCCTTACATTCTTCCTGTCTCCTTGGGAAAGTTGTCTGGATATATACAAACAGTCACCTCACTGCAGTTTCTCAGTTACAGTTTCCTCTCCAGCACAATTCACTGGCAGGTTTCTAAATTGGAAGCCCAGAACAAACCTAATTGCCTTCCAAATTGGTCTGCTCGACACGGCAATAATCTCAGATGCCACACTGTTAATCAACCTGGCCCTTACACAACGCTCCACTCTTACATAAATGTCACAAATGCTATAATTAGTATCATCTCATGCTGTAGGGGTGGATCAAAATCTGTGTCATATGATCATTTGTTTTTGATCAAAACTCACTTTTGGAAAAGCAAAAAAAATAGAGATAAAAGAAAGAAAATTCACTTTGATCGGGACTTATTTTACGTAATCTTGATTACAGGTCTTCACTGGTGTGTGCAAACTGTAGCAGTGGTATCTGACTTACACTTTACCATCTCAAGTAATTCCTAAAACAAGATAAGCATGACATTAAAATCCCCTTAACACTTGACATTTTCAAAGTATCTGGGATATAGACAGTATTTAACTAACACTTTCTCCCTTGAAGTTATTACACTGATTTTATTATTCCTGTCATGTTCTGTCTTGTTTAATTGGATAATAACTGCAGTCAGATTATTGCCTTCTAAGTGCATACAAGCACCTAACAATGTTTATGCAAAGAGCTCCATATGCCTTGCTGGTTAAAAGGGAGCACTGTATTTTGACTGTGCAGCAAAGGATGGTGAGTTACTTCCTGAGTGCTCATCAAAGGAGAATGAGCAGGACAGAGGGTGAACTAATGCAAATTCTGCTATCTGACCACTGAATCACTGCTGCTAATAAGTGAGAACTATGCTTTGGTAGCACAAGGTCTGCTTCTGACAGTCCCTACCCATGCCCCATGTTTTAATTTCTTTCCTTGTGCTTGTTGCAGCCACAAAACAGAGAACAGACAGGAAGGAGTCATTTGAGAACACCACTCATAGTTTGGGCTTTCCCCTCCACACTGTGCCTATATTGTATTTTACAGCACAACAGGTTTCCAGGTCACATGCCAGGGAAGGAAAGGCACTTACAGCTTTTTGCTTCCTAGTCTGGCAGAACTTACACACACCAGGGGAAGTGCAGTGACCTCAGCCCAGCTGCTTGTAAGAGGTCAGGCTCACACCAGTCAAAGTGCCCAGCAAGTCCACTGATTTGTGTGGCCTGTTGTCAGAGATTAGATTATACATGTTTCTTCTACAGTCATGCCTTGTATTCTGGAAACACTGGGTGCAACCAGGACAGAACTTTATTTACCATCATTTATATTAAACACAATCTGAAGGCAATATCCCTGGAAGCTGTCACAGAGCAGTTATCAAATGCTCACATTGTATACTGCAGTATAAGCTCGATTTAGATCAATTTAATATTTGATATGTAGAGGGACTCTTCACAGAGGGTCCCAAATAGGTTCTCGTGGAAAATTGGGAGAGAGCTATAATTTTAATTACAATATTCATGTAAATAACTATTTTCTCTTATTTTGTGGAAAATTTCCTCTTCCTACTGTACCCTTAGGTATATTTAAAAGAAGAAAAGGTACAGTTGACACATTCTAAACTTATGTTTTTCCCCACTGAGTTTTTTTAACTTCACAGAAGCCTGAATCCTGCTGGAGAAAACTGGAAACATAGATCAGTCTTCAAGCACTAATGTAAATGACTGGTTTTGACACCAGTAAAAGCATGCTGTTTTCCCTCCAGGTTGCCTGCTTTTCACATAGGCAAGAAAGATTAAAGATATGAAACTACTCTTCATGTAGGGAGTTGATAACCTGCCCTCTCAGAGTGGTTTGATTATCTCAGAACATGTACAAAAATAAAAAAAGCACAAGCAACTTCCTGAATTGAGCTGTTTTTTAAGAGTTTTTTTGTCTTCTAGTTGAAATATTGTTAGGGGCAACAGTGTTTCAAAATCTTTTTTGAGGATAAAAGTGCATCTTTAAATTCTTACTAACCAAGTGACTTAAATGCCAATGCAAAATGGAAATCAAACAGTCCTCATTTGTTAATTTAAATGTTGACTAGTTACACTCAAGCTGTAAGTCCTAGAACTGTGAGCTCTAAAGCACCAACTAGTGAAGAAAAAACAAGAATTTCAGAGCCTGAAACACTGCATTTAAGGACAATACTTTACCTGTATATCTCAAGCAAAACAAAATCACTGGATAACAGGACAACCTACAATAATAATGTGCTAGAGACATTAAAACAAAATCTTCCAACAGATATTCTGCCAAATCTCTAGCAATGACATTTGGTGGGTGTCTCTCTGACTTCACAAGGCAGTGTATGACCTAAAAGAAGTTTCAAGTCCCAGTTCTATGAAGTACTTCACGGTTCCTGGTGATAAAGAGCATCCCACATACCAGACTGATCTCTTTTTCACTAAGGTACCATAGAAATACTTTGATTTCAAATAATGGTCACTAAATCAACAGTAAGGAATGGAGCATTTCAATGACTGATGAAAGAAGCTGAAGGGAAGAGGGGGGGGAAAAAAAAGAGTAAAATGCGTGAACTCCTGATTTCTTTTCCATACAATTATAGAATAAGCATTTTTAAGATTATAATCACATCTCAGAATCCTAAATGTTCAGATGAGAGGCTAAAAGTTAAATTTATTTATGAATTATTTTCATTATATTAAAAAAAATCCAATTGAATATTGCCCTACTAACTGCAGGAATATAGTTTAGTCAACACACAATTTAGAGATATTTGCTTGAAAGCCACCAGCATACACTAAAGAAATGTGCTTCTGATCTTTTTACCTGCCATGTATTTCATTTATGTAAGGCAATATGGAAGCGTCCAGTACAAATCAAGCATGCCAGAACGAAATACATCTGCAGAATCAGGTGGTGTGTGAAATTGTACTGTTCTAAGCAGGTACACTCATAGGAAAGGGATCACTGAGATGTAAACAATTTACCATGCCACTTTGCATGGCTCAAGGTTTCAATGTCTGTAAGTAGATAAGTCTTTTAAGCAAAAGGAGAAAAGCTACATTCTAAACAGTATTTCGGTTCCTCATCTCTCCCTTAGTTTTCTTCCTAGCAGTTGTCTCCCAAATGAAATACTGCTGAGAAAATGCATAGCCAGATTCTTTAGGTATTTTGCATGGTATGCTTGGGAACCTGCCACAAAACAGGCCCAGTTTATTTTTAGATACCCTTAACTTTATTTATTGATTTAGGAGGATATGAGGAATGGCCATAAGCAAAGACAGTCTTGTAAAAATGGTATCTTTTATTAGATTAGCTGATACAGCTTGAAAAAGCAAACATGCTTTTGGGTACAGACTGCTTTCTTCAGCAAAATGTAACTCAATACAGGCAATTTTAGTATAATCTTATTACAATGATAACAATGCTATTATGAAATAACTGTGGAACTGAGTAAGAAGAGGGGTATCTTGAAGGCTTCTTTCAAACTTCCACATGAAGCCAAACAAAATACCTTGGTCAAGATACATGGGAGGTAAGCACAGGATTTCTTCTAACTCTCTCTTCCTTCCCCTCCCACGCTCATCCATCCTCAGAGACCTGGTGGTCACTGTTGCTGCTACTCACAACTCTTACAAAAGCAATAGTTCCTCTAAAGTTTCCATACAAAAGCAAAGATACTCTTCCCAGTAATGTTTCACACTAGACACATAAGATAAATGGTGACATATCATTCCCTTACACAGCCTTGTCCCTCTCCCAGTTCCTGTTAGAGAAAGACCATGAAAGCAACACGTGGGAGATACCCAGGTGTGGATTGTTAGTGTGACTGTGATAGACCGAGGGCAGGGGATAAAGGGCCAGCACACAGCTTCCCTGTTTAATGATCCAACAGGAACAGAACCTGCACTTGAAATGAAGGAGCAGGAGCCAAGCAAGACTAGAGAGAAACTGCTGAGAGCAGTAGGGAAGGGTCAGGAGAGAAATAAAGCCAGTCTGCCTGAATGCTAAGATGTGTAAGAAGGACTTATAAATTGATGAGAGTAGAGAATATACCAGACAGCAATCCCATTAATAAACGGAGATCAGCCTCTGTGGTGATTCCTGGCAAAGCCACTGATGGCTTACAATTAGATTTTTTCCACAGCAAAATGTAATTGTACAACTAAGCAAAAATACATAATTTTTTTATAAGCAGCAGAAAACACCAACTCAGCAGTGTCAATCAAAATTACCTTAATTTACAGCTAATTAAATGTGAAAGTCTTGAAGAACCAGCCATTTATTGGATGAACTACAGCAAGCAAATAAAGTACAGCTCTGATCGTTGCACCCTGTTTTTACTCATCTGTGTCAAGTACAGGACTTTCCTCTCTTCTAATTCTTCCTCACTCTCTTGCTAGATAACTCTCTCCTGAGAGCAGCATTTAGACAGAGAAAGGCTAGAGACTTTGCAGACTATATCAGAAAGATGATCCTAAGCACACAAAGCTGCAAAAAAAGAAACTGATGCAGGTGAAAGAGGAAAGGGTCCCATGAAGCATCAAAACTGACAACTGTAGGACCTCATGGCAGAAATGTGGACAGAGCACCCTCACTGCATACAGAGGGTGACACTGTTCTCTATTTTCTTTCCATACTGTTCAGGCTTCAGCTTCCACCAAAGTTCATTAATAGAAAATGTTTCTGTTCAGTATTCATTAAGCTGAAAATGAATAGGGAGAAAAGTTCTGGCTGGTTTTATTTCTGTCTCTGGTATTAGTGAGCTGTAGAAACCGCAGGCAAGTTATTTATCACCTTGTAATGAGACACTGCCTGAAATACTGGGGGAGAAGGCAGTGTGTTTCAAGTGCCTCTAGAGGCTACTAAGGAAAAAGAACAACATTACTTCTGGATTGGAACAGAGACAGGTTCACTCAGCTCAGTTAGGTCTGATCTTATCTGGGTGTACTATAAAACAGTATCAGAAATTAATATGGTCACACTTCTTAGCTCTTCTCTGCCCTTATTGTCATACACGTACTGGGATTAATGGTACAGGGATTAGAGTTTGCCTGTGAGCTAAAAGAAACACAGGACATTTCTGTATCTCCCTTGCTTTTGTACTTTCACTTCTCTTTGCTTTGAATTATCCCATCTGTAAGACAGCACCGAAATAGTTCTTTACAGTACCTGCAAGTGTTACTGTGGCTTTGCAGCTCTGGTACTGGAGAAGGTCATGTGAAGTGCTGCTTAACAAGGAAGACAGAAGTCAGAGCTCTTTGTTCCCAGCCTTTCATCTGCCAGTACTGTGCTTTGCTACCCTAGCTGGCGTGATCTTTACTGAGCTGTTTCATGTGTGTTTTGACACACGCTTTTCAAATTGCATCATTAAAAACACAGCTTGTCTTTCTCATGTGCTATTGGCAGTAATTTTGATCATTCAGGCAACCATTTTATTATTGTTGTGAATATTCTAAAAATCGTTGTGGATAAAAAAATGCCTTAAGCTGAAAAAACAAGAGAGCAGAGATGAAATCTTTGCAGAACACTTGCTCATTAGGATTCTAATCTTTCCATCAAGTACCTGGTCAGGGCAGGAGAGGCACAGAGGCAACGTGGTGCTGAACAGGGCAACATCTAACTCAGAAGTATTGCACTGTATCCTGAAACCTACAGCTGGACCCCAGGCACCCGAGGTGAATGTGTGCATGAAATCATTCACAGTCATTAACAGCTGGAGCTGTTAAGAAATCCACTGCTCGGTAAAGGCTGGTTTGGCTTATTACTGGGCCACAGAAACCATTTCTTCAGACCCCTTCCCAGGACTCTGGCACCCAACACATTGCTGTTAAGAAACTGAGATGGTCCAAGTGCCCCCTCCCAAACCCCCCAAAATGGAGGGGCAGCAGTGCCCTCTCTAGCACAGAGCTCTCAGGCTCTAGAAGAGAGGTACCCCATTCCAGAGCATGCCTGCAGAATCCAAAACAACATCTGCCACCTTCAAGGTGTCCCCAAACAAGCAGATGTAGGACAATCTGCTATATTAATGGAATTTTCATTCCTTCCTGCCGAATTTGCACCACTGTGCATGGAGTTGATTAAATATTCATAGCACCAGTCAGAAAAGGGATAAAAGCAAACTTGGATATAGCCCAGCAGCCAAAGTAGTCATGCTGGAAGGAAAAAAACCTCTTCCTTTTAGTCTTTCTTTTGCTGATCATTTGAAAATAAAAAAATGAAATGCCCAGTAGAGTGAGGCCCTGAAACTCAGAGCATTCCCTCCTCGTTTACCCTCCCACTAGGCTTTCTCTATATTGATAAACAGAGCTTTCTGTAGTCCACTGAAAAACATTCATTTCTCACAAAGTTACTTTGATAAAAAATTGACACAAGAACATCTATTTCATGAATCTTACAGATGGAGCATGATACAGTACAATACTATGAAGATGGAGGTGTCCAGAAGTCAAACTTTAGGTAATTGAGAAACTGCAAAACAATTAATTTTAGTGTAAGGCCCTCCTTTCTTCACCAAAGGAAAATAAAGAGCCCCTCCATCATTTGGAAGCTCTTGGGGCAAGACAGCATTTGATTAGGCAAATTAAATTTAGAACTTACATGACTTGAGTAAAAATTTTATATCAGAAATCTGCCTACCTAAAGGAGATTGTCTCAACAAGAGAAAGGCAATGTGTGCAAGAGGACATGTATAAAAAATATAATTAATATTTAACAAATTTGAAAAATAACTGACCCATAGACTCGACTCTGGAGACTGTATAAAGTGGTAAGTAATAAGGACCATCTATCTTGCTGTAAAACCATGTAAGAAGGGAGAAGATCTCATGAGCACTGACAGGCTTTCCAACACAAACAGCATATGTCACATGACATGACACAGACAACACATATGGGCAGGTACAGACACAAAAAACCATGGTAACACATATACTGTTGTAATCCAGGCTGAAATGTAAGAGGTGGGTACTGATACCTGAGAGTCTCTATGTAATACAGCTGTACCTGGGAGAAGAAATAACCTCCCTTGGCACTCAGTGCTGTGTGTTGCACACTCTGAACTCTAGTATGGTATTAATTGCCCTCATTTGTCAGTGTTTAACACACAACGTGCAGAATGAAGTCATTTAGGCAATCCAGTCTAAGTAATTAGCTATTTTACATCCTTCTTATTGTAAAATAATCTGGCCCCTCTTTTTATGACTTGGGAAACCATTCAATATGAATTTAGTGATAATATATTAATAATCGTGCGGCGTTCCAAGCGGTTTCAGCGGATGATGTCATGTCCGCCAAACAGCTTATTATCGGCAGAACAAATCTGAGATGCAAATCAGTGGGAATTTCATTATGCTAAAGAAGACAGATGCTCTGCCATTCACCGAGCCTTCCACTGACAGCCTTCAATAAAACAGAAACTGAATGCAAGTTCTTACACACGACTGTCACTTCCTCGCTTTTTCCTCCGCATCAGTTGCCCCTTTCCTGTGCATGTGCTGCTGGATCACCAAACAAAGCATCCACACCCCGTGAATTCCAGCTGATTCCCACCCACAGCTCTGTGCCACAGAAAGGGAGCTCTCTGCCATAGTTTCTTTCTTACTGTTATTGCATCGTTTTCCATTCTCACCAGTTTGCTTTTTGATATCATTCTGTTCTTTTTAAAACAGCCCAGCCCCTGGAGTCACAGGGTTATAGCTAAAGCTCTCTTTTGGTTTTGGAAAAATATGTTTAGGTTTTATGGCTGCTGAGGGAAACATAGAAATGTAAAGACTTAACAAGCTACAAAGCAAGTAGAATAATTGACAGTTTTATTTTCACTATCATTATTTTTAATTAGTTCGTGTTTCCCAAAGAATTCAGAAATTCTTGACTTTCAGTGTCATATTAGGACAACACTGAATCTAAACCTGCTATTTTCTCTTCAGAGAGCAAATTTTCAGAAGACAGAAACCTGCAAGTGAAACAAGTTCAAGAACTTGAGAATATAATATTTCTCAGGTTGAAAATACTTGTGAGTACAAAGGGAACTATAAATAAATATACTCCTAGTATCCTTAAGCATATATGGAAAAAAAACACAACTTTTCTTCTTGGTTTGTTGTGTTTTTTGGTTGGTTTTTTTTTTTTTTAAAACACAGTCACGTTTAAGCTGATTTAATTTACTGCACTTGGAACTACAGAGAAAACACTGAAAAAAATAGATATTATTTTCTTTTAAAAATAAAGGTGCAAATACTTTTAAATTTAGTGACTGAAGAGTTAAATTACTAAAGCAACAAAATGTCTTGATAAAGAGAATATTCATTAAAACCTGACTGCTGCCAAATAAATCTAAGTAACAGCATCCTGAAAAAAATCTCTTCTGATCTTTTTCACTGTAAAATGAGCTTTTCCACATCCACATCTCGCTCAGAAAATTGCCTCCACAGAGGAGAATACATCCACAGCACCCTATTTCATTCTAGCAGTGACACCACAGGACAGACTAATCAGGTTACTTCTTACCTCCCCACAATTGCCTGGATCACTTTTTTCCTCTGATCTGATCTCTCCTAACCCCCAGTTCCAGCACTGAAAAGCATCTTACAGAAAGCAGCCCTTCTGTACTTAACTCCAAAGTAGTCAGACGTGAATAACGACTCAAGGCTTCTGCAGCTTCTGTCAGCTCTTCCAATGGCATTTGGCTTTGAAAGATGTCTCAATGTACTTTAAACTGGGGAAATGTCTAGGGATTGATTATTATTAGTGTGCTGTAGATGTTTTTTCCTATTCATCCTGTTTATCTTCATAACCTGAAAGACTGTGTAAAAGATTAGCTACATAAACTAATTAGCCATTACCAAATCTGCATTCCAAAGAGGGATCTGCTTCTTAATGAAAGCTGCAAGAAGCAGGTGACTTCTGCTGTCTTTGAGCATCTCATTTATACCGGGCTTTAATCTAGAACGGTCTTTTAAGTTCCCACCTCTTTCTTGCAATAAGTACATAAAATAAGGCACCCCTTGTTGGAGGGGACAGGAATGCTGATAAACACAAATTACCATGTTGAGGAAAGTTGTATCAGATTTACTGCAATAAACTGTATTTAATATGCAGAACAAATGTGTCTCCATAACTTCATGCACAGTGTTTCTATTAATACAGGCTGAGCACAAACAAGTTGTTAAGGCTTTTGGATATCACTTTTTAAATTTTTTCAGCCTTTCAAGTATCTTCTTATAATCACCCATGGACTTTCAGCTTCAACCTGTGCTTTCCTGACCCTGCACCTGGTGCCAAGATCCAGAGCTTCCAGCCCCTGTGCTGTTGGGTTCCTAACCAGCTGCAGACACACACACACACACGTGTACAGCAGACGCCTGCTCTAAGGCTGCCTTTGTTGGTCTCTGCCCTTGTGCTGAAATCAATAGCCAATCTTGATGTGAACTGAAAAGGCAGCATTTGAGTCAAACTCTTCTACACCAGATCAACAGACAGCTCTAATTAGGATTGGAAATATGCAGTTTTCTCTTTAGTGGCCAAAGTATTCTCTCAGTCTTCATAGGCAATCCTGTATGACCAAAGTTTGCACTTATGTGCATTAGGAGAATTCACATAACAAGACTGTGGCTGAAAATTAATGCAAATCAGAAAGTTTGGTATACTATTTTTTTCTTAGCAGAATGGATATATTTCAGTAGATAGACTTCAGCTGGCTTAGAAGAATAAACACACAACTGTGGAAAATATGTATTCCTGCTATGCATTTCCCAACATAATACTCAGCAATTTGTCTTCTTTGGTAAAAACTGCAAAGGCTCAGTGTATTGTAATCTCCTGTGAATTCAGCATCTGTTTATGATATTCTCAACAGGAAAAGTTGTTTCTTTTCATCATCTGCAGATGCAATTATACCAGCAAGGCCTGCAAAATGTTCAGATATGGGATGTCTAAGCCTGGTAAAAACTCTGGAATGAAATGTGCCTTCTGTCATAAAAAAAAGATCCCCTGGGTTCTTCTGTTCAGAGCCCTTTAGCCTGAGTGTAAATATCATAAGTATAATACTTTGCACCTTTGTTTCACCTTCCACCTGAGCCTCTCAATTCGCTTTGCAAACACAACTGGATTAAGTATTCCAACAGGGAAATACATTCTGCTGGATACAAAAGCAGAATAGTCCAGAGGTCACACTTACACTCTGAGCGTTGCCTGTCTGCCACTGTTTACACACTGTATCTACTGTACATACAAAACAGAAACTTAAACTTTTCAGAGCACATTTTCAAAATAATCATGTATTAGGATTTGGACCTGCTAAACACGATAAGATCTGACAGTTTGAGAGAAAGCATTAGTGAACGGTTAAGTGAGGGTTCAGAGCCACATTCCCCACAAGTAAAGAAAAAAATAGCATTGCCATACTCAGAGACTTTAGATAAATTTGTCAAAAGTAACTATATAATAAATGACACTGTCGTTGCAGATACATGAATTTGTCACAAGTTGACCACAAGACAGTAAAGTTTCTCTCTTCTAGACTGCACCAATACAAAACAACTCAAGTTGCTTCAGCCATTACTCATGAATTTAACAGAATCATTTAACTGATGATGTTGGAGGAACCTCTAGAAATCATCTAGACTTTCTTTGCTAAGTGAAGAGTTAACTAAAACAAGTTGCCAAAGACAGTGGCCATTGGGATTTTGAATATTTCCAAGGATGGAGAGTCCACAGCCTCTCAAAGCAACCTGTTCTGGCATTCAACCATCCTTTCACTAAAAACATTCTTCCTTATTTTTAAGTGGAACTTCTTGCATTTCAATTTGTGGCGAATGCCTCTGGTCCTTTCACTAGGGACAGCTAAGAGGAGTCTCTCTCAGTCTTCTTTCCCTGTCAGGGTTTTATGCACACTGACAAAAATCCCAGACTAAATAATCTCAGCTCTCTCAGAGTATCCCTCATATTTAAGATTCTCCAGTCTGCTCACTGCCCTTTGCTGGACTCACTCCAGGGTGTTCGTGCCTCTCTCATCCTGGAGAGCCCAAGACTGGATAAAGCACTCCAGATATAGTGTCTCTGGGGCTGAATAGAGTTAAAGATACACCTACCTCAGTGTGTTGGATATGATTTTCCCAATGTAAGAACAGAAGGCTGTTGGAGTTTCTTTACCACACAGTCATGTTGCCAGTTCATATCCAATTTGCTGCCCACCAGGAGCCTCCAGGCCCTGTTCTGCCAAGCTGCTTTTTGCTGGATACCACACTGCCTGTCCAGGTGTAGGGAGTTATTCTTCACCAGGTGCAGAGAGTTATTCCTCACCAGCTGCAGGGGGTTATTCCTCACAAGGTGCAGGACTTTGCAGTTCCCCCTGTTGACCTCAGGATCCCATTTTTTCAACCTCTTGAGATCCCTCTGAATGACAGCACAGCCCTTTGATGACCCTGTCACTCCTTCCAATTTGGTGTCTGCAATGTTGCTGGGCTCACTGTGGCCCATCAACCAGGTCATTAATGAAGGTGTTTAGCAGTATTGGTCTAATATTGATCCCTGGTGTAGACGAGCAGACACGTAGTGTTTTCCTGCAGCTGAAGCAATTTATTTCTGTCTGAGCCTTAGTCCCACTTCATTAAGTGCCCAAAGATGATGCTTTGCAGTATTTACACAATCACCAAATTACTAGCTCTGCAACTTCCTTTAGGATCAGCAACCTAATCTGTGCAGATAGGTTTTAAAATATCACTGACCCCTATCTGCATCTTTTGGCAACCAAAAACTTGGCAAAAATCTAACAGGAATTTTGTTCTAAATGTAGCTCCAGCTCCTAAAAGGTCTGTCACATTTGAAATTCTAATTTGTCAATGAGCAAATAGTTATCACTGTCCTCTTAGAGGTGACAAATGGAAGCAATAAGAATCTGGGCAGAGTTTCACAAAAAGATTATAGCAGAGCCAAGGGCTGAACCTAATCACATTGATTTAAGTATCATTCTTCAAAGAATTAAGTTGTGGTAGAATGGTTGAAGATGTATGAAAATTATGCAGAGGAGCATGCATATCCATTCTTGTAACAAATAACACACAAGTTGATTTTGATTAATATTAAGTTTATTTGCTGCTAATTTTCTCCAGCTCTGCCCTTTTGCTTCATTCTGGTTCACAAGTCTACTACAACTCAGAGCAGGACAGTGACAGAAAGAGCAACCAGAGGAAGGTGGGCAGCAAAGCAAGAGACATTTGCTTTGTTTTTCACTGCTGGTGCTGAGTTGATGTGGTTCCAGCTAGGAAGTCCAGGCCAAACAAGATATCTGAGAGTACAAAAAGGGCAAGTAACTCAAGAACAGACTTTAAAGTGAACTGGTGGAAACTCTTGTGTGCAAGACGGACAACTGTTGCACACCTCCAGACTCTGCAACCTGAGTAGAGCCTAAGATAGTTTTTTCTATCACTAATTAAAACTATCCAAAGTTCTACTGTCAGTTTTCAGTGGGATGATTCTGTAAAGATGAGTAAGTGTAAAGTTACAGGAAGCAGTGTGGCTTCTGATCAGCTGGCAGATAGTTACTCTCAGAGAGAGATGATTTACTGGAGAAGACCTCATCTCATTTCTTGCCATGCACTAGTGGTCAAATTAGCTAACCAGCTGTATAAAGAAATTAAATTTTACTATACGTAGTAAAGGTTAAGGCTTAAGTAACCATTTATTGCAAAGGAATAAATGAGTCAGGGCCAATAACTGATCCAGAATGCCCAAGTAAATATAGAGCCATCCAGACAGCAGTAGTAAAGTTCAAAACAGACAAAAATACCACCATCACTTCTTAGCCCACATCAATGGTTTCCCACCTGCAGCCCAGGGAAAATTCACAATGAGGGAAAGTTCATGGATAATATCTAGAGAGACTGAGAAATGTGATGTCACAGTTGCCACACCTCATTTCCCTCTGCAAATGTTCGTTCTTCCACTGGAAACATACACGGGTCTGCACGTGGAAAAGATTTAAAAACAGTACCCACTCAGTTTCCACTCAGGAGAGCCAGAACGATTTATTGATTAGAAAGAGAGCTTATGAAATGGAGAAAAATATTGAAATGCCTTCTCTGTCATGCACTTCCATGATCCTTAGGAAATCAATCACTCTATTCCTGAGTCTCTACCTGCAAAACAGGGCATGCACATCCCTCTCTCTTCAGATCCTTGTGAGAATGTACACCTCAAATGGACTATTGTCAATCGGTGCCACTAGATGGAGGAACAGCTGTCAATTGAATTATTTCAGAAACATTCACAAAAGGAGCTCCTTGTAATTATCAGTGGATTTATTGGATTTGCTACACTGTGGAAGAAGGAATATTAGAAGCAGCATCTAATCAACTGTTTAGTCATTTATGAGACAGCTATGAATAAATGAAAGGGTTTTGTGAAAAAAATATGGGGAAAAAAAGCCAGAAGAATCCCTCAACTGTCATATATGAGATTAATCACAGGATAAAATCAGTAGCTCTGCACTCCACTGCTCAAACTATTTATTAAACCAAAGAGCCTACAGGAAGCAAGAGAAAATCAATCAGTAGCTTAAAATTGTTTGGGAAATGCTCAGTCACAGCATAGAAGAATTTCATTTTGCACTTGAAGAAAGTACTTACATAGAAATTTGTTGCTTCACTGTTTCTACATACTACAGTATGATAATAAAATGCATCCCATAGCTATTTATAAGTTCAAAGACAGTCAAAGCTTCCAGTATTTAAACTGTACTCCATGGCCATTTCTGGGATACTATGTATTCCCTCCTCTAGTAGAAATGTTGATGCACAAAGTGTTAAAATATCTACCCTGTTTTGTGGATTCATCTCTCAGTAAGGAAATAAGAGCTAAAAAGGGGTATAAACAGCAAGATGTTGCCAGTGGAATTATTACAGCTTGTAAAATCAAGGATTCTGTCCCAGATGTCCAAGGAGAAACATACATCTACCAAGTGCATAATAATTGAAAACAAAAATAACATTGAAAAATAAGAAATCAAGCCTGAAGAAGTAACATAAGGTACAAATGATTTGCAATGCACTACAAAAAATGCTGCGTATTCTGAGAGCTCTGGCCAATGTAGATGCTTCAAAAACACCACTAGTCATTAAGTCATTCCAGGCTGCTAAAGACTTAAATATTTGTCTTAATCTCTGTGCAAGACCTCCTTGCTTCTTAGCTATGCTGTGAAGTCAGAAATGTAAGAAAAGTCAGTCTGCGTATGAACAGGGCCCTCTGGATTCCAGGGAAGGTGTCAGATAGTGCAGGATAGACCATTAAAAGTACAATTTGCACAATTTACAGTGCCCAGGTAGAATGACTTCCAGTACCAGGACTCGTATGCTGAAACAGTTAATGCTGTCTTTGTCAGGGTCAAGACAGATCTGGTAAGGGTATGCAAAGCTAAATATTTGTGAAGCATTCAAATACTGTGGTGATAACCACAAGTAACAGAAAGGACATAAAAAATATAACCTCACTCATAAAACATCTTTAGCAGCAATAAAATTCTCACTAGTGATTACCTTGATTTACTCAAACAAAAATATGTGAGTGATAATACATAAAACACACAAAATTAAAGACATCATTCAAATCTGTGAAATAAAGTATTGCAATAAATCATACTTAGTCAGCACCTTTTATCTAAAGCCTTCTGTAGCAATCTTACTTGCCCTTTTGCTTGGTGGCCACATTTCCGGACTGAAATCATATTGGGTCTTCTGTAGTGAAGCTTTCCTGAGGTTTATATTTGAAAACAGTGTGCCCCATCACTGATAAACTTCTCAGGAAACGGTCTCTGCATCTTGGGCAAAGCTATTACATTCCAGTTCTATTTTAAATCATATAATATAGGTTACCTTCAGTAGGACGACAAGTCTTGGAGTAACATGATTTTCTCAGTAGAAAAACAGGAAGAATATAAAAAGACCTATAAAAGCAGAAGGTAATAAACAATCCATTGCTTCATGAAGCATCTGAATACAACTTTGTCATTTCCAAGGGGATGGTGCAACCTGTTATCATTAGGTTGGTAGCTCATTTTGCCTGCCAAAGCATGACTGCTTTTCACATTACACATGCAAATGGCAACACACACCTAAAAGCTGCATATATGGTCAATTAACACTCACATTCAAACCAACAGAAACATTTGCCTGTACATTTTTCTCTATATTCTTGAAATTTTAATGTCAAATTAAATGGTAACTCAAAAGCTTCTCTGACTTACAGCTTTCAAAGGAATAAGATTGAAAAGTCTTCTAATAAATTGGTACAAATTGTTAGAGTGTCTATCCACGTAGTTTCAGTTGTATTGTAATGCAATCCACAACCCAAATTGCATTTCAGTAATTAACACAGCAGCTCCTTCATAATGGGCTTAGCAAATGGGCTAGCACCTTTGCTAGGAAAAATACATGAAAAATTAAAGAAACACTATTTTCTTATAAGTTTATTCAAAAAGTATCTATATCCAACTTTCAAAATAACTATATTTAGAAGAGTTCTGCATAGCCTGGTTTTGTGAACAATAATAATCCTGCAAGTCTTCAAGGAAAGATCATATGCCCAAAATATTCAACTTCACCAAAATTTCAGTCTCATACAGGTTGGACAATGACAAATACTCAAAAATTCTGTAAAAGGGTTTAAAAAAAAAAAACAACTTCCTTGGAAATGGGAAAAAAATTGGTCTTTTTTAAATTAAGAGTCCATGTGTTCATATGCAAACAGTTGTACCTAGGCTGGGCCCTACTTACCCTCTAAATACAGGTTTGCTCAGCACCGGATTAGGAAAGGAAAAAATACAAAGCTCTGTAGAAATTTGCATTATGCATTTCAGTGAGCAAATTGTTTCATAGTTTCTAAGTAGATAAATTCAAGGAGATATTAATAGCATAGAAGGCCAAGGAGAATGAGTTTCTGGCAGTAAATTATAAATTTCATCAAGCACACCCTAGCACATCTCTTAGCTTTTGGCAACATCATCAACCATTTCTTATCCTGTTAGATATCTTTCTCCTCTTCCCTGTATTTTGTCCCAAGACTTAATAAGGTGACATCCATACCAAAAGTGTCTGAGCACAGACAGCACCGGAACAATTCCAATGTCTGTGGCATGATATGTGAGTTATATCCACAGAGTTAAATTTCTTTGCTTGGCAAACTCTGTCCTCCTTCATGTTTTATCACCTTTACCTTATGAAACTTGGGGATGATTAACAGAGCTCTGCAGAGGCTAATGCTTAATGGATTTAACAGAAGGGTTTGAAGAAATGTCCACAATGCCTGAGGCTTAAGTCCTGACACAGAAATGCATACGCATACATATGCTTTCAGTTTCACCACATCAAATGTAATACAGGATATTTTCTCCTTGTAACAATGCTTCCAGCAAAGTTCAGCTCAGGAAACCCAAAACAGAATATGTAAAGATCCCTTACTCAGCCAGCCTTCCTCTATCAGCTTTTCAAAAAAAACCCATTTTTAGCTCTGGTAATATATCTCAGGGCTTAGGTAGAGCTGCATTCATCCAACCACGAAATAAAGAGAGCCAATACCACATCCTGAAAGAAACAAATCACACAGAAGCTGAGTATTGACATCACATTTGCAATCCTTCAGTAGACTGAAATATGTTTACATGAGAATCCATTCAAAAATTCTGAATAAGAAGCCTGCAACTGAGAATGAAGAATTGTTCACTTGCGATTTGCCAAGGACAGACTGAATGCTCAACCCATCTCTAGCACCATTTATGAAGTAGTTTATGATTCATTATTTACATCAAATACTCACTGAAGGAAAAGGTTTACACTCCGAGCTGTTAACCTTTCAGGCACGCTTTCTTTCTCTTTGAGATTTATTTTACCTCAATGGTTATGTAGATGACACACTAAGTCAGAAGATTATCCAAAATTTGCAGCCCAACATTGAAAAATAAACAGTTCTAGGTTATGCTTCATTATGGGTTTCAAACAAGGATGCACACATGGGCCAGTGCCTGTACCACTAATATTAGCAAGAAGAGCATGATGTTGAGGAGAAGTGACAGAGCCTGGCTGCTTCAGGTACACAGGAGCTGGGTAGTTTCATGTGAACAGTAAGAAAATTCAGTGAGCATGGATCTGCCACAGCATTTCTGCAATGACTTACACCAAGTGATGTGCGCCAGCACAAAGAATTTATGGTCTAAATCAACTACAACACAAGAAGAGATGAAAACCAAGAGCTGGAAGCATGTGGTCATTTTTCTTTTCAGAATCTTATGTGTGAAAAAATCAAATTGATGTAGACATCACTACTCCAAGGGCTACTTGAAAACAGTGAGTCTGGAGACATTATTCTCATACAAGCAACAGAACTTAATTTCTTAGTTCAATGATTCCGTAAGGTATTAAGAATTCTCCAGAAGCGTGAAAATGAGGATGATCGTTATCTCCTAGGAGACAATAATCTTCAGTATTATCATCCTTCTGAACATATTCTGTAACTCTGTAGGGTTCCATTATTTTAGAGGATGAATTCAGAGTTTACCTGCACTTTTGAATGTTTCTGATGGGTGGATAACAAGTAAAGTTTAAATGTACCTTTTGAAAGGACTATATAGTGAAATAATTGAAATATCAATTACAATTATTTCTTCTTTATAGTCTTCTGACAAAACATAGAAACAATGTATATTTCTTCAGAAACCTAATTTCCACAACCTGATTTCATGCTTTAGTCTTCAGAGCAGTACCATTCATCAACTCCATCACAAATCATGAAAGAATTTTACTTTTCAAAACAAAGGCACACATCCAAAACTCCCAACAGAAATCTAAAGGTCAGGCATTTACATTTTCACCAGTTAGTACCTTGCCAGCAAAAAGCCCCATTGTCTATTCAGCACATTCCTCATTATTCCGACATTTTTTACCCTTTAGAAAGCAGGGGTGATATACCCTCTTTAAATGGGAATATCAGTGGAAAGCAGGTATTAAACAGAATAATTTTCTCCTTATACTGAAACAAATATTTATAATTTTTGAAATTATTGTCTTGTATAACACAGAATGTAACGTTTCTTTCCTCTGGAAATGCCCTAATGAGTCACTGTCTTCTCAGAACAAGAGAACTGGTGATATCTATCAATCTTGAAATGTGTCAGAGACTTTTGTTTCTTTGACCCAGGCTAATCTTAAATCCTCAGTTTAATGCTGGAGAATATCCTTCCAAAAATTAATCAAAGTGACAGACATGGAAAGAGGCACTGATGGAACAGTGACATTACCACCTGCAATTAGAGAGAGCGTTTTTGGAGGCCACTGCCTGTTCCTGAGGAACTTCTTCCTGCTCTGGACCAAAAGAACCCTGACCAGAACAGGAGGGAGAGGAAGAAGAGGGGCAACCCTGACATCCCAATGGGGGTTCCCATCTCCCTGTGCTGAACAGACTTGCTTTCCGCATTCGAGTTCAATAAGAGGGATGGGGCTTCATACTCTTCCTTTTCAGATAACTAATTATTCACTTTATCAGTTTGTTTTCATATTCCCAGCTCATTCACATTCCTCCAGGACTGCTTTTCCCTGAGTCAGGGCTCAGTGTGCTGCCATAAATGTTTTCAAGATTATCACACAGTACATGCTTTATATGACATATTGGAGATTAAATACTCCCACTATTTGGAAGAAAGTCATCTGACAGATGGCATCTCCAGAACAAGAACCTTGAACAACTTCATAAACACTGTCCCTCAGTTCCTATCCAGGTACTGAATGACTCACAGGCACCAAGGGTGGCTGTGCTCCCTCACCTTGGGTCTTCTATTTAAATATAAAACTTCTTCACTTAAAAGGAAATAAAGATTAAATTCAGGATAAGGAAATAGAATCATATTATAATTTAGTTCGGAATAGTCCTCTGGAGATCATCTGATGAAACCACTTAGCCCCATCAAAGCAGGTATTTGGATTTATGTAATACAAAAAGAATCTGTAAATCTACAGAAGATAATCTTATACAGAGTCCCATACTGTAATATCCTTCATAGCACATAGAAAGTAATTGAACTTAGAGCAAGTGCGAACAGAATTGACAACCTTTGTTCTTTTGATATCCAGTGACAGATCTAATCATGGGCTTTAGGTGAGAAATGCATTCAGACTCCTGGGACAAGCATTAACAACAGCCCTCCTAAATATGAATTATTACCTGTCTCTCATGGGGTCTAAGCCCCATGTACCCCACAGGCAGAGGGAATGAACAGTTACAATAAAAGAACAAGTATTTTACTTTGTCTTCCTTCTCACAGTAGGCAAGGAGGAAGCTTTCTCATTCAGTGGCACCACAGCACAGCTAAAGGCACTAAGAATTTGTGTCATCCCACTCTTCCACACGCAGACAGCAGCAGCCAAGTGCAAAAGATGTTTAATTAAAACCCTCCAAGTTGGTTTAAGTTTGGAGTGCTTCCACTGAAATACATTCTTTCTCATAAAAAGAAAATTCTAATCAGCCAGTATTGTGGGACCCACTGACAAGAGGATCAACGGGTTTCTGATGCTGCCTGCAGATTTTATCAGTACTCTATTGAAAAATACTATTTAAAAATTGTTTTTATTACAGCAGTGGAGCAAAGTCAAAATCAAATCAATGGGCAGGCTGGTTTTGAAAAATCCATGACTCCATCATTTACTGAGACATTATTTCTATAGCTAAGAATATACCCTGCCATGTTTTTAATTAAATGTGAACCCAATAAACATAATGGAAAGATTCAGTGCTAGGTACGGTCAGGTACAGATAATCTATTCCCTCCATTTCAAATAAATTAAATCAGGTTCAAAACAGAGATTAGGACCAGAGTATAGCATTCAAGCTAACCACAAATAGCTTTGGCCATTGGTACCTACAAACCATCAGCAATATTCATAAAATGGTTATAAACACTTGCAGAGGGAACCCTGTAGAAAGCAGCACCCTGGCAGAGCTGTCTGGGCCACCTCCTCAGCTGCATTTTCTGTGGATATGTGCCAAGTACAACACTTTGAAGAAGATGAAACTCCTCACATGCATCTGGGGACCAAAGCTCTCTCGGAGGCAAAGCAGATTTAATAAGTCCTTTGAAGAAATCTCTTGAGGAAGTTAGAGGAGCCACTAGCATCTTACAAGTAGCACATCCAGTGACTCAAATCCAGCCCCACGCTGAGGTGCCCTTTAGGTCCTCCATTTAACACAAAGCCTGAGTCACAGTATTAGCAGGCAGATCATGGTTACAGAAGGTGGGCTTACACAGGACAAGAGAAACTGATTATTTGTGCTCCAAGTGCTTGCACCTGGAGTGGTCCCAACTCAGCTCCTCCAGGAAGGGTGTACAGAAGACAGGGCTGCAGCTGTTCCCAGAGTGACAAAATGGTCTGGGGACAGTGCACAGTTGTCTTTCAGGGTGACTCCTGGACACAGAGGCTGCTCAGACCTTTGAGCACCTTCAACTGTTTTATCAACATTTCAACTCCACTCTGGCTTTTATATGAATGTCAAAGTCCATCTCCAGTTTCCAAGAGGACAATATAGGATGGGAAGCACTTCAAATTGGTTTAAAAGACACTGCAACAACAGCACAAGTACATTTACCTGGCAAGGATATATCCAACACCTGGGAACTATTAGCTCCAAGAAAGGCATATTTAGATAGAAATGAGGCACCTGGGCTTCCAGGTGTAGCAGAGTCACAGGAGACATCCCATCACACACATCTTCTAGAAAGAGAATCCTGAATTTATAAGATATGTCAGGCCACACAATCTGGTGTGTCAAGGCATCTGACTAGTTTCAGAAAGTGCATAAACGTAGATAGGAGGAAAAAAAAAAAAAAAGGCAAAAAATCTCTACATTTTAATATATTCTTTTTCTCCAAAATTAACTTTTATCTTTGTCAATAAATTGTCCTTTAGGGGGAAGGGGTGAGGGAAGGCGGGGAGTTTCTAGAGTAGATTTTAAAACTTCAGTTTTTGGCATTCTCCCTGGGGTTTTTTTCAGCTGCTGGATACCATCATGAACAGCTGCTCCCAGCCACAGCACACTTACTGCTGCCAGACTGCATGCTGAGAGCTGGAAATCTACTGTAAGAGGAGGATTGTAGAGTCTAAACCTCCACAGACTACTTTCAGGGTTGATTCAGAACTCTAGAGGGTAGTAATTTAATTCCAGTTTTTACTGTGCAGCTTTTGTCTGTTTGGTGTTTTACACATGCAGTGGGTAAAATGACAGGGCAGCACTAATCTTGCAAAATTTTGCAAGTACTGTGGCTTTTCAGCTGAAGTATTCATACCTATTTACACCCCTGTGTGTGTACACGTAGGAATATGTGTGATGGGTAATGTGATTAATTGCAAATGAGTGCATGTTGGTGAAATATGACCATCCAATAGCTGAAGTTTTAGTACTCTAATAGTCATGTTTCTGCACTTAGTGAATTTTCTTCCTAACTGGTCTTTTTAAAAGATTCCACTCTACAAAAATTGTCTCACTTTGCTGAGTCGTTTCACTAATTTAAGCAGTGTAAGAAGTTCATTATATGAGGCAGTACACAAATGTTTAAAAGCTTAATTCTCTAGATTGTGACTTTTGACAGGCTATTTATGTAAGTTCAGCTAATGTATCCCTACAGAGGAATGTTATGCCTCAGAATAGAAAGCCTTTTACAGCAGCTGGAGACATATTTTCTAACCATGTGCAGCGCATGGAGATGCAAAACTATAAGATTACTGCAGGTGATATTCATGCAATGTAGTTCTGGAGTTCCAGACAATCAGTTTTCGCTGTTTACTATCAATTTGAACTTGTTATCTCAAAGTGGAAGTTCAGGTTCATAGGTAGCCCAGAAACTCCCAAAGCCTGGGCACAAAATGGTTTGGTGCTTTAGGAAATCAGAGCAAAGCTTCTGTTGAAAATGAGCTGATAGGAGAACCTGCAGAGGCACCTTTAACCATTACCATGTTCAGCTGAACAGACACCTGAAAAGGTCCTGATGGAGCACAGCTTCATATAGTTGCCTTTGTCTCATAAGACTGTCAAACCCAGGAGATCTACCTCCCCGAAGACACAGCAATAGAATTAAAAATAACATGAGGAAGACTAAAAGAGACAGTACATGGAGTAGGAGACAAAATATAAATTGCACAAGCATATGTCAATTGTCTGTGCATTTTAATAGAATTATTACTTATCAAAAATACAGTATTACAAAACATCATAAAGGGGAAACAGAGGCAGATCCCTCTGCCATGATTAATTACTTATAACACAGCTACAATTGTCAGCCCTTCCTTGCTGTAGGTTCCTGATTGCTCCCATGTATTCCCAGTTCTCTGTGCTACAAGTTCTGTGGCAGACTCCTTGGAAGGCTTAGGCTGTCAAATTCCATGGGAGAACTATTTTTTATCCCCTGAGACTTTAATCAGAAACATGGAGAGCAGCCCTGCAGAGAAGGACTTGGGAGTGCCAGAAATTCTTTCCTGTGAGGGTAGTGAGGCCCTGGCACAGGTTGCCCAGAGAAGCTGTGGATGCTCCACCCCTGCAAGTGTTCAAGGCCAGATTGGATGTGGCCCTGGGTAACCTGACCTAGTGGGTGACAGCCCTGTCCACGGCAGGGGAGTCAGAACTGGGTGATCCTTAAGGTTCCTTCCAACACAAACCATTTTATGAAACATGCTAAAAAAAAATAAAGTCTGTGTTACAGATATGTGAGTATATGAGAAGAGAAACTTTCAGTGTATGGTATATGCTTGTTATCTCACTTCATCATGTCAAGCACATTTGGCATGACATACTTCATGAGGGCTGATGGTCTCATCAGTCTCGTCCTCACTTCTTACTTCTGACATTTTCCATTATGTCTGTTGTCTCTTCTTCTGTCTGACCTCAGCACTTCTCACAACAGCTCACTCTATTCTCCTGCAACCAGTAGCTATAGACAAGTGTACCCTGATGGTACTTGGAATGGGGAGATATGGTGAAACTGATAATAGGATTGTGGATTTCACCGACAAATTGGTTTTGGGGTTTTTTTTAAACCTGTGCTAAGAACAACTAAAAAGGAGTATTTTACTATGCAGGTGCTCTGACTTGCTGCAGCTGTGCACGGTGACTGGGGCTACCTCCAGGCTCTCCCAGTTCTAAATATTCAAAATGTTTCATTATCATATTTCCCCATCATTCATACAATACAATTAGAAGTTTCATTTGCCAGTGGGAACCAAGCTCAGTCTAAGGTTGGAAATATCAATCAGCCATGGTTTTGTGCTGACTGAATACAAACTTTCGGCTGCCTTGCAACATTTATTGTTCATGAATTCTCAGTGCTTCCACTAATTCAGGAACTCAACCGATGAAAACAGAGGAGGAGGAGGACTTATTTTGCTAAATGTAATTCCTGCTTATGGGATTTAGTGAGTACCCCTTATAGCTGGAGGAGGTAGTGGGATTGGGAGCATTTAATGTCTTACAGTGTCAAGCCACAACCACTGTCTAAATGCCACCAGGTTAATGCTCTGAGGGCAGATAGCAGGGCTAGCCTGTGTCACATCCCTAATTACAGACTGTTATATTTAGAAATTAAATGTATGAGATTTAGCCTTTATACATGTCAAAACAGATTGTTATATTTATATCTTAGACAAGCTCTTATCTCGATACGTGTCACATGTAACCTCAACTAGAATCCAGGATATAGCTTGGTTTTGTAATTGCATTACTGAGACTTTAATAAAAGTAGAGAGGATATGCAAAGCTATCTCTTCCTGCTGTGAGCTACCAACAGTTTGGTCTTAGGAAATACTTACAGAACACACTGTATTCATGTTCTCAGGGGTCTGTAATCGAGCACTATCAGCATGGATGGGCAGCAGTAATATGCAATTTTAGACTGATTTTCTAGCCATTTTGATAATTTCTAGTTGATAATGTCACTGCTGCAGTACAAAAGGTAATAGTTGTTCTGGATTTCTCCAAGCAAAAAATGGTATTATTTTTCTATAGTTTATTTTACAGCATAAATTCCCAGCACCCAAGATGAGGCAAAGAACCTCTATGATTCTTGTTGTTCTTCACTCCTATTTCAATAATTTTATATATGAAAGAAGCAAAGGATTACAGACAAAACTATTGCAATAAGTACAACCTTATCTTAGAATTCACATTTATAGCTGAAACAAGTTTTTAAAAAATGAACTATGGAAAAATATTTTCTCTTTAAAGTGGTGTGGGACAGCTGTGTTTATTTATTACCCTTTGTGCCACATTCCCTGATTTCATTCTATTTGTCTTTCACATTTGCATCCTCTTAGTGAGGATGTTGCTATACAGCCTCTGGTCTTCACAATTCTGAAAATTTTTAGGAAGTTAATACTTTATAGGAAGTGTTCCCTCACATCCACTCACCCATCAGGACCCCAGGTAGGAAAGCATCCAACCCTCAGAAGCTGTTCTGCTCTACTACAGAGTTGACAACTGCATTGCAAAGATTCCCTGTTGAGTGCTGAACCTTGCCATAAAATTCAGAAATTCCTTTACATCCCTCTAGTCCTGCTGTTTTTATTCCACCTGCTGCCAACATTAGGTAGTTTTTACAAAATGAACAATTGAGAAAGGAGATATAAGGGGTTTTTTTCCCTTTGGAATTCATCCCTGGAAGCAGCAAGACAAACAAAGAAAAAATAGATGTGTCTAATGCAGCAAATGGTGAAGAAGCTTCATTAAACAAATCTAACACAACAAAAAGTCCTTTTGATTGAATGTATATAAGTAGGTTTTAAACATCCATATTTCTTTTCACTGAGAGGGATTGACTGGTGTGATTGAGTTGCATACAACTTCAATAAACATCAAATGCACATAGATTTGTTTTCGGGAAAAATATAGCATATACGAGAATGATTAGCATCCCCAGAGTTGGGTGATAGTCTTCTGTGAAAAATATTTGCAGGTACCAGTTCCAGATGTTCGGTTACTGGTCTCCTGAGTTATGCCTTTTTCTGTTACCTCTGTAACTAGAAGATTTGGACTTAGTAAAACATTCCATTGGATGCAAAGTTAACTACTTTCATAATTTTCCATGGCATTGGTAGTCACTTCAGTTGTGACTCAAAGAAACAAGAATTTTTTCACTGTGATTCTTCCAGTCAGCCAATGAACCAAAGACAACTCCTGACACGCCAGAAGAACATTTACAAGGGTATTCCCACATAAATTACACTGTTGCTGGTGCTAATTGAGCAGAGGACCCAGCAGTTCTCCTGCTAAATCTATGTTTGGACACTGCTTTGCTCAGATCATCTTGTAAAATGATCACTATTCTGGATCACTCGCGTATCTTTTTCTAAATAATGATATTAAATCAATACATGAACACGGTAGGAGAAATGTCAACACTGGACAACAGCTACTGCAGGAGGACATGTGTCCCTAAGAAGCCACAGCTGCGCCTTATTGGTCCACAGTGTAATTGTAACTCAGCAGTTTCATTATAGAATAGTTCACATCCTGTTTTGCAAAAGGCACCCATAGTTTGTAGGTATGATATTCAGTATAACAAACAGAATAGAGGGCTATACACATGAGGACAAATCTTCTGATAGTCAAAAAGTGAAACAGCAATATGTCATTTTAGTTCTGTAGCACCATTTCTGACTCACTGAACATGCAATTCTCAAAAGATGAATTTCAAGTGTTGATATATTTATTGTAAAGTAAAATTAAGGGTAAAAAACTATCCTAGATTACTATTTTATAGATTATTTCTTAGAAGAGTTGAAGAAATCATACTTGAAACAGTGATTATGTGAAATTCAGGGATTGCATACAATAAAACACCACTGTGATAACAGGTGCTCTGCTGTCTTTCGGGATGCACTATACGGAGAGAGAGAGGTAGCAGCACAGAAAGAGGAAGGCAAGCAAAGAATCCTGAGGACACCAAAGGCAGGCGCAAACTGAAAACTCAAGAAATGCTCTCTGCACAACATCACACCTGACCTGAAGTGTGAATTCAGGAGAGGAAAGGTAGCAGTTTCCCAGAATAAAACTTGCCCCTCCAGATCAGTTGAGATCCTTTCCCCAGGCTGCTGAAATCCCTGCCTCTGGGAGTATTCAGCACCACCAGCTCCCACTGGAAAAGTGGAGCACTGACATGAACAGCAGGATGGTTTTGGGGATGTATCTCCTGAGGAAGGGGTAGGGAGCAATTCAGTCCCTCAATCAGAGCTTGATTTTCTCTGAGCTGAGAGGTCAGGTATTCAGCAAACATGCTGCTCTCACTTAAGACCAGCACTAGAGCACTTCACAAGCAGAACAATACAAATTTGACAAAACAATTTTTTAATTTAATAAAAATATATCTATATATATCTTAGAGGATATTCCCAGTGAGATACAAGTGATATACAAAGAAAAAGAAAAACTTTTTACATCTCTTACATATGAGGTCAACTGAGGTGAGCACAAGGCATGCTATAACCTCAAAAGCTAGAAACTACTAAAAATTACTGTATCACATGGTATCACACAGCCCAGAAATTTAAAGCCACTTTCTTAATGGTACAAAAAGTCTTACTGCAAAACCTTGTAATGAAAGTCCTTCTTCTCCTAGGTCCCACAATATTTGTAACAATTTAAAATGTCATCTATAATTTGCTGATTTGGTGATATCTGCAATACTTCTCATTAGACTTAAATGGCTAACTTGAAATAGTTATAAACAAGTCACACTTGGTAATTGAAATTCTAAATTAGGCAGCTACGAGACAAACAAAACCCTGTCCTTTGCTCTTGATCCTTCTCTTGTGCACAGAAAACCAATTGTGCACATTGCCTTTGATTCACAAATAAACAAGGAAAATTCAGACTGAAATTTTAAAATGCAACCACTTGCTGTATTCACTGTGTGTGTCTCTTGTTTACATTTACTGTCAAAAAGCTTATATTCCCACAGAAGGCAATGCCTCATTTTAATTAACAATTGATTCCCTCTCAGCTATCTGCTATGTTATGTATTTCATAGCATACAGCTGTCTGTATGTATGAAATGTGCATATTTTTGCATTTGCAAGCAGATCTTTAAGAGAGTTTCTAAAAACTCACAGCCTCTGGCATCATCAGGATTACTTACAGAATACAAAATATATATTTAAAAGCCTATATAGGGGGAAATAATTCACAGTTAATAACATTGTTGAGTTCTTACTCTTGAAAGGTAAAATCTAAACTATATTGTCACAGACAATAGAGAAAAAAAAGGTCAGCATTTGACAAAAATGCCAACACCAAAAGAAAATACTTTGGAGAAAATAGCACCAGCCTCAGCAGGGACATGAGGAGTTAGTGCTCTACTTGTCAGAGAACAAGGGCATGAGAAAGAGACGGGGGTTTTTTCCAACACTTTCAGGAAAGCACAGTAACATTTGAAAGGAGATTGTCTTTCTTGGATTAAAGTATAAGAATAAATTCTTGGTCTACCACAGTGAAACTCTCTTCAGCCACTGGCACTGTTAAACTTGTTCTATTAATGAAATGAGGCAAAATGTGTGTAAAAACTCAAGTGTAGCTGATGAGAGGACAGTGCAATTCAGAAAGGAGTGGATGAAAATAGCCCTGAGTTATCCTTCCACTTCACTGACCGTGAATCAGCTGCTTGAATTTTTTTGGCTGCCAGTGATTCCATGGGCACTTCATGCGAAGGTGTGAGCAGGAGGGGGAAAACCAAAATCCTGGCCTTGCTGTGGACACTCTTAGTTCAGGTTTTGGATCAAGCACAGCTTGTCAGGGTTTCAAACAGGACAGCAACCCTGTGGCCCGAGTAACCCTCCCCCTTACAGGACAGCACTGGTATTTTCTGATCCTGCCAGGTGGTTTTCATCATTATTGGTAATTCTTCCTTACCTTGCCCATGCAGTAGCTCCCCCATGCCAATACCACAGGTTGCCTCACTCTTGGAAATCCTCATTCTCTCATCCTTG
Organism: Formicarius rufipectus; assembly: GCA_013399695.1. NCBI lineage: Eukaryota > Metazoa > Chordata > Aves > Passeriformes > Formicariidae > Formicarius > Formicarius rufipectus. The sequence goes on along the minus strand of VXAU01004203.1, from coordinate 3,386,282 downwards.
CGGGATGCTCTCTGGCACTCATCTCCTGGGACAACACACGTTTCTCAGTTCACTTTCCCACTTATGAACGTCTCTCAACAGGAAAGCACCGTTCGATTCACTCTCTTCATGAATATGCAACTTCAATTAGTTAATAAGCATGTTTCTTGGAGCCTGAGATTTTGGCAGCTGCTCTGGTGTGTTATCCTACCTCAGTAACTCCCCTGTAGTAAACTTTGAGTTGAAGCACATGTCACTGGGCCTCTCACTGCTATCACCATCTGTGACAGCTTCCTTTATTCTTCAATTATGCTTGTGCTAGCTGGGCTGAAAAAAAGTCTTCCAGTCTTTGCCAGTCTAAGCATATGCCTGTGTATTTATTCAAGTAATTTTTAACAATCTGAGTTGACAATGCCATCTTTCATATCATTTCACTGGGGTTTTGCTAATATGAAGTGTCTGAAGCTTAATGGGAAAGACTGAAGTTGGGATCAAGACTTCCTTATTTATGAGATTTTCATAGCAAAATGGAGCATCAGTGAATACAAAATTCAGAGTGCTGACTGATAGACTGATTTCAGATAATCACTAGAAAAACCGTCTAAAGCCATTCTCTATTCCAAAATCCACCAGGACACAATATAGTGAATAACTGCTGGTCTACAACAACAAATAGTTTTTTTGTGTGCTGGCTCAGTTGCTCTCCTCAATGAGTAGAAAACAAAGTGCAGATATGTACAGGTATATATATTTCAGACTCCACAACTTATGCTCTAAACCCACACCCAGGTGCCAGAACTCCCTGTGCCCAGCCCCGTGTGTTTGTGAGCCCCATCCCAGCCTGTTCCTCAGCACAAGTGGCACACGTGAGTGAGCTCCTGCACCCCTTTCCCTCAGATATGAGCCTGCTAATTCTCTGGCAATAAGCACATTTACTGAGGCTGTCTGCAAGTAATTCAGAAAGTGGTTAACTCATCCCTGCTCTTTCACTCGATCAGGATTGATTTTCATGTCCAAGAACAGTCCGTGGTAAATGAATGTGTTCCAGTGGAAGGGCTCACAAGCAGCACACAGCCATGCACCACATGAATAAGAAAGCTTTCCTTTTTTTTTAGAACCTCTGAGGAGAAATATTTCTGACAATAGCTGTCATTCTATTGTCAGACAACCTAACTTCCACAGTTTTAGGTTACTATGCCCCGAAGTGTGAGGGAGGTTTAGTGTAGCTTTAACTACATGCTGAATTTGACTTCCCAGCTGAAGAGACAAAATCCACTAATTAGTGCAAATGCACATCCAAGGAGTTTTCTATGTACCAGAAGCCAGTTTGGAAATACAAGGAGTATAATTTACATCCCAAGAAAGTAACAGCTAAGAAAGCTTCACAGCAAACATAATTAATGATTTTACTTTTTTTTTTTTTTTTGCATATGAAATCTTAACTAAGATGTTTTGAGAATTAACAGTTTCTCCCTAAGAGCCATTTGCCATTACCAGCTGCTTTTACTACCTGGTTTTATCATGCTGTAGATACCCACAGAGTTTTTATTAAACAAAATCGCTTCCTTACCAACCAAATTAAGCTGCAATAAAAAGTGTGGACTCACCACCTTTTCAGTTATACTGCAGACTTGCAGATATCCCCAAACTCATAGTTAACAACTGAACTTTTAATACTGTTGAATTGCAGAAATAAAAATAGAGAACTTCTTTCTCTAATGAGGAACCTGCCAACCTAAGCACAAGTGGACTACAAAATATAGTGTCCTTTATCAACATTATTATAAAAAGTTAAAGCATACATTGAAAAAGAATGTGTAAAGTGAGCAAGTACATAATTTTTTTTTTTCGTTAATACATGCTTTTTACTTTATAAGCAGGCAAAAATAAGTAAAATAGATAAAAAAGCTTTCAATAAGAGAGGGTGAATGCCTGTTTAAACAGAACAATATAGAGTATAACTGATATCAGTGATGTGCTGTTAGAAATAGAGATGTTACTTTTAGCTTCTTGTAGAGCAAGTCAAATGCTAGTCACTGTCATTGATGTAGCAATGGAATTAAATCACTGAAGTCAAAAAGAATACAGAACACTTGCCAGTACATAGCAAAGAGCAGATTTATAAAAATTTAACTGATGTGGCCCATTATGCTAAAAAATTATCTTTAACAGTAAAGGTTAAAGGCCAGGCTGGATGGGGTTCTGAGCAGCCTGGTCTAGTGGAAGGTGTCTCTGCTTGTTCATGGCATGGGGCTGAAACTAGATGGTCTTTAAGGTCTTTTCCAACTCAAACCATCCTGATTCCATGGTAAGAATGAGCTTTTAATTGTCCAGGGCAGCTGAACTTCAGATTAGGTCTTGAAGTAATTATCTACTAATGCACTCCCATTTTCATTTTTGTAATTACAATATTCTTGCAACATTAGAGTAGAAAAGACCATTCTCTCCACTAACAGCACACGTCAGAGAATTAGGAGTATCTTTTTAGAGCACTCTCATAATACCTCAATTTTAAGAATTTGCTTTCTGAAGGTTTCCAGACTCTGTGATAAATAAGGGGCTAAATGAAGGGACAGTAGCATAATCCTCTCTAAATGGGTTTATACGATGCTGCTAATGCTGCTTTTATATGATGCTGTTAATGCTGGTTTTGCAGCATTAACATGCTTTAGTACTTCAGATGAGACCATTCCAAAGCTGAAAGTGCATGCAGGGGCCATCTCCAGGTCAGGGACTTGAGGTTATTTTGCAGTCACAGTTATACCAATGCCTCATCTACTATTGCCATTGTCTGATAAGTGGCAATCTACTCTTTTTAGGGACTAAAAGATAAGGGGGTAAACATATTCTACTATGTAATGTTAAAATAGAGTTTTGTTCTAGCAAGTAAGTTCACTTAGATTCAGAACCTTTTGTTACAAAGAATGCACAGCACAAGAGAGACAGGATGAATTTTGGGTCAAGGATACAGCATGAAGCCCCTTTATGACTAAAGTGCTAAAACAGTTCAACTCTGACAATGTAGAAAGGACTCAAATCTTAAGGTTGTAGCAAAAGAAGTGACATAATAAATCAAATGTTTACATCGTGGTGGTAATCAAATGCTTATATTATGGGAAGGGTTAAATGTACCCAAGAAACATTCAGAATGGAGGCTGGAGGGAACTTGTATAGGTAGGAAAATAAGCCCTCAAAGTGTTTTTCAGTCACAAACTATCCTGTTTGTTTTCAGACCTATCATCCAGTATGATATGTTTCCATTATTTAATATGTACAGGTGATGAGAAAGTGACAATAACCAGCTTCAAAACAAACACAGATCACAAACCTCCATCTTCCCTTTGTTACTTTTTTGTTCCATTCAGTCTCTGCCTCATCATCTTTCTATCTTCTCATGTGGTAGTATCAGATATGCTGGGATCAAATATATTTTAACATTTCATGTTAACAAAAACTTCCATTCTTTTCGATAGCATTTGAGCAATGTGTTTAACAAATGAGCCAAGGAAAAACAAAAATCCTAAACAGAATTAAATCTTGAATTATTGTACACAAATCGTGACAGAATCTGTACAAAGAAATTAAACTGAGAACATGAATTTTGGTCACATAATGTTTACCCCAGATTTATGTAACTCAAATCCTGAGATTTTCGTCTTAATCTTCAATGACAGTTAATAGTGATGACAACAAACTGTCTTTGGTGCCCAAGCTATCTTCCTTCATAAACAAAATCAGAACAATCAAAGTAAGTAATTGTAGAACTAATACAATTTTAAAATGGTTCTGAGATTAAGTACCTAACAATTCATTTATTTAAATACATATCCGATTTTTCAAAACAATTTGCAGAATTTTATCTGATTCACATTTACTAAACAGTACCTTCCTTAAGGGCTTACAAAAGAATAGTAAAACCAACTTTACCATGACATTAAATCATGTGGACTCTTAATCTGGTAATGCAAAAGCCAGAGGGAACAACAGACAACAGTTATGTCCCTCCAACAGTTTTGGTAAAATTTCTATTGTATTCATTGCAGGTGTGCCCATTCTTTTCTCTGCAGAAAACCAGTTTCAGGACTTACATTATCTTCAAACTCTCACAGAATTGTAACTGAAGGATAAGATCTGATTAGTATGCAGAGCCTTCTTCTAGCTCTGTAATAAATTTATTTTCTTTTAAATTGTGTTGATTTCTTTGCCTCTATCTCATTCTAAACACCTAAGTCTCTGCCCAGTCTAAATATAGGAAATATTGGGCTGATAGGACTTAATTCCTTTCTTGGCTAGGCAGGTGTACAGCTGTGAAGGGAATGGTTTTATAATGATATCTCGATCAAGAGCAACAAAGTCTGCAAATACTGGAAAAAATGCACATTTATTCCATGGTCCAGAGGGGGAGAGCACAGGTTATACCATTGTAACATCAAAACTTGCATCACTTTCTTTTAAAAATAGAACTTGCATGATATTCCAGACACAGTTACACTTCTAGTTGTCTGTTACTCATAATTGAAAGTGCTGTCATACACTTCTGAGTCTCATTGGTCCCAAGTGAAGTGATAAAAAAGAGAACCAACCCACAGACTGATCTCATCTCAGAGATCTGCTTTGTCCCCTGAGGTTGAAGGCAGACTGATACGAGGTACCTGGAGACTGCCTTTCACATGAGGCCAACGTAATTCTATGCTGCCACCTCTGTGCATTTTCTTTGTAAGAAACATTAGTAATATCAAGGCACAACAATTAAGGCACAACAGCTTCTGGACAGAGCAGAATTTGTGTGGGGGTTTTTTTGTTTTGTTTTAATAAATAGGAACTTTTCAGCTACACCATGACCCACTCCACATTTTGCTCTAGTCAATGTTGCCTTTGCTATAATAATATCAATAAATTCGTGTTTTGACTCTTAGGACAGCACAACGGAGAGTACAGGAACCTCTCTAACTGCAACAGAGTTAAAGGCAGAGAAAATAAAAAAGCAAATCCTAGCAAAAATGTCAAAAGGAAGATTCCCAACATTATAGACATTTGTGACAAGCATGCAGAAAGTTAAGTGTTTGTCTCAGGCTTTGTCTAAACTCAAGCCTTTATCTAAGATTAAATAAGAACAGCTATTAATTTCACTAAGGGTTACCCTATTGCTACACATATAAAAGAGTTTCTATAAGACAGGCTCAGAAACAGCTGTCTTGTAATCATCATTGAGCTCAGAACAATGTTCTATATTCTGCATTCTCTACAAAGACCATTTGGTTTCCAGCTCTTTGATAAGCCTCTGATTTTTCCACATAAAATACCACCACTTCTCAGTTTACTGTTTTTCCTAAATGGACTGCAGATTTAGTCAGTGTTCTCTGAACATTTCATGAAGCAAACCCATAAAGATTGTGTAGCAGAAGGTGAGGAACCCCTACCACTTCAAAGAGGAATAAATCATGTGCAGAGAGGAAGAGTGAGTGAAATTCATCATTTACTCAATATGTGTGCAGTAAACACACATTTAAAAACAGGCAGTAATTAGTCACCATTTTTTTATTTTCAAAGTGATCTGACCTCCTTGAATTTCACTTGAACTAGTACTAGAAGAATGTCATTCTAATTCAGTACATGCATCACCATAGCAATATAGCAACTAATTCTGTTAAGTGCATCTTATAATGGGCTCACAGGACTGAAGTCAACACAGAACTAATTCAAATTATGGGAAAGAAAGTTAATTCTCTGCTGAAGACTACCAAACAAATTAGAAATTGCCAGCTGCTAAATCAAATGATTTCACAAAGTTCTTTGGCATAGACTAAGCAGAGATGAGAGAAATTCTGCAGCTATTTTCTGGAATTTTTCAAGTCATCCACCATTGTGCAGTCAAAGGATCGCCCCTTTGATACTGCAGTTCCAAATTACCAAGAAAACAATCGACTAAGTGCTAAAAAATAGTTTCTACATATTCACAATGCTCTTATTAAACAATGACACTTAGAAAGGAGTGCAAAACCTCTCATCCAAGCCTTCTATCACAAGAAGATACATTATATAACTTATTCAGGAAAGGACCAGAACCTTAAACAACCTTTTAGTAGTTAGTTCTGTCATGACCTCCCTCTTCTTACCAACTTTGCTCTATATTCCAGGCTGGATTTATTATTTACACATAGATCATCATTATTGTTCTAACATTACAGAGTGTTATCTTGCTCAAAACATACATTCCTAATAAAAATTCTGACTTAAGAGGGAAAAAACCTAGTTTCACATCCTCCTCCTATTAGCCTGCAGGAATCATACAAGTTTACAGAGAATGATTGAGGTTTGACAGAATTGTTTATTAATTTCCAGTCATACTTCGTGTTCAAATACATTAACTACAAAATAGATCTTGTAGATCTTCCACTGGAGATGCTTTGGAAGGTGTCCCTCTTGGCTTTCAGAATGCATCTACAGGCATCAGAATGAGACAAATTTTAAGGGAGCACACATAATGCAACAGTTACTGACAGTCAATAAACAGAAAACCCTACAGTGCCATTTCAGTGCTAATGCTTCTCAAACTGGAATGCAATTTAACTGCAGCATTGACATTTACGTGGACACAGGACACAACCCAGTGAGGGTGAATGTGGATATTTATGCTGATTACATTTTATCATCTCTTGTCTTTGCCAATTTTCTTGTATGCGGTAAAGTCTTCCCCTTTAAATACTGAAATCTGTTATTCCATCAATGCAAGAATGAAAAAAAAAAAAAAAAACACAAAAAAAACCAAACAAACCAAAAGGAGTGAAAGAGGAGTAGTGCACTTTGAACTCAGCCAGTATGGATTTAGCTGCTTTACTGCAAATTACTTCTTAGGCAAGCCTTCCTATAGCTGCTTCCTTCTCTGTAGCCCACACTATCTGTATTTCATCCTAATCTCATAAGAATGGACTACTAAAGGTCCTGAGTTAAAAGAGCTTGGGTCATCACCAACAGAAAGCTTGATAAGAGGTTCCAAAGGAAGGAAGTTCAAAATGGAAACACCAAGTCATGTCCTGAAAGCTGCCCCTGACGATAGTGCTGCCGGTTCAGGACACAGAGATTGTTCACCTCTCCTCTCTGCAGTCAACTGAGCACTGCCTAAATGAATTGTGTTCCCAGGTACCTTAAATATGTACCTCACTTTATTAAGCTCATAATGAAAAACTACCAAGAGCTTTTATGAAGCAGAATTTTCTGTTTAAATATCGATCTTCTATTGGTTCATAGAACTGCCTCACCATATGTTTTCTAATCTTTAATTATGTATAAAATACAACATCACTAAAAAACAGTAGAAAAGTAGAAGTAAAAAGAAAGACATATGGAGAAAACATGAATAGAAAAGCCTGACAAAGGAAAAATATAGAGTAATAAACAGATCCTATGTGAAATCAAGAGGTCACAGTTGTATTGTGGACACTGGAACTCTCATGGTGCCATTGCATAGCTGTACGTGCTCATTCTGAGAGGTAAAAATCTTAGCACTGCATAATTTAAAACAATAAAGTTAAGTTTGTTCTCTCATTTTTATTTTTAAATTGCACAAACCACAAAGATTTGTGGAGCATAAAGCCATTTTGAATAGGCTGCTTAATTGGTACTGTAAGTCTAATACCTCAGCTGTCGGGAGACCTGGAGAGCAGCCAAGCCTCCCAAATTCAACACGTACAGCAGCTCTGTCTTTCTTCCAGCATAAGAGGATGACACTGTAACTTAAAGTTATCACTAAACTTTCATAAAATTTGTTTTATAAAACCCTTTCCAACCTATTAAAAACATTTTAAGAGCAGATCAATATTTCAAGGTATCCTGGACTGGTGGGTTTTGTTGTTCTTTTGTTTTTAAACACTTCAATTCAATAGCCCAGTGGGAAAATTCAGGATATCTAGTCACTTTTTTTGGCATTATATTCATAAATTATATGGCATTGTATTCATTATACTCATAAACAACACGTCACTTGCTTATCCTCAGCTAGAGAGATGCCACATGAAATCAGCAATTCTGTCATAGCAGTATTTGCATTGTCTGCAGACCACCTTTTTCTATCAAATTCCTTTACAAGGAAAGCTGTCTTAAAAATTCTATTTTACAAAAGCTTAAATTTACCTGTGCCCATGTTGAGATGATTTCCAATGGCTCAATGAATAGCAATGCATTGTAGTGAGTCAGCTAAAGGTGGAGCACCCTGGCAGAGTCTGTGGGAAATAAATGGAACAACACAAGTCTATATAAAGAAATGATTTCTTTCTCCATGTATATATATATATAAAATTCTTTTTTAAATAAAAATTTAATAATTAATTTTCATTCTGTTCACTTTCTCACAGGAATAAATAGTAAAAGAATTCCTGGAAAGTGAGATGGGACTCAATCACCCAACTTTGTCATAAGCAAGCTTCTAACTATGATATAGATTTAGATAAAATCCTTTTATTTCATAGATGATGACAAAGAATTACTGCAATTAACCATTATAGTTTAAATACTGTTGTCAAAATGTTAAACATTTGCAAAACACTGGCCATTGGCTTTTCATATACAAGAACAAATTTGCAAATCACAGTAATGGAGAAAATAATTAGAGAATTATATAGGATTTCAGTAAATAGCAATATTTCAAGTCAGACTGTGTGTTCATTCATAATGACCTGAAGATGGTCTGTTGGTGCCATGTATTTTAAGGAGGAAGGAAAGCTTTATCATGCACGAGCATGGTTACAAAGCTATACGCACCACTGATTAAAAAAATCTCAACTGCTGTTCTAGAAATGTACAATAATATGCTCTTGCAGTTATTTAATTAAATACTCACTACCAAGAACCGCATCTAAATAGTGTGACTTGTAAAAATTTAATTTGGAACTATTCAGAAACAACAGCTGCAAAAAAATAAAGCATTTCCTTACAAAATTGTACTCAATCAGCATACTTCTTTGGGAATGTCTATTACCATCCATTATCTGATCCCAAAGGATAAGTCTAGAGAAACTGTTATTAGGTTTTGAAGTCAATTCTATTATAAATATTTAGCATAAAGGGAATACTATGAACTCTACTCCTTGTTTTGCTTTGGAAATACCACCCAAAGGAACTGTTGCATTTTTCAAGTGTCTTGTATCATGAAATGCTGTCATTTTTCTCAGTTTTTTTCTCCGTACATTCCATTAAAGCAAATAATATAATTTTCCTTCATCAGTTCACATTTGTCTTGATTTGTCCACAGGTTGTCTTGTTCTGCACCACAATTGTTTTCATGGACATATTGCAAACACACAGGGAACTATGAAATTTGTTTGCTAAAGTATTCAATTGGGGTTTACAAGAGAAAGTAACTTACCTTGCAAATCTCTACTGTCAACCAACTGTTCCTTTTGAAGTCCTATTAAGTGTAAAATTAGCTGTTACAGATTTACAGGGTTTGAGCAATAAACTACTGTCCTAGATAAATTCTTACAGCATTTTGGCTTGCTAAGAAACAGCACTTAATACTGAAGGAGGCCAAATAAACAACACCTTGAAAAAATACTGATTCTTCAGTGATTATTGCAACAAATGTTCTAGAGATTTTCCTTTCAACTGCAGTTCACCAGTTACAAGGTTGTCCTGACCATAGAAAACTTGGTTTTATTCCTCTCCAATTCTTCTGCCAAATCACTTCATAGGCAAGGATTGACTGCATAGTGTTCACTACAGTGGAGAGAGACCAAAATTTTCAAGTGCACATACCTTACATTGGACAACAATATCCATTTCTAGTCACCAGAGTAAAAAACTGCATTTTCCAATGACTTGGTCATCTGTGTATCTCTCCAGAAAAATCTGAGAATTCCACTGTGTTGGCTTTCTCTTTGGTATCCAGGAAATTGCTACTAACTTCTAGTTTCAAAATAATGTTTTATATATCATAGGTTGAATAGCCGGAAATAAGTCAACCTTACCTGGAGACTTTTAGGAAAGTTAAAAGAATGATTTTTAAGCTTTTAAAAAGGAGGATCACACCACTTGCTTTGACTGGGAAATATACCAAGTCTGCTCATGAAGAATAGCCCAGAGGTATCCATTCTCCATTGTACCATCACCACTTTAAACTGATGAGACAGATTTTATATATGTTGTCAACCACTCCCAGGGGTTTGCAGTTACGTGTACGAGAGATTAACAGCAGGCACTAATACCAGTATCATGACTCTTTTCAGGCAGTAGGTGAAACCTTGAAGAAAAAGTGGCTCTGTCTTCAAAAAAGTGACCTGACCTTTGCTTTGGTGGGTTTTTACTCTGCAAGAAATAAAAAGCACTGCATGCTTTCCAATGCATCCTCTCTAGCTGATAAACTATTTTGTTCTATCACTCAGCACAAAAGGAGTACATTTTGTAAAGATCCAGTAGCATGCTATTAGTGCTAGCTAATGATAACTCATGTCTCATACTGGAAACAAGCTTCATAGACCTGGAATATGTCATATGAATCATATACAAACACGTAATTGGCCGAGAACCTTTGATATGCTTACCAATTAGAAGTATTTTTCATTGAATTTAATATATTTAATTTTACAATGACCTTGCAGTTCTTTTGATATCAAAGGCATCACAAATCCAGCATGCTTATCATTTGTGACACTTCTGCTCTGAGAATTTCTTGCAGCATGCAAAGAACTCTCTGTAGGGTACCTGTGATGTGTTGCACAAGCAAGCTAATCTAATACTGACCTGGCAATTAAAAAAATCTCTTTAGAACCTGCAATTGTTCATAAAGGTTTTACCTGTAATGGATGAAATGTTTCTGAAACAACTTGTAGTTCACTATAAGCAATAGGAGGGGTTTATTTGACAGATAATACACCGCTAGTGAAAGTAATTCTTGGATATGATGTTGTAGTAAAGAACCCCTTCTGTTAATAAATGTTAAAGTATTTAGATATATTTAATGTAGTGTAAAATACTTCTTTTATGGAGCCAGATCCTGCAGTCTTTGCACAGCTAAAACTTCCATGGAAATCAATGGAAGCTTTTAAAGTGTAATAATAAGGACATGCCCGGGGCCACTGGCGTAGCACACCTCTTTATATGTGCACTCCAGCTTTCTCTGTCACTTGTGAGAGATGGAGATTGAAATAAGGCAAAAGTTCAAAACAGAAATCCATGCAAACTCGAGATGATAAATATCCTCATTAAATAAAAATAATGGCATCAGAGCATGACACATAATGTTGATGCATTATTCATATTAAATTATGTTAGCATATCTTAACTTTGTTCTAGATATTTACAATGTATTGAGTGAATTTTAAGAAAAGTGAAGTTTAAAAAATAAAAAAGTACTTGCTGTAATTTGTTAATTTGGGGAGAGCTGTAGCAATGTCCCTGATGGCAGGATTTGGCTCTCTATGTTCTTTTAGCAAAAACACAGATTGTTTACATTATGTAAATTGCTTTTTAAAATGTTACTAGAGCTATAAACACTGTGGGTCCAGATTATACATTCAAATTTCAGGGAGAGTTTGCCTCAGTGAACCACAAGGAACAGTGTTTTGTTTGCAAAATCACCTTGATGCTGTTTTTAAGGGGGGTGGGGGGGGTGGGGAAAGCCCAAACCAAATACAAATGAGCATGTGTTTTCAATATAAACTTTTGGGTAACCAAAATTCAGTCAAGGGCCTGATCCTCCAGCCCTCACTCCTTTGGGGATCCCATCCTGGCACCAGAGGACTTCCAACAGGTCTTCTTCCCAGCAGGACAGCGCCGGATTCCTGTTGGCTTCATTGGGGCAACTCTAACAAGCCACCAGACCGCGGTTAGACCCCAACCGCCTCCTCAACGATTGGGTCCAAAGATAATTTGTCACGACCATTATTTTTAACCAGTGTGTGTGTGTGTTCTGCTCACAACAGAGCTTCGCTTCCAGCCACAGGGGCTGTCGGTGCCCCCCGGGATGGTTTGGGGGCTCGGGGGGCGGCGGTTCCCAAGCGCTGCTGACTGGAGCCATTGTTGATTTCGCTGTTGTAGGGCAAAGGCGCTAGGGCGGCCGATAAGGCTGTGGCCATGGTGATGAAGGAGATTCCGAGGGAGGAGTCTGCAGAAGAAAAGCCCCTCCTCACTGTGGCATCACAGGTGGGCGGAGCGCGGGGCTCTGAGGACACCGTGGGCGCTGCGCGAGTCCATTGTGCGCCAGTGGCATCCCAATGCTTCACTGACAGGGGGAGAAATTTTGGGGGGGGTTAGATGTCCTCACGTGAAAAATTCCAGGGAAATGCATTTTCGGTTACCAGGAAGTTATTTAAAACTGAACCAAAATATTGGTTCTAATTCATGCCATTGATATTCATGCCACAAATATTCAGTTGCCATCCATATATTAAATATTACCATTCAATGCATATGTAAAACCAGAAACAGCCAGTTCACAATAGTATCATTTTCAGTGTCTCAGGTCCTTTTCATTCCTAAGTTCTCACTGGCATTCTGTTCCTGCTCTGGATCAGAATACATGATTTGCACATCTCACTGCTTTCATTCTACAATTTCAGTCAAAGGAAGGACATGATATCCTCATCCTAAACCTTATACACACCTCGGAGTAGCCACCAACCATTTGGTGGTTCCATTAGTTTAAGGCAGTAACTGAGCACTGCTGTAAATAACAGCCCTGCCATCTCGTTACAAGAGTGGATTTTATTCCCTCACGTTGCTCATGTGCATGAATTTGTTCCCCAAGCAAAACACATCTCGTTTACTGCCGATATTTACTGCGCACAAGTACTTCCTACTCATCAGGAGGTTTAATGGAAATTGTTGGAAGTTGCTTTTATGTAAGAGCCTTAAACAAAATCCACAATCCTGTTTTATTCCTTTCAAGATTTAGGATAACAGTTACTGTACCTTTAGAAAGTTTTAAGATGCACACACACCAACACGTACCTCTTTCTCTGAGCATCGCAGATGTGCTGCACTAATACACATTCTAGAAATACCATCTACTAATTTGGAAACCAGGTCTGGCACCTCCTCCTCAGCCCCTGTTGAACACCAGATTTTTCTTGTGATGAACTCTAATGTCTATGAAGTAATTGCTCAAAGGAAAAAATGCTCCCTTTAAGGCATCCTTTCTAGTTTTCTACTAAGTGATTAAAAAGCAATTATAAACCAACATAAAATGCCACCCACTCTAAACCTTCGCAGGACTCAAAAAAAAAAAAAAAAAAATTAACAAGCAAAACTTCCACTGGCTTCAACAGGGCCAGGAGTTCAGCCTGGGTTCATTAAATGTTTGACACACCATTTGTAGTGGCTGTCTGTCAGTCTCCTCAGCAATAGTCTATGATAATTTTATGAGTAAAATGCTTGTGTCTGTTAGTCAGTGTAATTTCTTCCACTAAACACAAATACCTACTTCCCTGCTATGCACCAAAGGGGTGCAGAAGCCAAAAGGAAGCAGAATCAAGTGAAAAAGTGAGTATTTTCCATAGCCATCTCTGAATCATGTATGTGTGATGTGCAGTTGTGCCACCACGTTGCATACCTCATTTGTACCCTAATTGTCTGGCTGAAACATTGGTCTGAGATGTTGTCTGTGCAGTGTGTCCATGGAAACCTCTCATCCCGACCATCCATGCAGAATATCGCTCTGTTCTGTCGTGATACACATTAACCATCCCCATCCAATTGTTTGTCTCCCCGTTCTTTACGTGGTGAAATAGATGGGTGTGGTTGCTGCTCACAGGGTGAAACATGCCAGTTCCAAACCAGCTACAAACTTCCCAAGGCAGGTTAAGCTGAGTCAGGAGAATAAAGCTTGGTCTTTCCAAAGGTCTTGCCACCACCAAACCCAGTGCAGGCAGATCTGTTATATTAGGAAGTAATTAAAGACATTGGGTATCTGTGCTGCTCCAGTCTTAGAACGAGCTAAGCAAAAAGCCTGAGAGTAAAATGCAAGGATCAAACCCCAGAAAGAGGAGCAGTGACTTTTATGAAATGTCCCATTTCCAAAAGCCACAAGGAACGGAGGATTAATCATGTCTGACTGTGGGAGCAGACTCCACAGGAAGCATAATTGGAATCTGACACACAAAGAGGAGACTCAATCCTCTTTTTGATAGTGATAATGTACATAGGCCCCTGAATTTGTATTTTAAAATATGTCTCTTTTCTCTCTCCCTCTGGAAAGCATTAAAAATATAACCAACAAGGAGCAAGACAAATAAATATTCACATTTGATCGTACTGCTTCTAGCAAAGCCTGGTTTGTAAAATATGACACTTATTTTTTTATATAAATACTGTGAGTTAAATTTAAATGAAGCTTCCAATTCCCAGATTATTTTATATCATCATATATTGTTTTATATCATCAAATCTGGAGGCAAGTCTTCAAATAACATGAATTAAAGAAGTACTGCAGACTCCAGTGGGGCTGTGGCAGTATGTGGCAGCTGGGAATCTCCATCATCGTTCCAGCAGTAATGAGTCCACTACAGTAAGCAGAGGGATATTGGTAATTGAATAGTCCTTTCAGTGCCTATTTTTCGTGATTCTGTCTCAATTACCTTCCATAAAAGTCACTTTCTCCACACTTATTGGTGTGAAAATGGATTCAATGGTTGCCAAATTCAATACTTAAGCATCAGCAGAGTGATCTTTCAGTATTAACAGGATTTTATAGAACGTAACTCTATCCTTGTTGCTGTCTCCCTTTATTTTTTTTTAAGGTAATTCAGAAGACTGGGACAAAGGAAAAAAAAAAAAAAGAACCTCTTTTTTATATGAATAGAACCTAGAAAATGTGAAAGATATTTTGCCAAAGGTTCAAAGATTAACTGACTGTGCAGTTATGAACCAATATACCTCTAACTGAAGCAGAGAAATAAATGAGGAAAATCATGCAGAAGAGTTTGATTTTAATTGCAAAATAAGATTTTTGCTTAACCTCTTCACAGTTTCTTTGCATTAGTTAGGAGGAAAAAAACTCACTTCAAAATTACTTTCTAATGAGAAATTTAAACCTAAATAGCCCCTGAAGTCAAAGTTTAATTGTACAGTCAGCTATGAAATTCCCAATTTACTGCAGGTCAGTGAACTTCAAAAGATCTGATTCAATAACACACTTCGATCCAGACTTATACTTTAAAATATTATTAACTGCTTTATTGAGCAGTGAAAACTTTCATGCTCAAATGCTTTGCCAGACTGACTTTAAACAAACAAATCACATGGTGTCACAACGGTTATTTGTCCCAGATTCATCACACCTAATTTAGATTCCTCATTAGAGTACACAAACTGGAAGGATCTCTGTAGAGATAAGAGGAAGGAAGAAGACCTGCAACAGGGGATTCATGTCCATGACAATCCTGTGGCAAATATACTCTGGATTTATATGGAACAGAAATGGCAGTCCATGAAAAATTCACCAATAGGAAAAAGAAGTGCAAAGTGTATCTTGAAGACTGTTCCCCACTTCTGCTTGTGACCAAGACATGTAGGAGCTGCCTACTTAGAATTTACAGGACCTACACAGACATTGCTCAGAGCACATTTTTAATCTCAACCACTTATAAGTCAAAAAGTGAACCTACAGAACACTTAGGGTTTAGAATTTCAGTTGAAAGGAAGTAAAAAGCTGAAAATACTTTATAAGAAACGTGCTGAAATTCATCCTCTCCCATGAAAAGTGCAAGTCATATGTCAAAAAAGAAGAGATACGTTTCATGAGTACACCCCAATTAACTCCACCAGATGCTTAAGACTTTTTTGTAGTCTCTCTATGAGGTATTAGTATTCAGAGAAGGAACTATTATTTTTTTTAAGTGAACTTCACTTGCATGCCATTAGTTGAGCAAAGCAGATTTATGTTTGCTCAAGGGCTTATGAATAAAATACTCAAACATTTCCACTGCCTAAATGCCACTGTTTTTGTGCTTGGGTTTTTTGTTTGTTTTTTAATTTATTATTGTACTTTAATTTATTTTATTGTGGTTGTATGTTTTTGGTTGGGTTTGGTTTTCCTTTTTTGCTTGCTTTGCTGGGCTATTTTGTTTTGTTCTGGGACGTTTTGTGGGTTTGTTTGTGGGGTTTTTTTATGATCTCTGATAGGCTATTTTCAAATGCTTCCATTTAATTTCATAAAGGAAACAGAGTAAAGATAGCTAATGTCCAGCTCCCAGCATTGTTGGATTTTCTGATGTGTATGTCAAGGACTCACTACATGAATTTTATTGCACAATCAGTTTTCCATATAAAGTTGACATTTGAATCAATCATGTTCATTCTAAGTTTCTTAGTATTAACCTTGCTTTGACTTCCAGCCCACTCCATAAATGTTTACCAAATTACATTATAACACAATAGTGAGATGTTACAGTGAATGTATTTAGCTTCCATTCTCTTCTATAGACAAGCAGAATTCACTGCATTTTAACTAAATGAAATACATTAATGTAAAAAAAGGCAAAAATAATGGCAGTTTTAATTATTGTCATTATCTAAGTTTGAGCTATGGTAATCCACTGTACATTCCAATTTGCCCTCTGAGAACAGTGGTAGTTTCCTCACTGACTTTAGGAGAACTAGACCTGAGATCCTATTTTTTGAATTTTTTTAAAGGATTCCTGCTATACTGATTAGCAGTATTTTCCATACATCCCAAATCTCTCTCATTGGATTTATTATTAAATTTTTATATAGTTTAATTGCAGACACTTCCTAAGTCCTACTGTCAATTCTTTTTTATCTATTATTAAAGCAGAGTAAATACATGAAGAGAAAAAAAAAAAGTATGCTAAGTATGCTTAGAAGTACAAATATTAATTAGTTCTTTACCTCTAAGTTAAATATTGCTGAATACTTACTGTTTTTAGAGCAGTATGCATAATTTCAGCACAAATGTTCTTGTGAGTACAATAAAATTGCCTTGACAGTATGCTTAAAAGTCATAAATTGGCTGCTTGCCTAAAGTAATATAGACTTCTCTGTCACATAAGTTAAATACATTTTTCCACAAAATAACTGTTTTAATTCAAAATTACCATGGGAATTAATAGTGAAATTTTTTAATAAAGTAAAAAACAAATACTATACTGTTTCATACAATGTAAAATACCTTACTCTTCCTTAAGGACAGAAAGAGTGGAGAAACTTTTTAAAAACACAATATACCAGTTTAACCTTTTTTTAATATGAATTAAGAGAAGTTACTTTTCAGAAACTTGTTGACTCTTCAAGCATGGATACTCTAATATACTCTCCTGTTAAGGAGTTGCAAATCATACACTGCAGTTCTAGATTCACTGAACTCGTTTTTACAGTGAGACTGTTCTGCTGAATTGCAATTCACAAACAGCTGATGAGCCTCAAGCTCTCCAATCTGAAAAAAAAAGAAAAAAAAAAGAAAAAAAAAAGGAAAAAAAAAACCAACAAAAAAAAAATAAAACCAAAACATTCCAAAACAACCACACACCTCATGACAGATCCCTACATGGAAAAGCCATGTAACAACAAGAACTTCTTGATTCCTACACCTGGCCACCGTAACCCATCCACAGCCTTACTCTAAATATGTTGCAGATCTCTNAAAAAAAAAAAGGCACAAAGCACAGAATGGACAAGAAAAATCTGTGTGCTTTTAAAGTTATTAAATGCAAAGATACAGCAAGGCACAGTAAAAGATGCATTTTTTTGAATGGGAAATGAAAAAAGGGCATTTTCAACACAATTGAAGATCAGTAGGAATGGCACAAGGTTTACAAGCAAGAATTTCTAATATCTTTGATATCTTTAATTCTCTCATCTTAATCTTCAGAGTCTTGAAGCTTCTATAACATGCTCAAATTCTTGAACTTATCCTGGATCACTGGTGGTTCACAAAGAACTTGTACCTGCAGCTCAGTTCTATATGCTGCTTCTTTCCTTTCAACTAGAGAAAAATATTAAATAGTTTTAAAGTATCTTGTAAAGCAAAGATCAGAGTTGCTCCCAGAGATGCTCTAACACTACAAATGCATCACCTGAAGTAGCACTTCTCTGCTTTCTGTCCCCTGCACCTTATTAAAGAGCATTTGAGAACTGTGGATCACAAAGTCAGGCTTCTTCTTCAGCTGGAGTTCCCACACAAAAATCAGTTTCCATGAATGACAGAGAAACCAGAATCTGGAATGAAGAGTTCCCTTTAGATACTATCATGACACTCCCTCAGTATGGGTTTCTTCAGGTCTTTCTCAACAGATAGCTTTGGATTCTTTATCCTTCCTGTTCTACAAGACTTTTCCAACCTGCATTTACTCAGTTTCCATGTCAAGTTTGTTAAACCCTCAGCTAATTAGCAGGCTATTTCAGGAGTACAGACCAGGTACTTCTGTAAGAAATCGTTTATTTAAAGGGATGCTCTGCAACTTCTCAGTTATTATGCTACTTGCAAGGACCTGGAAACATCTGTGACAATGAGTTAATGTTGTCTTTGATCACAGCTGTAGAGCAGTTCTCCAGTCCAGATAGTGAGATGGGCAAAGGGAGAGGCTAAAACACGAATCACAAGGTAACACCACAAAGATAAATAAGGGAAAATATATAAATAAAATTTTCTAGCACCCAGGAGTGAGAGGCACTCCATTTAAGAAAACAGCTTCCTTTAACTCAAGAAGCACATGGAGCATGCAGGCATTAATGCAACAGATTTACAATAAATCACATTTTCATGTGACAAGTAAAGGCCAAACTGTCAGTCACAGTTAAAATACAAGAAAAGCAACTTTCCTCCTCTTTCCCCGTGGCTCTGATCCAGCAGAACAGTTTAAGCACATGCTTAACCTTGAGTTCTGCAGAGCACACTTAAGTGCTTTGCTGGAGCCAGGCCAAAATGCAGGAGCCAGGCACAACTCCCATGTTAAGTTTCCTTTAACCTGACCAGGATGAACAGAGGGAAGGAGACACTGAATTGCAAGATATCTATTTTTACCATGCAACAAAGCACCATAACTTGTCAGCACGTGGAAACACAGGTAGGATATTGCTGTGACACAGGGATCACAGCAGGAGTTGTCACCCAGCAATGCAACTGCTCTTTATGATGATGCAACACACACAATTATTTACTGACTCAGACATCAAGCACAAATTTTAAACAACACAGCTGGCACATGACTTTAAATACCCAGTGCAGGGTCTACAGCAATCCTCTCACAGCTGCTCTGACTTCACACATACCCTGACAGCTGTGTGCTTGAAGCCCCTGGGGGTGACTTGTGTGATTTCAGGTAAGATATTGTCACCTCTGATTCACAGGCCACTCCACACATTTCCTGCAGCTTTGCAACAGTGTATTGGCTATCACCCATAGAGCAAGACTGGTGTTCAGAGTGACAGTGACACCAGTGCTCTTTGCAAGAGGCTGCAAAGGGTTTGTCTCAGTTTTAGAACTTCCCACAATTCAAGGGAGGTGGAAGTCAGTTACACCACGAGCTATGGGGATTTATCCTCTGTTCTTGTGAAAACCAAGTATTTGGCTCTCATGTCAGCTTCACTGGGGCATGAATTTACAGTGGCAGAGAAAGAATCGGTATCACCCTGGCACAAGGATGATGGAAAAAGCCAAGTAGTGATCACACTTACTATACTAGAGTAAATAAGGTGTGCATGGCAGTGATTTTTATCGTGAAATACTTATAAGCATCCTAGAAAAGTGAATGAAGAAAAGCGTAACTCATGCAATTTGAACATTTATCATGAGAACTAGTGATATTTTCAGGAGTTCCCCTTTTGAACGTCCTCCTGCAAGCAGAAAAGGAGGTCCTCCTATTCTCATTATGCCAAGATAATGATCCACTGCCTCAGCTGTCAGACAAGGACTTCCAGTTACACTCTAGAGAACAATAACCTCAGTTTCTGGTTGTAGTTCCCATTTATCAGTTTTTAGAAAGAGCCAGGTAGTGGGAACCAACTGACTTGTTTCCTCTTATCCTAGTGAGTGCCAGTAAAGATCATGATGTGCCAATGTGTGCAGACAACCTATCTATCAAGAAACCAGTGCTATGTGTCATACAAATAATTAGTGATTGAAATTAGTTGATGTTTCCTGTTTAGTTTAACACTTACAAGCTACTGGAATTGATCATACTTGTTCACCTGTTTGTCCGGTCTCATGCAAAGAGAAGACAAGCTTCTCAGGATGAAGTTCAAAAATACAATTTCTCCAATAGAAAATCCAAGCTAAATATTTCCTGCTTTCTCCCAAGCTCACGATCACATGTGCATTACCACTCCCTGAGCCTTGCAGAGTAGCTGATTCCACTGATTCAGTCAGCAGCCCAACCACACCCTCACCAGCACACTGGGTGAGCAGTACAGGAAAAGCTGTGAGTGTCCAGGAGCAGCTTTGCTGCTGAACTGGGCAGGGGATTACCCAGTAGTAGTTTGGGTCCTCCAAAACCACTGCCATGAGTAATTCAATCAGCCTCAGGTGACAAAATGGATCCAATCCAAAACCCAATCCAATGAACCTGGGTAGCTAGTTACATCTAAATTTTAGGTGCCTCTTGAACCAGTCCTTCTAGGATAAATTCCATATATAGGCAGGGGGAAAGTGAGGTGCCTTTGAGAGCCTCCTGAGGGACAACCTAAATTAGGCAGGCACAACCTCCCTCTGGAGTTGCTTTTCTAGGCATTTATCTCTCCCTATTGAACATGGAGGGAATTTTGGCACATAATTTAAGAGAACTAGTTCATTATGTGCTCAAAGCATAGGTGCTAATTAGCTGCCTATGCCTGACTGGAAACCCCCCCAGTTTAGAGTCGAAATCACTTATCTTAAAGACTAGCATTACGTTATGCCCTACTAGTATCTGAAAAAAGAAAGAAACCAGCATGCTTTGTGCACTGCAAACAAAGACCAGGAATGCAGTGAGAGAGTGCATAAAAAGGGATGAAAGGACCATTTGAGTACATCGAAGCAGTGGGACTGACATCAGCCACCAGATGACACTTTTGACTCTCCCAGGATTTCTCCCAAAGCACCCAAAAGTCCCACATGTAAGCTTTTAGGAACAAAATATTCCCATAGCAATACTGGGGGGCCGGGGGGGAAAACACTTTTTGCTGCTGTGCTGTTCAACTGCAGAATCAGTCCAAGACAAGTCATTCAAATTTAGGAGTATTTTATACGATGAATGAGTCTCTTCAAATGTATTGATAGTGGGGAGTATCACCCTTCACAGATTTTAGAAATCTCTCAGAGGAGTGTGTGGGCTTCTTCTTTAATGAAAGTGAATTTTAT
Source organism: Formicarius rufipectus (assembly GCA_013399695.1). Taxonomy (NCBI): domain Eukaryota; kingdom Metazoa; phylum Chordata; class Aves; order Passeriformes; family Formicariidae; genus Formicarius; species Formicarius rufipectus. Next base: position 3,365,020 of record VXAU01004203.1, on the reverse strand, counting down.
AAAGAAGATTTAAATTCTTAGAGACATTATGAGAATTTATGTCACTCACTGGCTAAATTAGTACTCAGAAACCCACAGTTTCCCAGGCTGAGTCTGTACTGCTTGATGTGTGCACAGATATTGTGCACATAAATCCAATGCAGCACCGCCTGCCTGGCTCCTGTTCCCAGTTCCTCCAGCACCTGGTGATGTTGGGTGACTTTCTTAATTTCACTTTACTTCTCTCATCTGCAAGGTAGAGATAATACTTCTCAGCTCTGCTCTGGTGCCAGGATTGATTCATGAATGTTTTAAAGCATCCTGTGATTTTCACCCAAAAGGTGCTTGAGAACCATAAATTATTAGTTTAATATAGATCATAGTTTTCATCCCATGAATCTTTCATAGCACTACTCGAAATTCATGCCTGATATAACTCTAATAACTTGAGCAGAGTTAAACTGGGGATAAATATGGTACAGTGTATGAGGCAGCAAAATGAAACGCCAGGTGTGAGACCAGAGGCTTACCAAGTGGTATTGCTCAGCCAGTAATGTCAGAAACCTACCCCACTGCCCACTTACCTACAGAAAAAGCATCAGCTCATGGCATTCTAACTTGTTAAGTCTTAATTAATCATTAAATGTCTGCTCCACACAAAAATACTATTTTTCTAATATGTTCTAAACGTGTGTAGTTTGTATTTATTGAAATTAGTGGGCATGATCATGTATTTGTTATCTGTTTTGACCCAAATATTTCAGTTGAAAGCAGAAAATATTTCATGGGAATAAGCCTTTTCATAACACATTCATACAGCTTAGTCCTTAGTCATGGAAGCATAGGACACAGGACTTGAAGGGACCCTCTGGGTCACAGTTCACTTCTCAAAAACCATCACACCATAAAGAGTTAAGTAGAAGGCTTGGCAAAAGCCATTTTCCCCCTGCACCCTAAAAAAAAAATACTGTTCACTGCTGTGATAGTTTCTTTAAATTCCCAGACCAGATCTGGGTCTGTTCTGGTCTGTTCATGGTCAGTTTAGAACTCTTCATTATCATGCCAATATTTCTCAATAGTTGAAATAACTTTCCTCCTCCAGTGTTATCTAACCACTCTCTCTTTATGTATACATGAAGAACAACTATATTCCTACTCAATCTTCATTTTCTTAGCCTAAGCAAGTCAAACTCTTTTAGTCTCCCTGTAAAATGTGGGGTTTATTCTGCTGATCATTTGGGTGGCCCATCTCTGATGAATTCAGTGTATTTTTCACAAAGCCGGAGAGTCAAAGAAGAGAAACCTATTTGTTTTGTACTTAAACAAAAATGCTGCAAGTGTAGCAGAAAGTAGACACAATTTAGTAAAAATTAAATCTTGTTATTCACTGATGAAGCCAATATTACCATCAATCTTACTCAATTTGTAAGTAGAATTTTGTCAATGGTTTGGAACAATACACTGCTGGTATCACACTAATGAAGGTGTGTTGCTGAGCAGGTCTTCATATAAACAATGTAAGAAGGACATTTCTAAGGACATGATAACCCTCTTTGAAAAGGAGAAAAATATTTATCAGACTTCATACTCCAGTTGGACCTTAGAAAAATTCAGATTTTTATTGACTCTCAACTCCTCCCCTGCCACAACTGATTTTTAAAATCATTGCTGGTCTTCCCACAGTTTATCCCCTTACACCTGCCACAGGTTTGGGCAATAAATTACCTTTCCAGGTGGTCTTCAGATTTTCTGTTCTTCACTGGCTGGAGTGATCTTGGGTGCTTTGGAGTTAAATGCAGTTGTGCACAGATACAGTTAGTCAGCATTGGGTACCAGATGAAGTGGTTGAATCATCTAAATAGTGGATTTTTTTATTTCAATAGCTCTGGTATTTTGCTGCAACTTTACAATACAGAAATATAGTACTGAGCAGCAGTGAATCTAAGCTGGTTTGCTGCAATAACTTTAGAGGTAATCCTGCTGCTGGAGTAGCTCAGTTCCAGTAACTAACAAATGTGAGGAAGAGTTAGTGCCCTTTTGGGTCGGTTTTAGTCCATATTAGAATCCTAAATTTAAAAATTCAAATATATCTGAGAGAAAATTTTAAAAATTCGGCATGGTGAAAAGAATGAGAACAGAAGGGCAAGAAGGAGAGAGGAGAAGGTAAATTAAACCTGAAGGAGCTCCAGGGAAAGGCAACAGAGGGGATAAAGTAAATACAGGACACACCATCAGACATTCCTGCAGCTCAGCTTAGGTCTTGATCCTCCAATCAGAGATAGATGGCAAAGAGGAGACTTTTATTTCTGATACTTTTCCTGTTGTGTCTTTTTAATCCCTAATACATTAATTAGCTTGTAACGCACAGATTTCTTTTCGGTAGCAGAAAACCAATGCATCCATGCAATTACAATAGAAGTGGGAAACTGCTCATAAATAAAAACTGTATTCTGAGTCTTCCCACAGTCAGAGCTCGTGCAGGAGGTCCATGCACTCACCAGGCTCCATCCACTGTCATTCACATGTTGTTGTATGGCAGAGAAGTGTTTTCTGTCTCAGCAGGTTATTGTTTAATGGGCTAATGCATATTTGCCAGATGAAATGCCATTGTGGGAGTTCTGTGGGGAGGCATGTTACTTGTGGGAAATAAAAAGGCCACTTCCAAATACTAAAAAAGCCCTGTTTAGTCTCCTGGTGATAGAGAAGGCCAATTTCACCATGAATTTGAAGGGAGTTATATCAGGCCTTGTATACTTTAGCCCTATAAGCAATAGTATGCAATAACTGCTAAGGAAATATCATCTTGCTGCTTTATTTTTGTGTGATCTGTAAAACTGGAATGTAGTTTTGCCCCAAAAGAGTAACTAAAGCCTTCTTACTTTAAAGCCAGAGCTATTTGTGCGTTTTCTGATTGCAATATCTCACTGTCACAGTCAAAAATAAAGCACTTGATGTTGTGAGGGGTGGTTTATTTCTTTACGTTCTGCATCCCAAGACTACTCTGTGACCCCGGGGTTCTTTGTTGTTAGCTGGTGAATGAGCAGCAGGAAAGCAGACCCCTTCTGAGCCCCTCCATTGACGACTTTCTCTGTGAAACTAAACCAGAAGCTGTTGCAAGGCCCGTAACTTCGAACACTGCAGGTAAACAATCTTTGACAATCTTTACTATCCCTCACTGGAGAGAAATCATTTTATCTCAACCACAGCACATTTTTGTCAAGCGATTTCTTGATTTTTTGGTTTGTTTGTGGTTGGTTTTTGGTTTTGTTTTTTGTGGGGGTTTTTTTTGGTTTTTTTTGTTTTTAACTCTAAGCACAACATCAAAAGCTGGTGTTAAATTGTAATTGCCTGAAGTATTCAGAGAAAACAAATTTGTTTGTTACATTTGAGGACAAATGTAACGTGATGTGATTCAAAGCACATCGTTTCCAGCATATCTTTGGGGCTGAAATAAAAGGATTTTGTTTAAGTCTCACAGAAAGTACTTATTGGTTTGACCAATTCTCAGGTTTTGTTTTTTGCAAAATTTTAACCTATGAGAAAGCCACATTTAATCTGATTTTAACCAAACCCATTCCTTACTTTAGAAAGACTATATTTAATAAAAACTTGGATGAGATAACAGAAAAAAAGGGAAGAGAGATCGAAACAATTTATCCAGGCTGAGTTTGGACACCTTATTAGTGAAAGGATCTAACACATTTCTGAGCTCCTTTGTGTCTGATGAGACAGTGGAGAAGATAATCAAAAGTAAGACTGAATCCTGTAAGCGTTTTGTATTAAACTGAATTCTCTTAGAAGTATATTGTCCTTTGGAGGTATTTTTAACAATTGTCCCCCTCCTACTCAATATTTGTGCAAAGGCAATCGATGCAGTTGAGCAGATCAGCAGAGATTCAATAAAATCAGCATAGCACCACTATGTTCTCTTGCTGTCTCATAAAATGACTTGGCTTGCTGGAAGCCATTTAATTAAAATTTATATACATGCAAGTTATTAAATGAATAATTGACATCTGGCTGATTATCTTCACATGTAATTAACATGTGTCTAAAGCAGTATGAAAGTTCTAACAACAAAAAGTGGAACACTAAATTAAATAGCAATTGTAAATAATGTTTTTTCCTTTATACATATATAGCTACAAGAATTACTGGGATGAATAAAACTATTTCATGTTGTTTAAAAATGGTGTTTGTTGTAAATAAATATCTGTAGATTCTATACTTGCCTTGAATATCTACCAGATTGAGGAGGTTAATTAGATTTATCCAATAACAAAATAAAAGGTTTTTAGTCTATGAAGACGGATAAAACTCAGTGATTTGCCAAGAACACAGATAAAGCCCCACAAGGGATAATACTAATTGATTTGTCAAAAGCACCTGTCTTATGAAAAATTATAAAAAGAGTTTTTCTATATTTTACATGCTTAAGAATTTTAAATGTTATTCTTTAACTCTTAAATGAAGAACCTAGGAGTATGCTAGTCCAGCTTTTTCCAAAAAGACATGTGGCACAACAGTAATGCAGCTGTTCCCAGTACTTGATACATAATGAGATTACAGCAAATCTTATCTAAAAGCTCAGTTGTACAGAGAACCCTCACAACAGAGGAAAGTCAGTGAAGGCCACAGCCTTAAAACCTCAGCTATCTTTAAGATTTTCAGAGGAGAAGCCTTTTATGCAAATCTGTTACACTTCATTAGTTAGTCACCGGAAATCCCCAGGCATATTTTAATATTTAGCCAGGAAACACACACCTACTCTAGTCAAATATAAACACATCAGTACTTTTTGACCAATTTAAACAAATCTGAAAAAGTGAGATTTTGAAATTAAAACAACCCTGAATTTTAACATTTTATCTCTAAGTATTATCAACAGGTCTGGATCTCTTGGATCTTAGTGAACCTGTCTTACAAACCCAAAACAAAGCAAAGAAATCAGAGACTCCATCAAGAAGTGAAGGCTTAAAAGCTTCAACCCACAGAAAGAAGACAGACAATCCTGACCTTATCAGTGTGGATTCTGAGCAGAAAGTCCAGGCTGGCAGAGTTGCAGACAAGTCTTCACTAGATTTTGGTAAGAGTGTAGCTCTTTCATCAGTGCTCCATGGCCTTCCTTAGCACAAGTTTCTCCTGGGTATTATCACAAAATAATGAGAAACAGCAGATTTTTTGTTGCTCCACATTTCAACAGGGAGTGTAACCTTTGCTCCATCTTAAAAACCAATTGAAGCACTTGACGCACTGTGAACCTATGTAACATTTTGCTTTTGCCACTATACATATTAAATTGTCACTAAGTGTGCTACTGAAGTTCTGAAAGGTTCCTTTGAATAAAAGAATTTAGTCAGGCTGAATACAATGGTGGGAAAAATCTATAGTGGTATAATGAGAAATTGAGAAAGGACACAAATGAGAGGCAGCCCGTACACAGGTGTCCTTTTCAGAACTGCAGATGTCAGAAATACACAATATATTTCAAAATACTGCTCTACCTATGCATAGGAGAGAAAAAAAAAATCAGCCTTGACAAGAGAGAGATATCTATACAGATTGAAAAAAAAAAAATAAATCCCCAAACAACTCAATATCCTTCCAAGCCTGATCTATTGACAAGCTTTGGAAAAGGTGAATTTAATTTACTTCCATCCAAATTGAATTACTTGCACTGCAACTGAGAAATTTGCAAGGTAAATGTAATTTATAGGTAGGCAGAAAATTTTCCATTCATCAGCACAGAAATTCTTTTAGAGACCTTTATCTTCAAACAGGAACTGAACATCTGAGTTTGGCACAGCAAGTCCAACATTTGACTGAATAGTATCAATTGCCTATATAGTAATTTTTAAGTGGTAATCTCTAGGAAAGTTTTATTTTTACAATTAGACGAAATTACATACAAATCACTGATTTTAAGAGTTCCACTGACATTCTGGCCATGAGTGCTAACAGATCTAGAAAAAATGTTCAGAATTTCCAAATATTTTCAGAGCATATCAACTAGAAAGGTAAACATTTCTGTATATTGGATCTTAACTAAAATATAGTCTTTAGTGGCACCATTTTTTCTATACCACACATTTAGCAGAGGAGATAAAATTTTCAGCAGTAGTTTCTTTGAAAGATTCATATTTTCTTTTCTTATTTTTCAGTTGATATTCACACACAGATAGAGAAATGGGATGATGTCAGTTTTCATGGAGACAGGAGTAGCAAGGTCCACCCTTCTGCAGACCGAACTTCATCATCATCTAGAGCTCCGTCAAAGGAGATTTTATGGTACAGCTATTTGCTTTCCTTACAAAAATATTTCCATTCCAGTTTTCTTAAATCACAGAGATGCTTGCTTGATGGCAAGTCATATTATTAAACCTGTTATGATGGCATTAAATGTGTTCAAGCACATATTTTGGACAATGCATCATAAGCAAGTACACTATAAAATGACATTTTGCCAGCAATTTTTGTTGTTGTGAAAAATAGCAGGTGCAATTACTAAACAAATGGTGGTGAGAATTCTACAAAGACATTTTACAATGGTCCAAACCCAGCTACAAACATGTGAGTAAAATGAATAAAACAGGATACTTGGCAGTGATTTGACACTCACTGGAGCACTTTGGTTTTGCTATGAAAAGGGCACAATTTCTATGTGCAACAGGAAGAGGCAAGATAAAATATCCAAGCCAAAGGTTTCCTCTTTGATGCAGTTCAACTAAACTTGTAAATGAGGGAAGAATTGGACTTCACCTTTGGGAACAGGTCATGGAGATTAATTCTCCTGCCTTCTTGATATGTAAGCAGCCCTGATTCAACACATTATGCATGGACATAATTAGGATTTCCATACAGCAGAAGGAACTTTCTGACCAAATAATGCTGATCCTGTATTTTAATCTGCCCTTTCTCTGGGTGCTAACATTAACTTGACAAGTTTTGCTCAGTTGACTTGATTTCGGTCTACAGGATTTCATTTTCTAGGAAGAAAGAATGTCAGGATACTGTGGCATGAAAATGCACAGATGCCAAAATGAAGTCCTGTGTTGTGGTGGTTGATTCTTAGACACTGACTGCAGGTACAGTCTTGTGTCATTGCCTAACCTTGTTTTGCCTGGATAGGAAATAGAAGTGTAAGAGTGAGATACTGAAGAAGGGTCCAGGTACTTTTGATAATTATCTTTTGATAATTCATTTAAAAGAAATACCCTGATTAATCAGTGTGTGCTTATGAACCTGCAAGACATAAGGCAGTGTGTCTTAGTGTGCAGTGCTGAGTCTGTAAATGCATTGTTTCTAGGTCCACAGAAAACAGATCACAGTCTGAGCTGACTAATGTCAAGAGTGCCTTGGACTCTGATTCTACATCAGAATTAGAACTTGCACCTGCAATACAGGTAAGGAGATCTGGCAATGAAAAGGCAAGGAGGAATTGTCCCAGTGGCTAACCATACACATTTGGGGAGAACTATTCAAACGATATTTTCAGAATGATCAAGGGGAAGTATTTATACTACTGAATCTTCACACAACTTTGAAATTAATGTTGTGAAAATAGCCTACCTTGTGTCAGCACCTCAAACATTCAGAGTTTAATACTGGAGTGAACTGTGACCCTCCTGGTCAGAGACAAAAACTTCAAACTACAATTTACAGAGTCATCTTTTTTCTCTTCCACCAGTCCCAAAAATTCATAGTTCTAATGGTTCTGTCTCGCTGTAATGTATCTGTTCTCAAGGCCTCTTCATCAAGCAGAAATCCCCAGAATTGGGAAAAGGCCAAGAAAAACAGAAAGGAATCACTAGACCAATGTTCATTAGTAGTTTATCTCCATAGGTGAGAGAGCAGCGTGGTCAAAAGATTTTCTCCTTTTGGAAAAGCAACTCTTCTCTGGGGGGTTCTGGGCAGAAGGCTTGTAGATTGGACAGCAGCTTGTGGAAATTATTACTTAGAGTTGTATGTGTTTAGGTAGGTAGGTATGCACACACAGGTACAAACATACATTTATATATGTATTCACATAGGTCAGGTTGCTTATACACCTTTCCTGCTTCCTATATTTAACTGAAATATTCCAGCTATTGCCACTGGTCAGGGGAAGAGAGAGTTGTTTGGTGGATTAGCTTTTAGTTGAAAATAATTTTGTCCCCTTTCACAGCTATTTTAGGCCTGGACTTCAAAAACTTTCTGTCAGATGGAAAATCTGCAAGTTAATGGAACATAATAGCCTCATTTGAAAATGGAAAAATTAGACATTAAAATGCCAAATGCATTTTCTTAGATTACTAACATTTTTTGCAGAAAACAGAAATAGAACCCAGTTATCAGGTCCATTACTGTGTTTTTGTTAGGAAAAGAGTATTCTTTACTTCCCTCCCATCTCTACATTACAAACAGGGAGGGATTCTTTTCCCTCTGGAAAGCCTCACACTGGTTGCAATGCATATCTTTCCTTCCTCTGCAATAGATTTATATATTTTATTGATGGAAAAGAGCTATTGCACAATATCATCCACTTGAAATGGATGATGTTTTCTCACATACTTTGTCCATCTTATCTTGAAGTACCTCTGACCCCTTTTTAGAAGACTGTTCCTCAGCCTGATAGACCTGGACTCCAGAAAATTTGTGCTCAACCAAGATGTGTGTAAATCAAATAGACTGTCACAGAATTTTTTTATGCCATGGCTTTCTGTAAAAGCAGTTACAAATTTAGTATATAACATCTCTACTTCATATGGTCTGTTTCCTGTTTATCTTCCACTAAAATAACTGCAGAAGCAAAAATCCACATTTTTCACCCAATGTAAGTGCAGTCAGTTGATGTTCCATACTCGTTTGTGATGTGACTGATATTTCAAAATAAAAAATAAATAAAATAAAAACATGAAGTTGAATAAGCTATCTTGGAAAAGAATCAGAGAATAAAATTCTTATCTGTTGTTTGGTATATGTAATGTTTTGGTTTATTTTGTCATAATCTGCTTTTTTTTCAAAGTTGTGGTCCTTTCAAGTAATGAAATATTAAACTGGTATTTAGTAGTGTAGAGAAATTACCTGAAGTGAGGATGTGTTCTCATTCTAGGTAGCTTACTTAGAAATTCAGTGGTTTTCTTCACTGCCTGCTTCATCCTGCTTATACTTGGACTGTCAGAGTTGTCAGTTCCCAACAACCAGGCTCATCTATCTTGATCGAGTTCCTACTGTGCTTGTAAAAGAAACCATGTTAGAGCTTTTATCAAAGCATATGTTTTCCATATTTTGTCCTCTATTGGTCTTGTGTGTCCCGTTTAAGGGTAACCTTTGCATATGCAACACATTCTGCCATACTCTAAAGATTCCATCTTGTCAAACTTGCTGCAGTTCTCCATCAGCAGTTTCCCAGACAATCACCTCATCGCTCATCTTTGATATGTTTGATTTAGTTCCTCAAAGTGAAATGCTAAGTAACTAGGTCATGTTTTCACTAAAATTACGCAATCTTCTTAAGGAAATCCTGTGTTTACCAGCACTTATATCAATACAAAATCCAAAACACAAGCTTTGAACTACTAATGGAGAAATGTGTTTGAAGGCTGGAACAGGCTCTCCTGGTGGCTCTCACTGGATATGGCCCTCTCGTTTCTCAGCATTTTTTCACATCATACTTTACCTATTATTAACTCTTGAAATGCATTTGCATTGTTCTTTCCTTTATCTGCTATCCTGGGAAGCTCCTTGTTATGCTTTTATTAGTACTGAGATATCCTACGTTGTTTGGGGCTTTTTTTAAGATTTATTTTTAATCTTATAATTGCAAACTGCAAAGGGAGATAATATGTCCCATTGTCAATGCATGAAGTTTGGTCGTGTTGAAACTCTTTAAATGCCCCCCTGGGTGTTACAGGTATTTTATCATTCACCTAGAATGCACAACCCCCCTGACATGCTGGAAAGCTGTAACTAATTCCAATATGTCAGCACTCTTAGACAAAGGTACAGTGAAAAACCTCTAAACCTTAGAAGTCTCCAATTTGAGGCAACATTTAGAATGTAGAGCTGATTCCTCATTTCTCCCAACCAGCTGCAGTAAGACTAATGGCCCTGGCTCTCCTTGGAGGTGCCACTTACTCTTAGGAAACGAAGAGTTGCAAGGGGCAGATTTAGCTCATTAATTGAAGACCTGGTCAAAAGTTAAGCCTGTATTTCAAGCCTCTCACCAAGAGTTAAGATCCATCAGCATGTAAGTGGAGTACAAGGGCAGGAAAGTGTGTGCAGGTGCATTGGAATGGAAGATTTCTTTTTTTTTCCCTGAGGTCAGCAGCCACTCCAGTATAGAGTGGTGAACATATGAAAGCACAGCGTCCACAGTCATATCCACTCCACCCTGATCCACACCCACCTCAGGCTCCCTGGAAAGGGAGGCAGCTGCAGAGTCCCAGCCCATCACCAGCTGGGCATGTGGAGTTCTCCAGTGCTGGCATTCCATTCCCATCCCCTCCCCTCCTGCACAGGTGGAAGGCACTGTGTTTACTGCACATGGGGTCTTCCATTTCTGGCTACCACAACCTGGAATATGACTCTGCATTGTCTTTATGGAAATGCAGCTTATGTGGGTTTTGTTAATGACCTTTGTTTCCCTCTGGCTGTGCATTTAATGGAGGAGAAAGTTTATTTCTGTGGGGGTGATGCAGGTACAATGAGCATCCTCTGTCATGTGACAGAGGGGACCTCTGTCCTTCTAGTCCTCTTGCCCCTCACCTCTCTGCTGCCCCAACAAGCTCACTCTCCCCTTCTGCATCACAACTCAGTCTGAACATCATCATTTGCAGTATTGTCCTTGACCTAAGGAATGGCAGTCACTGGAAACAAAAGGGTAAAAAAGCAGAAGTAATGAAACCATTTGCAAGAGCCAACTCATAAATAATGGAAAGGCTGGGACATAATTAGTGCCTATCAACAGAGTTCTGTGTCAAGAAAAACAAATGTAATGCTTTGATCAGATTACAGGTCAAGTTGATAAATGTTGCTGGGTGATATTCTGCAAGATTTTTGAATTACCATACGTTATTCTGATTTTAAAATTGGCTCCATACAACATGAATTGAGGGGTCATTAAACAGATGAAGACTGGCTAACCTTAGATCTCAAGTGCAGTAGTTACTTACTAGGAATTATAGTCATATGGAGATTCTTCTGTGATTCCAAGGAGAAATTATGGTCTTCAGTATTATTGGTCTGAAAATAAACATTCATTCCATTCCTGAGGAAATGTCCATATGACACAGCAGTGGAATGGAAAAAAAACATAAATAAGGGAGTAGAAAAAATGAGCTGGTGACCAAGACACCTGTGTAAGTGCGTATTCTAATACATTTCAGCACAAGAATGGAGGCTCCACTTACAGCACCATGCTGGAAGGCAGCTTGAAAACAATCAATGGCTCAGAATGTATGAGAATGTCACCATGAGGGCTCCCTGTGTGGTACTGGGGCAAGAGGGGTGTGTAGAAGCAGACACAATTAGTGGGAGGCAGGAGATAATCTGATTTCAGTATAGAGAAACAGCAGGACAGGTATTGGGATATAGGGCTCACTTTGGTTGTCTGTATGGCTATGAAAAATAAAGAGGGAAAGTAAAAGCAACACAAATAAGGTTGACATCTGAACAAAACGTTTCATAATGAGATAATTTAATATTGCAATGTCTTTATATTAATCAAAAATGCCTTTATATCATTAAAACCTTATTAAAACCACAATATCTTTCTAGAGAGACTATTGAATGGTGTTTTCAACTACTGGAAAAAAATAAGTGGCAGTTGGAAATAACATTAAGGTTTCTTGGTAACTTTAAATTAAATCCAAGCACCTTCCTCAAAGACATGTATTCCAGGCAACCTCAGTTTATTCTTTGTAGAGCATCAGTTTGATCCTTTGGCTGTTGAGTGACAAATACCATCATATGATACATAAAGAAATTAATTATTTGAACCAGGTATCTCTTTTCCACAAATTCTATCCATCAGTAAAACTGGTTTGTGAGTAGGACTGGGTCCTGGTATGTTTTCAGTGACAGCCTGAAATCTCTACCTGGCCTCTGCAAAGGAAAAGAGTATTTTCCAAACCACAAGAACCAGAGGTAGTAGATGTGAAAGCAGAAACAACAGATCCTCAGTGTAGAATCTCTGTGCTTCCTGTCACAGCAAAGTCCAGGAGCCACCACAGAATAACACACACAGTGCCCACCACACTCCTGTGCTTCTCACAGAATTTGTACTGTATTGCTGTTTTCTTGCCCTCTGTATCATCCACCCAGTGTACATGCCATTCATCAGTCTCTGCCTGAGAGACCAAAGCCTCAGGAACAAAATAGAACCTTTAAGGTTAGATTGACAAATTAATGACATTTTCTAGGTAAAAAAACATGTGTGTATAACCACAGACATACGTGTTTGACCTTGCACCATACACAGCATATGTGAAACCCCAGGAATGTGTTGGGTGTTTCATCCCAGCAGTGCACATTCTAGCATTTGCAGATACAGCCCAGTGAGTCTGATGTGAGCAAAATTAGTCTTTTAGCAATGTGGCTCATTGAAATTGAATATTTCAAGTACAGTCCTCAGAAATACAATCACATAAATTAATGCAGTTGGGACCATGGGCAGGCAAGTGGCTAATGAGTTTAACCTCTTGACAAACACGAGGGAAAGGATTAGCAGTCAGAGCTCTATTTAGCAAGATTAGGCCACTTTGTGCTTTTCTATGCCTCCCTTTAAAATTGTTTGGTTTTGTACAGTGCCTTTTGTTAAAAAAAATGTTTTTAATAAAAGAGCAGAGTAAAATTTGCTATGTGCTTCCAATGGGATAGACTGATAGTAAGGCACAGAAGAGAGAGCTGCTGATTGTGAAAAGGATTTGTTCTTCCAGTGAAATCCGTAGCAAACCTGGCTCACCAATATGACCCCAAAACAAAACCTGAAAGTAAACTACAAAATGTACATAGAAAATGAGATGCTTTTTTTCCATTCCAACAGTTATAATGCAGGAGAAGGAACATGGAAGCAAAAAGTCTTATACAAAATAGGCAGCTCTCTCCTTTGTAGTCCAGCTCTTGTATTGCCTTTCCTTGGATGTCTCTTTATCTTTTACACATCTTGAGTGAAAAGAAAAATCTGGAATTGATAAATCACTCTGCTTCCCACGAGGAGTGATCTCTGCTATGGTGTAAGAGAATTCAGAGGAATTCATGCAGGGACACAACTAGTTTTCCCCAAGGAAAAGACCATTTGGGGCCCTAGGCAATTGAGGAAATAATTCAGAAATGTGACAGAGAGTCTATCAGCCCTCTGTGATTTATTCTTTTATTTTTTTAGGCACGATCAACAAAGGAGCAGCGCTGGGGAGCCCCTCTTCTTTCCAGAAATCACTCCTTGGAGGAGGAATTTGAAAGAGCAAAGGCAGCTGTTGAGGTATTATTTCATTTACTATTTTCATTTTCAGCTAATGTTCTACAGATTTCTTGTTTATCTTGCACCACAAGCATGGGAGAAAGGTGGAATTGGATTATTTAAAGCAGAGAAAAGACTCAATTCCTGGAGTTACTATTTTAGAATAGTGTTT